>VZSF01001891.1:221433-305694 GCA_013398295.1 Chionis minor | reverse complement strand
CGCCGGCGGGAGGAAGCGGACGCGGCGGGAAGGGCCGTGTGGGAAGGGCTCTGCGGAGTGCAGGCCGGGCCTCGCGAAAGAGAGTAAAACAAACAAGAAAGCCAAGCGCCCGGCCTTGTTGGCGAAAGAGTAATTTACCCCAAGACGGGGGAATGAACAAGTTGCCTCAAGCTCGGCGCGGTCCGTTGGTTTTCCCCATGTCATGAGGAGCGACTCCGGCCAGGCCTGCCCAGGGCCCTGATGGCAGACGGTGGGCGAAGGCGGCGCCGCGGTGGCCTGCGTGCTGCTGCCGCTCAGATCCAGCACTCGCTCCTGCCCGCTGCCCTGCGTCGCCTTCCAGGCGGCTGACACTGGCCCCGCGGCCTCGGTCCTTGTGCTTGAGGGTTGTTTTGCAGCACTGGTTGGGTTTTATCCACAGTGCTGAGGGGCAGTCAGGGTCCTGCAGATAGCTAGGTAGCAAAACCACATGGTAACGCACGAAGAAAACGCGTTGGCAGTGTTAGGAATGACTCTAAAAGACTCTACGGATGAGGATTTTCATACTGTATATAATGGCAGGATGGGACAAACTCACGCTTTTCTCACAATTGCCTTCATAGCATGAAATGGAAATGACCACTTAGTTTCCTCAAAGCTACTTTTTGATCAGCACAGAGGAAAGTTTCACAGAGGTACCAGGCCAAAACTACCTCCAGCGTGCCACAGCAAGGCCTGACCTTCATTAAGCATACTGCAGGCATAATTGTTCATTTCTTGCCATTTTTAACAAAGTAAATCTATGAGGATAAGGTAAAGAAGAATTGGGTTCCATGCCATGACTTGATGTCAGAATGTTTTAATTTTTTAAATGGCCTTCCATATACAACTGATTTTTGGAACTTTGGACACCTAGCTTTCCACTAGATCTGCTGAATGCACTTACTTCCGTTGAAGTTGATAATTAAAATGATAAAAAAAGGCCTCTCATCGTAGCGAAGGACTGGCAAAGTCTCGCTTCCCTTACAAAAGAGAAGGAACCTTAGAGTAACGCGTGGAAGGCTGAGCCACGTCCAGCTCTGCTCGATCTGCTTGCCGCAAAGTAGGGTTGAGGCCCAAACTCTGTTGGCATCGAGAAATTTAGCTTTATATGGTGAATGGGAACATCCACAATTAGGGGAAAGTGTTTCACACTTCAGCCCACAAAGTGACTGTAGGAGCAAACTGTTCCTACAGGAAGATTACTTCATAACCCAAAGGCTGCCTTCCTCAGAGGAGGCCGATCAGAGCCGGTGTCAGACGCACCACTGAACCAAACTGCATCCTAGTCTGATCCACTGCAGAAATTCCTATAGAAGAGTTTCTCCCTCTGGCAAAAACACCGTGTAGGAACAGATACACGGGGCAAAGTCATAGTTTGCACATAAATTTGTATCTCTGTTGTAGGACATGTAACTACACCATCTTGCAGCAGTTAAAAATGCAGCATACCAGTTGCGTCTGGCATGCCAGCTGAATCTTACTATCAAACAGATTCCTTCTGGAAAAAAAACGTCTGAAACAAGTAAATGTAATGAAAACTGATTTTGTATATACACATATATATGTATATATACAAATACAGATATAGTTAAGTTAAAAAGAAACCACATGAAACCCCATGTTTTATTTGTGTAAATTAAGGGTAAAACATCTACCAAAAAACCCCCCCCAAACCCAAAAAACCCCAAAACAAAACAAAAAGAAAAAAGGAAAAAGAGAAAAGAAGAAAAAGCAATGTAAAGTCTGTAGAAAGAAGGAAAAATATCCAGTGAGCCAAACTGAAGTTTCAATTTCAAATATATTTGAGCTTTGAATAATTTTTCTTCTGGTTCAAAACTATGTGGCTCTTGATTATTTTTTATGTAAACAAGTTTTTTGCAGCAGTGTACTCTGATCGGATCTATACAGAGGTCAATTAATAGCCCAACAGGATATCTCTACTAAAGTTCATGACGGCGGTGAAGGAGCAAGGCTTTGGTGTAATTTATTCACAGAACAGAGCTAACCTTTGGGGACTCCTATGTATCTCTGCACCAGCAATTGTTCTGCTTTGGCCAGGCAGTCCAAAATACGGGACAAAAAAAAAAAACCTGTTGGTCTTTTTCCAAGTCTTTTGTGTAACTTAATTAATAAACCAAGTAACAAACAACAAATTGGCAGCAGGCATTTTAGGTGTTGTTCATGTGCCAGCCGTGATGTCTCTACGAAACAAAATGTTCTCTTATTGAGAAGTTACAAAACAGTTGTACGTTGTCAGATGGAGCTACAACGCAGCGCTCCGATGTGCTTCCTCTTGCGGAGGTTTTGGAGTTCCAGTGACAGGGAAAGCTGAAGGTTTGCATGCAAGTGTATGGGAGAGGATGTAAGTTTTCCCAAATGTTCTCCATTTGAAACTGCAGGCAAGTTTGGCACGTGTGGTTGCAGCACACCACTCCTCAGAAAGCAGTGGCTCTTAAGCACAATATGCAGACTCTTTTGCAGTTTGGTAATAATGAATAGGATCTACTGGCTGAAAAATAGTTTTCCTCTTTCTTCTGCCATTTTGTCACAGGCTAATGTTGAATGGCCAAAGACCAAATGTCTAAAGTCAAGTTTTCTCCTAGTCAACGAGACAGAGTAAAGGACAAAGTAAATTACATTTGCTGTCTAATGATTCAAGTCTGTATATCCTTAAGGTCACAAGAAAATTAACACCACTTTCACCGCTGCCTACTTCATACATGGTTTCCATCACTTAAATCCCTAGTGCCGTGCTCCAGTGGGTCCACTCTTAATAATATATCAAGTCCAGGAAAAGGCTTGCAACAAGGAGGCTCAAGGCAGCCCGAACACAGTTTCCGGAAATCATGGGATTTCAAGAATTCATGAATTTCACAGCTCATGGAACCGTCAGTCCCTTTTTAGCATTGGCAAACCTAGATCTTCCAACACGTAGACACGCAGCTCGGATAATCCAAGGAGAAATGACTAGCTAACCTTCTACTTACCTGAAAAGTTTTCATTATTAATTATGTGTTCAAACTCTGCAGAGACAACTGCACGTATGTTTATCCTTTTGGTCCTGCCTTGTAAAGTCAACTAAAGTACAAGTACCCGTTGGACATGCGTTTGCGCAGAGTCTAATGGCAATGAAGAGAGAAAACTGCCTTCTCGTAAACCCACGTTACGGTAGATGTTTATGTTGGAGCTAGCTATAACCTTACAGTCTGATCAAAGTACAAAATGATCAACAGAAAAGCTACCACCAGTTTGTTTCAGACCTTGCATGGTTGAGAAGCAACCATGTCGTTCAACAAGTGTCTTAAATGACACTGTTTTGATTTTTCTCTCCAGATTTTGAATGTGATCCCTGTACTTCTTAATGAGATTTTTGTTTGGTTAGAAATTAATAGTTTGAAAGTCAAATAGGTTGTTTGAATTATAAGGAAATAGTCTTGAAAAAAAGTTGCTTTATTATGAAACTTTGGCCTTCCTGTGACTTCTAAACTGACTTCATTGTTCAACTTAATTCCCTATCAACCTTCTAAATTGCTGGCCGGGAGGGAGAAATTTAAAAACCAAAAAATGTAAAAAAAAAAAAAAGCAGTTACCATGTCTCTACCCATATTAAACATTTTCCAAGCCTCTTTATAACTATGTGAAAAAATTCCTGTAGTGTGAAAGATAGCTTGGATGTTTAAACCAAGTCTAGCTTAAAAAGAGAATTGGGGGAAATGGATAGGATAGCTGAAGAAAGTTCCACTCACAGCTGTCAGCTGAAAAGAAATGGGGGAAGGGGGAAATGCTGAGAAAGGAATTTTTTTTTTTNTTTTTTTTTTTTTTTTTTTGGCAGTGAAGAGAGGAACATGCCATCCCTGTTTGAGAAGTTTCAGGGTGGGAAAAGCTAAGGAGGGGCTAACATACTATACATACCTTTACGTATATTTTTGAGACAGAAAAAACAGTTGTTATGTTTGAGCAGAGTTCAGCAAGTGGAAAGGGAGGTGGCATTTGCTCTGGCCATTTGGTCCTCTGGAATAAGCCCATGATCTACAGCACACTGAGAAGGAGCACAATAGGTGGTCAGTGGCTGCCTCACAACGAGGAGGCAACGCGAACGTTGTGTACATCGCGTCACGTATGTAAGAAAATGAAAAAAAAATTTTAGTGTCTGGAGGAAATATATTAAAAGTGTTTGTCTAAAAGGCCCCTGGTGGTGTGGGTTCCTGTGAAGTTACACTCACTGGCTCACACCCTTTGAATTCTAGGAGGATAAATTATGTACCCTGTTATTGTCACGGCCACACTTCTGGGTACCTTGTGTGACTCAACTCCCACAGCGGTGCAGAGAAAGGGAGAGAGGAATTAGTCGTCTTTCCTGAAGCTACAGATATAAGACATTAACATGAAATTGTAGACCAGGGGAGGGAAGGGCGAGCCAAAGGTATGCTTCCCAGCGAGTTTAAAGCTGCAAACTTTTCTTCCTACACTGGAAGAATAAGTGAGATGAGACATGTAACTGAATCTATGGAGATGTTAGAAAGAAAGACATAATGTAAAGGTTTTGTAAGTTCAGCTCAACAGCATCTTTTCACACTCTACAGAATAAAAACACGAATATATTGGGCATGGTATATCTGGTTTGACAGACCTGAGAGTCAACTAAGGGTGCAAAACTGAACACACAGTTCAAGAAATAAATCTCTGAAAAAACATATTAAAAAAGGCAAAATCCTAAGAAGAGGGAAAAGGACACTGCAGGAAGAGTAAAACGAATAAGAAGTAACGAATAAGACAAGCCTTTGCCTGAGAACCGTTGCAAAGTCCATACGGGAGTGTGAACCCTCTTCCACTGACACCTGTGGATAGAGTCTGGTCAGGGCAGAGTACTGCTACATTGGAGCTGCTTCTTGGAACAGAGGGTGGAAACCTTCCCGGAGGAATGGAAAAAATGTCCCAGCTGATTAACACAAAGTAATGCACTGCTCTCTCAGAGGAAATTGTAAAGAAAAGAATTTTAAAAGGCACAATTCCTTTGAATATTCCTCCAGTGTTGCCATTTTTCGAGACCATCTCCTAACTTGCCCTCACCACTGCATCAGCAGTACAGAAACATTCAGTACTCTCATTCTTCTAAATCAGTGATTTTCAACTATTTCAACCTCACACTGAAAGACCATTTTCTGGGGTCTGACACCGACTGCTAAGCTCAGAAGAAAGACAGCCCCTGCCTCTTACTACCCATCTGCAACGACAGACCAAATACCTGTGGGCAACAGAGAAGCTGGAGCATGGAGGTGGGATGGAAAAGGTAGTACAGAAAGAGAATGGATCTAACATCACGGTTAACTTCCTTCCACGTACCACAACCACGTGATCACTATGAGCTTTTATTTCTGTCATGAAAACTCCGCGCAAACCTAGCCGTGAACAAAATTGTGACTTACGGTTTTAAAGATTTACTCCCTTCCCTACCACTTGTTTTACGTCCCACACCGTTAGCCAGATGTGGAGCGTCCTGGGTGTATTCTTCAACGTTGTCACCTGCGTAGACCCAATTTTTCCTAGGGCTGTTCGCTCCCCAGCCCGAGCGCTGCCTTCTCAGCATGGTCCCTTGTGGAAGCGACCGGCGTTTGGGTGGGGGACGCTCTCCCTTTGGGACCATGAGGAGGTCTGACACGCAGCCTCACACTCAACGTAATGATCTGCTGACAGAGGCATGAGCTGGAATTCCATTTCTCGTAGCAATAGTTGGGACCAACATCCACAATAACTGAGCACTGAAAACTTGTATTTGTGGCTCCATGGCCAAAACCACAGGAAAACTATTTTTAGCGCAAGGGAGCTCTAAATAGTGGAGGCACTGAAAATGTAGCTCACATCATGGGCCAAATTCTTCTCCTGGTTACACCCACTCTATGGAGAAGCTTGAATATAGTAAACACTCTGAAACAGAAATTTAAAAAAAAAAAAGGGGAAACTTTTGCTTATGAGTAAAATCAGTATTTTAAACTTTAAATGAGAGGCACACATCCTCCAGCATTGCCTCTGGAAGTGAATAGAAGGAAAGGGGAAAGGAACAGTTTGAAATAAAAGCGATCTATTAGAATAATTGTACCCATTACGATAAAGGTAATTTATACCACTGTGTATGTCTGAACAATACCTATAGCTAAAATCTCTCTCCATTCATTATGCAGATACTTTTGGCTTAGACCGGTGAAGAGGACACCGAGTTTATCTGTACCTTGAGAGAAGACGCAGCAGAGGAGTGTAGCATATGAGTAACAAATCAGGTTTTAATAGCTAGACCAACGCTTAATTACTCCCAAGCGAACTTTCTAACAGCACTTTATCACCTCAGGATTTCACAACATGAAACAATTAGTGATGGCAAGGCAGAGTACTTGAGCTTTCTCAGGTAGGAACCGACAGGACCTGACTTTCTCCTTCTGGCTGTGTTTCTGCTAACGTCCCCAAGTGACAGAACGCTGGGCCTTTACAACTTGTATTTCAATTTTGTGGCACACTGAGGGACACAACATTTTTTTTTTCCACCCTCATGACCAAATAGTTGGGTTTAATAATTTCCTCTACAATATCAAGATCTGCATATACAAGCATAACAATGTCTATTATGAAAGGGCTTTTGGGCATAGTGTAGTTTAGTTTTTGGATAGCATGGTGGAAGCTATTTGCTTCTCTTTGTAAAATTGCCACAGAAATTTTCTTTTTCTGCATTTTGTTAGGAGAACAGGAAACTGGATCGTTTTCTAAAACAAAAATTAAAACTTTTTGGAGAAGCCAGTAAGGTGAGAAAATCACAAAATAGGTTTTTTTCTTCATAATAATAATTAAAAAATGTTATTTTTCATTCACTGTTTTATTTTGATGAGTTTTCTTCCACTCTTTAAGCACTATCCTATGACATGTTTTAAAAGGAAATACAGGAGGGAAAATCAAAAGGCAAACAACACATTTTCAATTTTGGTTACATTTTTGCAAATCTGAAATAAATTAGGGTTATTGTTGTTGTCTAAACAACTTCATATGTCACACAGTAAAGGAAAAAAATAAAAACTTCATAAATGCCTCAGCTGCTGAGATGGGCCCCATGTAAGGCACTGTCACTAAAATAGTTCACAACCCTAATTACAATTCACCACATCTTGGGAATGACATTTAGGATTCTCGAGGCGCTTTTAGATAATTTTTAGACTCCACATAGAAGTTCAGCTGTCACAAAGTCGGTTTTATTTTGTAACAGATTTTATCCTTAGGAATGTTATGTTTGGATTGAGCTGAAGATACAGAAAAATACATGCAATATAGTTTGCTTATCCGGCTGAAATATAATTCCTAAAACAAAGCTGAAACTTTTTGTCCTTTAATGTTCATATTCTAGGCTCTGCTTCCCTGTAGCTATTCAGATTGGGGGAGGGTGTAGCACAAAAAACTCTCCCTTAACTGCATTATTCCGACTCCATTAGTGTAGCCAGAGAGAATTCCTGCTCTCTATCCAGTAATTAAATAAATATTTAACATTGCAGGAGTTAATTGGAATCCCAGAAGTTAACAATAGCCTCTGCTATTGGTGTCGCTATCTCAGGGGTTCTGTTTTCACAGGCATATATTTAGCTCTTGGTCACATCGCCCACTTGCATTACAAATAGTACAACCCCCCTCCTTAAAAAAAAAAAAAAAGAAAACAAACAAGAAGCTCAGTAAAATCTGGAAACTTTTATAAAGTGACGCCATCTCCGCGAATCTCCTTCCCCCTGCCGCAAAACGTACTTCAAAGCTTCACAAGCGAAGCGGCAGGCAGACTCTCGCAAGGGAAAAACAAGGACCCATAACAAACGAGCAGAGCTTTACCTTCCAGAAAATTACTGCGGCTCCATTTTCTGACCCTTTATTTTGCCACTAGCTCCCTTCCAAGCGATTTCTGTTCCTCTCTGGCTCATGCTGGCGGCCGGGGAGGAGCCCAGCGCGGAGGGTCCCCAGCCTGCCGGGGCGCGGGGACCGGATCGGGTAACACACCCAGCAGCACACCCAGCGCCGGCTGCGGAGAATTCAAATTCCCACTTTAGAAACTTTCTGCAATACTTGTGTGTCAAGTCTATTTTTGCTTCCTTCCTTCATCCTGTAATAATGCTCTTCGCTCCGATGCAACGCAGCCATCTTTTGTGCTGTGCCTTTCGTGCAAATCTGTAGATCAAAAGCGCTGCTTCGCCGGTGTAAATCCTGGCTTTGCCAGGGCTGGCTGAGCCCCTTCGGTGAATAATTTATTGAGTTTGCAAAATGGGACCAACTACAATCACAGCGTATCGACTCTTTGCGTTAAATCTCTTGGCACAAAAGGAAGACTCACAATCTGAATGGATATAAATGTGTATATACATGTATAATGCATATAAATGGTATGTCTGTGCACACATGCACACACACCCCCCTTAAAATGGGCCAGTTTAATTAGGATAATGGTACTTTTCATTTAAAAAAATGTGATTATGGAATATGAATGATCTTCATACCAGGCCTTCTACATCTACATTTTACCACTCTGCAAATGGCAAAAATAGAGTAACATTTCTAAATGAGAGTGTAAGTCTGGAAAAGACGGATCGTTCTCTGTGAATCTACTGAGCGAAACACAATAAAAGCTTTTTGTTCCTGTTGACAACAGAGCTCATAGAGGTTTCAAAGTCCAGTTAATAGGAACAGTCTGACAGCTGCACACCCTGGAAGAACCACTTAGAACTGAAAATAAAATTCATGTGATTAGATGCTTGCAGAATCCAAGGATTTCTTACTACAATAATGAGATTATTATGTTTATGTCTAATTGTTAGCCATTAGTCTTCATGAAGGTGACTGGGGCTGTGTCTGAATGACCAGCTCAACCCTCTCAAATCCTAGTTCGTGACAAACCTTGTGTCTCCCTCCCACTCCAAGCTGGCATTCCCATGCCAGAGCTCCAGTTATCTGGCAAGGTTTGAGCCAACAGTAGAAAGGAGGGTTCAGACACCCCCCGTAAGGCGGACAGCGGGGAGGGATGAGTGTGGCTTGTCGAGGGAAAGTCAGACTTTGCAGGTCATTCCTGGATTTCTCTGAAGGATTCAGCCAGAGTGTGAGGACGAGAGTATTCTCCTTGATGTATTCTACCTGGATTTCTAAAAGACTCATGGCAATGTCTCCCACCTGTCTCAGGGAAGATAATCTGCCAGAGGAAAGGAGATGATGGTCTCCTCAGAAGGCATAACTACTCAACGGGAAGGCAGCGAAGACTGGCAATATCTGGTTACTTTTTACAGCAGAGGGAAGCGGAATTTCACAGGCGAGCATGTGCACGTTGGTGCTGCTCAACCTATGGCTGATTGAGCTGGAGAAGGCAGTAAGTCAGCCTGTGGATAACAAAGTTGTCCAGGAAAGTGAGGATGAGGACTCAGTGTGAAGAGCTGAAGAAGGAGTTCGCCACACTTAGTGGAAAACAAAAGGCAGATGAAATTTGATGTAAATATAAATGCCAAGTGGCACACGTGGGAGTGAGGTCACATCCAGGATGACGTGCTCGAACATATTACTCATGAGCAGTATTTTATAATAGTTTGATGCAGGTGTTGAATGCATTTTTGATCACCAAGGAGTGCAGTGAATGTCAGGAAGTGCTACAAAAGGAATGGCAAACAAAGCAAAGGGGATCGCTCTGATGCTGGGAATTCCTGGTGCACCTGCGTCTCAGGTTCCACGCAGAGGGGCAGTTCTCCCTCCCAAAAAGAAATGCTACATCTGGCAGATGTACAGATGAGGCCAAAGAGAGTGATATGAAGCATCAAATGGGTCCCGTGTAGGGAATGTCTAAATCTTCCATCTGGAAAAGAAACAGCTGAGAAGGGATATGACAGACATCTGCAAAAAGCCTAAGTGGAAGAGGGAAGGTGAAAGAAGACTTTGTCTTCCAGTTCTGGAGGAGCTGAGAGGAAGCTTAGCTGCAGGCTTTTGAGAAGAAAAAGGTAGCTCTTCCCACAAAGCATAATAAGGGGTTCAAATCTCTGCCACTGAGCATCGTGGGTCCTAAAGGTTTTCATGAGTTCAAAAACCAAAACCGGTGGCAGAGCAAATTCACAAAAGAAAAACTCATTAAAGGTCACAAAATATAAAGACACTGACCCCTGGCTCCAGAACGCCCTGGGTGGCAAACTGCTGTGCCGTTACTGATTGCCCTGCACTTCCATTCTTCTCTGGGCATCCTCTGCTGCTGGCTGTTGGACGGGACGCTGAGCTAGCCAGACCCTTTGGTTCCCCCCGGTGTGGTCACACTCATGTTCTTCACGTGCTGTTAGGAGAACTGCTTTTCATCCTGAAGCTCCTGTTTCACTGCAGTCCTATTTTATTGGCTAAATGGTATTTTGTCTGCCTTTTTTCCAAATTGTGTGATACCCCAGTTCAACCTCTCCACCACTCTAAAAATATCATTACATATTTACAAACTCCAGATATAAATGCATCTCTTAATAGGAATAAAACACTTCTGGTCAAAAACCGTTCCAGTTTTCTCAATATGTTCAGGAGCAAAGCTTCCAAAAAGTCAGTAATGAGTTTACACTATGTAGCTCAAAAATGCATTAATTATTCTAATCTACATTAAGAAACTATTATTAAGAATGCCACATTAAAGGTAATTTAAGTAGAAGCTTCAATTTAGTGAAGCTTCACTGTGGTAGAGCACAACTCTGCAGAGCTTATAGCCCCCAACGCAGCTACTGTCCCTAAACTAGCAGTAAAATGCAACGGATTTCACATGGCATTTTAAGAAATTTATATATGCCGATGGGACAGATTTAGGCCAGCGTTTCTTTGGTTCGGCTCAACAGGACAGCAAAATACTTGATGAATATTTAATTATTACACTTTCTGAGAGAAAGGCATTTTCATTCCTATTAGAAATACAAAGAAAATGAAGTTCAGCTAGAAAACACCACATGTCCAAAATCAGTCAGATATATCAGGGGCAACTTCTGAGCTGAAATTTTTAATTTGAGCCACAGTTTCGTATTCCAACGACTAACCTGACACACAGAATCTTGAGTTTAAAAAGAAAAAAAAGCAGTTGTAGTTGCACTGTAGTTCCCACTACCCCTAAATACTGACATCGTGGGGTTTCATAGAACAAGGAGGTGTTTCCATTCTAGATTACCAGGGTTGTGTTTCGGAGAAAGCCACACAATTCCACTTGATTTAAGCTCTTTCCTGCCTTTCTTATACGAACTCATCACACCCAGATTTTAATATTTGTGCTCTTCTTTCAGACCTACTCTGCCAGATTATTGTATAAGCAGCACCTTGGTCTTCATTCTGTCGAACAAATTTCTTAGAAAACTCTGATTTTGGTGCCAGTTTTTATATAAGGGGTAGCTGGAACAGCTGACAGAAAGCTATAAACCTCGGTTTTAGGGAAATACTCGTTAGTGCTTACATTTAAGCAAGAGAATAATCTCCCATCTCTTCAGCAAAGTATTTATGGCTATTCTTTACTCTAAGCACACGCTTAAATTCAATTAACTTCATTTTAATCATGGGCTTAAGTGCTTTGCTCTCTCAGGATAATAAGACCACTGGCATTTCATTTAGCTGGCTGAGCTTGTTTTTAAGTAAATCTCCTACTCTCAAGCACAAACTGACAAACATGCAAATAAGAGTTACCTTTTTGCCTAAAGACAGAAAATGATAAACTGAGTAGTTTTCCAGTCCATGAGGGGAAACACCTAGGCATGGAATAGATTTTCATTTCCCTGATACTATCATATTAATTGTCTGGTAGTGAAACGCTGCCTTGCAAGGAGAGATTGTGCCATCTTTGATCTCCCTCTGTACATGCGCAAGGAGAGACATAAGCATTATTTTCCATTGAAACGAACAACATTTGTTTGCTTGTTTGCTAGACAAAAGCAAATGTCTTTGAGACGTTGTGGGCCATGGCTTCACTTGATATAAATTGGCATGTCTCTTTCATTCCAGGGGAATTACAATAATTTTACACCTCGGAGTACATCTCGGAGACTTTCCACGTCATGTATAAACTTGAATAGAGAGATTCTGTATCACGAGGTGAGATCATAATATGCCAGTGTTTCACAGGCATAAAACTATGAGGTCTGGGAATGCTTGACGGTAGCTAGTAAATACAGTATGGTCTGGTCATTAAGTGGGACCAATTGTTTACAAGAAGAATAAACCAGTTGGTAGGCAGAGCCAAAAAGCAGTTTTCTTTACCATGGTACTCCTAATTAACAGCTTTTCCCCACCGAAGCAGTAAAATGCAAAATTGTGGTTTTATTAAGTTCTTACGTTGCTCAAACCCCCCCTTTCAAACATCATTAACATCTGATCCGTTCACCAGAGAGGTGACCGTTTTAAAAACAAGTAGAAGAATAATTAAAAAAAATTGAACAGAAACCAGCTTCTGCCACTGGCTAGAATATTTCTGAGGCAAATTGAGAACTGACATCAAATAATGCCATTTTTACCCCCATGCAATTTTAAAGGAAGTAAATTGTGTTATGTTGTCATAGTTACTTCAATTAATGTGAAATAAAAGATTATCACAATTTTCTAAGACTGCCAGTGTTTATGGAACCAGACCAAAAGCAAACCCAGCAAAATTGGAATTCCTGTTTTCCATACAATTACTTTTATGAACAGTGATACTAACGAAAGCTTGGTATAAAAAACTATATATTGAACGCATGTAGCATTCCTTCATTTTTACCTTGTGAACATTACTGCAATTATTTTCATATACAGGAAAAAATATTCCTAGCAGAAGAACAACAATGCTGAACAGACATTGAGAGGACTTCAGACAGAAAACCTGGTACCTTCAGAACCGAGATTCTGAAAATTTTGGTTTAGAGAGCTGCCAAGCTGCCAGCAGCTGCTCCTCTCCACAAGAACTGGAAGGTGACCGTGGGTACAACCAGGGCACGGTGGGTGCCACACGCACCTTTGAGGATGTCCCCAGCTGAAGGCAGAGCCGTCGCTCGCACGCTCCCGCACCCCAGGGAGCTGGTCCAGCCTGGAGGGGTGGAAGGAGAGTGGATTTTCCCTCCTGTCAGCCAGTATTGCTTCAGGAAGCAAAGACGAATGGTAGTGAATCGAGACCTTGAGAAGCTTGCAAGGAGCACTTGCAGCTTCCTCTCAAATTACAACATATTGGTACTGCTGGCTGGTGGCTCCAAAATTTATGGGCAACAAAAATGCTGAGTAGGATGGTTTTCCCAGGTCCTACCCCTCACCTGACTGACAAATACCTTTCTTCTAGCTTGAAGAAAGAAAGAGTGGCTTTGGTTTGCAGAGGTCTGTCTCTGGCTGATTGCTTCCCCTGCCTGCCTTTTGTCCTCTCCACTTACTTTTGCAGGCTTTGCACCGAGGAGAGTACTGTGTCCAGTTCTGGGCTCCCCAGTTTAAGAAGGACAGGGAACTGCTGGAGAGGGGACAGCGAAGGGCCACGAAGATGATGAGGGGGCTGGAGCATCTTTCTTATGAGGAAAGGCTGAGGGAGTTGGGTCTTTTTAGTCTAGAGAAGAGCAGGCTGAGGGGGGGATACAAATACTTAAAGGGAGGGTGCCAGGAGGAGGGGGCCAGGCTTTTTTCAGTGGTACCCAGTGACAGGACAAGGGGCAGTGGGTATAAACTTGAATATAGGAAGTTCCATCTCAACATGAGGAAGAACTTCTTTCCTTTGAGGGTGGCAGAGCCCTGGCACAGGCTGCCCAGAGAAGTGGTGTAGTCTCCCACTCTGGAGACATTCCCAACCCACCTGGACGCCATCCTGTGCCACCTGCTGCAGGTGGACCTGATCTGGCAGGGGGGTTGGACCAAATATCTCTAGAGGTCCCTTCCAACCCTTAACATTCTGTGAGGAGCATAATGGCATGTATAAGCCCTAAATATATTATTTAGTTCTTTCTTCTAAAAGGAAAAAAACAAAACCAAAAAACGTCCGGGGGCAGAATGACTTCAGGCTATTCAAATTCCTGAGGTGGAAAACCCTGTGGTTAGTCGAAGATAATCCTGTTATTTCCACCAGTTTTACAACGCTATAACCATCACTTCCCGTTGGGTGGTTATGAAGCTACATCAATGCGAAGGGAGAACAAAGTGAAACCACCCCAGCTTCTGAGTACAGAAAGGCTTTTGGACCTCCGTAAAAGTTCACTTCCTTGTTGTAACTGACAATAATTCAGGCCAATTCTTCCTAGGTTCTTTGCATCTAAACATCAAATAAGATACAAGGCTTCAGAAGCGCTTTCAATCTGCACTGCAAGTCGGAGGGAAAAAACCAGCAGTAAGAGTTAATAGCTGCTTTGGAGCAAATTATCATTTACAGCTGGTTCACCATTAACGTGTACCTGAGCAACCACTCTGAGTTCATAAAGTTCAGCGAATTCAGTAAAATTTAAATGAGTTATTGTATATTAAAGGCCAAGTCATACGGGTTTTTTATGCAGGCAAAAGCCTCGCTGCTTGCTTTCTGAATAGGGCCTGATTAACGACAGCAGAATTCAGCTCTATGTTAATGCACCATTTAGTGCCCCACTTTTGCACACTGCAGCGCCACATCTGTGCCCGTTTCGTGTTCGCAGTTAAATGAGAAGCCAAAAAGGAATAGATTAAAATGGTGCATTCCAAGTCTCTCTCACATAGTCTTGCTTGTAGCCTGAATGGCCCTTTTTGTGACCAAAAGGATCAGAAACAGCCTCCTTTCCCGACTGGAGGTCGTTTTTGAAATCTGGCTTTTAAAATTCTTTATGGTAGCAGAGAGAAAAAACCCCATAGCCTATATTGATGCTCTGCTTGCAGATTGTCCTCCATTGCGAGGGGCACAATGCGCTTCCCCGGCCGATGCATGGTTGCGCGAGAATCATCCATTTTTATCACTTTCAGTTATTGTTTCCTTCCCTTGCCACAAATATTTCCCACAGTGCCACTGTTTTCTCTTGGCCTCCTTACTCATCCAAGCTAATAGTTAGGGGCACACTGGGCATTTTGTTATGCTTTTTTTTATGTTCTGGTAGGCATGAAAACACTCAGTAGGGATTCCATTATGTTTTAGCACTTGTGTTGAAGGGTGAAATAACTTCACAGCCTGTCAGAGGAGTGATGCATCATGAATAGTTCCTTCTTTATTCTACATATTTTTATTTAAACATTCTTAACCATGTTTTGTAACAAGCTGCTTTCACTGTACTAGACTGTCTGGTGGAGGAGGATCTGTTTTAACTTTCAAATGACCGTGAAAGATTGGGGAGAAGCAACAAACAAGAACATCTCTGTATTAAGTTATCAAACTTCTCCAGGGATGGGAGGCTGGAGAGCCAAATGTCGGCAAAGAGTTTTTACCTTTGTTCAGTGTTTTGCTGCCCTTGTTTTCATAAATTTGCATTGTTTTCACCTGGGTATTGATTTCATCTTGGACTTTGACAACTTTGTCCCTTCTGTGATTTCTTTGAAGACTGAATGTGTCAGAATTTACATGGGCAGAGCAAAGGGCAAACCAGTGTCAAACCCCGCAACGTTTGTGTTCCCCATTGGCACTCTTTTACGGATAATCTTCGAATTCTTGTCAACTCCTATCTTTCCAACACAGAGCACGTCAGATTTGCCTTTTTTACTGTGCTACTAGAACTCATCTCATTACCACATTCAGCTAAATAACTGCACCAAGCCTTTGGTTAATGGACATCTCTGATGAGCTTGTTTTCGTGAAGCACTCAAACCTCCTTTTGCAATATCAAGTATGTGAAGGTCGTTTAGCCTTAGCGAACGGCCCTGCCTGGAACGGACTGTGACACAGGTCAAGGATGGAGCATCAGCAAGGAAGAAGAGGAAAGGGCATTTTCCTCCTTTCAAAGCTCCTCATGGTGCAGTTCAAGCTTGAAGGCACTGAGTATTCCTAACTCTTCCACAGCTCTTTAAAACAAGTACGTCAGCGGTGGAAGGATTTTGTATACTCATGAGATGAAGTTAAGTCATGAAAAGTCTGCAAAGTCTTCTCGGTCTGATTGTCTCCTCTTGACTTACCCCAGCTCCCTTTTGGAATCTCTCAGGCATTGGCCAAAGCCACCAACTGATGGTACATCAACCGGGACCATGTATTAGCAGTAGCGCAGCCTTCATTATCTTGCCTTATGTGCTGACCTTTGCTCGTCACTGATGTTCCTTAAACAAACTACGACATTACATGTTCCCCTAGATGCCTACCTTTGGAAACAGTCTAGACACTACATTCTAGAATGTTAAGTTGAAAAGCTATGAGCAATTTCTTCAGAGTACTTAAATTAGGAGCATCTGTTGTCACTTTGCCCCAAACCCCACTCATGGTGAGCATGACACGTGCTGCCCAGAGGCAGGCTGAGATTTAGGTCATGACTCAGAGTGTTGTTAATCTTCCTTCCTTTGGGTTTCCTTCCTGCCTGCCTCCCTCCAGGACGTGGGTCCTACACCAGCTTTCTGCCTGGAACAGAGGGTGGCCACATCGCGGCATCTCAGGCTAACCTCTCGCAAAGGAAAGGACTTCACTGCGCACGCAGCCCCATCAGTTCCCACTGGCAGCCAGAGAAGGGACAGAGCTGCCCTGCTGAGACCATTCGCTTTGATGCTACTCCTGGTAGTAGTATCAGGAGCATCAGGGCATGGAGCCCGTCCAGGGGTCTTCCTAGCAAATCCAGAGCTGGCCAGGTTTGAGCACTCTGCAAGGTCCTTCATTTCGCTTGGTTTCCACAGTCCCAGCATGCTGGTGGCCAGCAGATGTGAAAAAGCAGGGTCATGGAGTACAGGGACCGTAGCAGCGTGCTGCCTCGTACCTTCCACAGCTCACAGGCTGTGCCTGTCCATGACGCACCCCCAGGAACCGCTGGCCTCGTGCCCTGACCCTGAAACCAAAGCTCTGCTTCCCAGCCGGTGCGCCCCATCAGCTGCAGTCTGGCCTGTACAATGGGTACCGAGTTACTTCCATGCAATGGCAAGCTTCACATCCCGTCTTCTGTCCTTAAAATGAAAAGCAGAGAGGGGGAAAAAAAGTATTTAAATCAGTTCGTTACTCTTCTAAAAAGATGGCAGTGAACTGGATTTACACAGCCTTCACAGCAACAGGAAACACGAGAACCCCCTCTTTAAATCTCTCAAGTTCTGTGCTTATTTACAAGCCCTAAAGATGAAGTTCATTAACAATATTTCCCTTACAACTTGACTTGGAGATTTTTTTTCCACTGTTGGCTGAGAATATATCCTAAGAATAGTAATGCAATATTTTCCTGTTGGCCCAGGAGAAAAAAAGATTCAGGAACGATTGAAATGGGTAGCTCTATGGATTCAGTGGCATAGATGCCTAAACTAAAGGGCTTGCAATAAAGTAATACCAAGAAGCTTTACCTAAGCAGAAAAATACTTTGATTTTTCATTGATTTCTTATGATATGAAAAGTTGAAAGGAAGCTTTAGCTTCAAAACCTGTAGCAAACAGCAACAAGGTTTCTACAACGTGATGGCAAATTTACACAAAACAAGGAGAAAATTTTGGGAAACTCTGCACCGTGAATCTAGACTGCCCTTTTAAGGAATATCACGTAGTAGCTGGGATTTGCAAAAGAGATACAGTAAATTTAGCAGCACAAAGGTAATAGTCACTTGTTTTTTCATCAGTTCCCACAGTTTTGCTAACAAATTCCTTCATTTTGGTTTTCTGAAAATTTTGAGAAAACCTTTTTTCCACTTTCTGAATATAAAAGCAGCAATTCTTTTACTGATCCATTTATGATGGGAATAACCATGAACCGCAGGGTAAAATTGCTGGCTGCATGCAACTTGTGCTCAAAGGACACGGGACCAGACTTCGTGCTCCCGCCTGCCTCGCAGACATTTTATCAGCTGGAAGAAAATTAATAACATCCTAGCACTGATTTGCATTCACAAGCTCAATGAAAGAGAGGCAACACAGAAAAAGTAATCACACAGGAATGTACAGAACATTAAAACCAGGAGCAAAAGATAGTGTATAGTCAAAACACAGGTGCTTCATCATCATATTTTCACTCAAGTATCCATATCCTCAAATAACCTGCACAAAAATCCTTGGAAGAGGTGGTGGTGGGAGGACTCCCGAGGATCAAGGAGACAGTCTGAGGAGGACACAGGGCTGGCGCCGGAGGCTCAGAGGCAGCAGGAGGGTTTTGGGTTCAGCTTCTTGACATCCAGACAAAACTGCCAAATCGCAGGCTGGGCTCTCTGGGGAGTGTTTATTTTCTCAGAAGAACAGATAGGACCTCTGAGTTACACACATGAGAATAAATAAAATACACCCTTTGGGCTTGCTTGGCCATGAATTTTACAGCTAATAATTCAACACCAAGCTGAGAAGCGGACCCCTGCTGAAGAGGGGGAGAGGAGAGGGCAGGGCTGGACACCGCAGTGCGCAGCAGTGCCAGCTGCCATGAAGAGTGGCATTCGTAACGCTGAGTACTCTGGAACTAAATCACAATACAAAAGATACCGTAAAAGTCTAATAGTGCCTGCGTACACGTTATTCTGGTTAAACGCTCCCTTCGTCAGGGTAAGAAAGGTGCTTGAACAGCCCGAGCTGTTGAAGAGCAGATCTCTTGTACGCTTTTTCACCATCTCTGGTCAGAAGAAGGAAGGAGAGAAACCATGTATGCTTGCAATTATGAACCAGGGGCCTGATCCAGAGTCTACTGAAGTCAACAGAAAGGTTTCCATTGACGTCAGCAGGCGCTGGGATGGGCCCCCAGAGCTTCGCTCCATGCGAACAACATCTTGACTGTTGTCAGCCGGAGCTTCGCTGGGTGGATTTCAGGACTGGCTTGGATGCCCAGGTTCCCTCTCCTTGCACGATGGGCAAAAGGGCAGCCTGCAAGCACCGGGCTGCAGGTTTTAAGGCTGGTTCTAAGCAAGGACCAAGCTTGAGCAGATTGTGCAGCAGCCTTGGGTTGTGCTAAATTAATGCCATCTGCTACTGGCCTTCCTCCCCTCGCCTCCTCCCACCTCCTCCCTCAGGGGGCTTCTGACAGCGGAGAATAGCTGCACAGTCACAAGCATCACGCCTCTTCCTGTCCCTAACACACCCTTTACACCCTTTGTTTCTCTCTAAGTGTCATGGGTGGAGTAGGATCCCAGTACGCTGGCTCCAAACCAGCTGGCAGCGGCCGGCCAGGCTCAGCCCCGTTTCTCCCAGACCTGGAGGACCTGAAGCAGGCAGAGCCTCCACTCTCCAGTCTCCAGGGGTTAACGATGTGTTTTTTCACCCAGGAGAGGGAGTTATTTTCAGTGACATCACCGCCCTCCTGGCTGAAAGCTTAGAACTTTCCAAATTCAGAGGAGAACTGCAAATACCGTGTGAAACCTCTTCTCGCCCTCGGTTGAAACCTTTGCCAACAGCCCTTTCAGGGGAAGGCTCCTAGCCCTAGCCTGAGAGTTCAAAAGGTAGGAACCATTTCTCACCATCAGTGTTTCTGAAATGCAATTGAAAGTAAAGATCCTAATTACATTTGGCATTTCTAATAGTCCGTCTCCCGCTAAACAAATGACATCATTTGTGGCATTGGCAGTGAAAGAGCCCACTGTAAGAGACTGTAAACAAGAGTCCATCCAGCCTCATTCCCTCTAACAAAAGGAAGGGGAAGTGGGGAGGAATCTTGCTAAAGGACCACGATGTTCACATTTTTTCCAAGTATTAGAGATGTCCTGACACCTCTGCAAAACAGTTTTGAAATGGGGGCAAAAACCACGCTCAGAAATGGAGGTTTTTGCCAACCATAAGGAAATCACTGCGCTCAGTAACACGCAGCCACAGGGGCAGGGGGCACGGTCACCCCTTGCCTTTCTGGATCTGAATTTTGTGGATGGATTTAAGCCCCCTCCTGATTACCGGATGCTGGATTTGACATTTCTCAGGGATGCATTTTCCAAAATGGGACTTATATTCCCATTTGTGAGGGACACAATTCCTCTTGGAGAAATGGTGGCACGTCATTGCTCTCTTCCGCACACCGCATTGCGTGCTCCTTGCCCTTCGCCTGTGGGTGTCACGGCTCCCACCTCCGTGGAAGGAAGAAGAGATGGCTGTGTTTAAACCTAGAAGGAACTTCCTCTAGGGAGGAGGAGCAGAGCGGCTCTTCCCCAGCAGGGAGGCACTCCGCACGGTTTTGGTGTAGCAATGCGTCAGCCTGGCCTTTCGGGGAAAATATCAGGATGCTGAAGCTGTGCACCAAAACATGATTAAGGGAACAGACCAAAATACCTTCTTTCATTTAAAAAAAAGAAAAAAAAATATATCTGACTGCCATATTTCAGTCTCAGGTTGTGTATTTTCTAGCTTGCCCCTGCAGAGCAGCCTGTCCCATAGCTGCGCTGGGAATCAGCACAAGGCCAGCTCGGAGCCACCCACGCTGCCAACACAGGAGGATTCTTCAGAGCTTGACTCTGCTTAGTTTGTGATATTTGAGGGCATCACAGTGTGAAGTGGTATGAACACAGACCATTAATTGTAACAGGATGCGGTTAGAGGCTTTTTGATATCTACATGCCCGTAACTGTAACCTGCGTTCAGCTATTTTCAGCCCTTCATGCAAATGGAAGTAACATTTGCATTCAGATTGCCCTTAGTGCATAGATGTGCTGGATGATAAATTAAAAGTACAGTGTAAGGGCAATACCCATCTGTTCCACGTCAAATACATATTTTTTCCCCCCCTCCTCAGATAGTGTAAATGGATGCCCTTTGCCAGATTTCTTCTTAGGCAATTACACTCACCACTGAAAAACAACTGTTCATGTGGACCGTGAGTTGAACTACCATCTTAATACTTTCCCACTGCTTACTTTTTTAAAAACTTCCTAGCTATGCTTCTGATGGCTTCCTTACCCCAAGGAAAGATCTCCCTGCTCTTTTTTCTTTCCTTTGCAAAAGTAAAATACAGGATACATTCTTGATCTGAGCATATGGAAATATCCCCTCGCCTACAAAGCGAGATGGGTTCATAATGTTCCTTTCTCTTATTAATTTAGTTGCAAGATGCTCTCTCAATCACTCACAGTATCATCATGCAAACCCTTTCACGGTAGTTAGGCTTTATTCATAGGAGCGCTCGCCTTGCGGAGTGTGAAAGAGGCCATTTATGCTTAATAATGATAATAACCAGCACTTGGAGACTGGGAAAAGAAAGGAAAATAAAACCCTGCAGAAGTTTACAGGAAAGGACATTTAGTGTTGCCAAGAGGGTGAGAAGGTCAGACATCTGGTGGTTCGTCTCGCCCCGGATTACAGGCAGGAATGCACGGCTGCGGCGGTGGGGCTCGGCCGGCCGCCGGGGCAAGGGCGCTGGTAGCCGGTGGGGTTTTGGGGTGCCCGGGCATGCTCCCTGCTTGCACGAGACCTCTTTTGTTTGGGGGTGCAGAGCACAGAGCAGGCTCATGCTGCACAGCCAAACTCCCAGGGAATGAAGGAGGAGAAAAGCGCACCCTGAAAGAAATCTTTAAAGTTAAGCTGGGGTAAAGACTGCCAAGGGAATATTTAGGAAATCCCTCGGAAATCACGCCAGCTTGATCTTCCTTAATCATGAAAAACCCCCAACAGACAGGGATCACAGACACCTGTGTGCCCTCACTCAGTGGTCCCAAACTTCCTGGGCGTAGACTGTCAGATATTCATAAAAAAGGGTTTGTTTTGGGAAGCCCACTGCAAACCACCGTGCTGCTTGTGGGTCCTTCTACAAGGGGCCACAGATATTTGCTGCTCACTTCCCCTCTAGTTAGGCAAAACCATTGCAAGTGTGCTGCAACTGCAAGTAGCACAACCATGCAGCGTCCTGCTGTGAAAACAGTGGGATGGAGAGCTCAAATGCTCAGCTCTCACTTGGCCACGAGTGGTTGAAATCTATACAGTAAGGGGATCTACATTTCCCTAAAGCCTAGAACAAAGCGTGAGTTTAACCTTCAGGAGCTCAGCGATGTACAAGAAAGAGTGTCTTATTATCAAACCCTGTACGATCTTACCACGTTTTTCCTCCAGCGCTGCAATTTCAACACTCCCAGCATTTATTGTAAGTTATCTCAGACAGTCACTGTGTTCAGTTTACGTTCATCTCCGTCTATTTTTAACAAAAAATAAAACGCACACGCGCGTTGGAGCAGTACAGTATTTCTCCTGAGTATCATAAGGCTGCTTGATCACATCTTCTCCTGGCACTTAGTCCATTGGTTTATGAATTATTTTGTTACACTGAGTACATAGTTGATAGTTTAATGGCTGGAAGTGATTGTTCTCGAAATATGGATGGAGTTGTCATGGCAATGCATTGCTAGGAAGATTAAGGCATGCTTAAATTAAGGCATGCATTGAATTCTCAGTTGTTTTAAGCAACTCTTCTCTTGCCATGTTTGGAGAACATCCTATCTAGTGCGATCCTCCAAGACGTCTTACTGGATTCCCAGTCAAGTAGTGACTAACCCAATGCTTTGAGTCACCAGTTTGCCATCCCTGGGCTGGGGCCAGTCCCATGCAGCGTGCGCAGGGGCCAGCGCGGCAGCGATTGGCCTCCAATCCGCCTGTTTTGCAATACCAGGAATTCCTTCCAGCCCCTTTGAACTAAATCCTGAACAGGCTCAGAAGCTGCCGGAGCATTTGGCTTCAAGATACACAGGAAGGTTTTCAAAAGCACAGAGGAGTTCAAGCAACAGTGAAATCTGGTTTTCTAGAATTTGATTTTTAAGGGTTTTAAGGGAATTGATAGCGATAGATGGGGCCTGAGATTTTCAGAAACACACATTGAAAGTGTCAGCCCAAGGTTGCCTCCCACACGCCCCACGCCACAATTTGCTGAGAGAAAGTCACAGTAGCAGTTTCTCTCAGAAATTCTGACAAAGAAGATTTTAGTCAAGTATCTCAGTATTTCTGATAGACCGATAGTGTTTCTGGCTTCTGCTGAAAGAGATCGGCTGACACCAGTTACATCTCTGGTCCTGTGTGACCTGTCACTGGGGATTTTTTCATGCAGAGATGGAAATCGTGTGTGTGGGTGGGAAGGGAGAAACATCATTTCCCCAAAAGTGGCTCCTTGCAACCAGCCCACTGCAGTGCTCTCAGTAGATTTAGTCTGTGCCTCCTCATCCACACACAGTGATAAAGAATATATTGTAAAACTTAAAAATCTGTTAGAAAATTTGCATGGGAAAGGAGCATTATGGGCAGCACCGTGCAGGGTCTCAAATCCATGTTGGTATTTGAAATGTGAGCAAAGAGAAACCTTCGGATGCTGAAACTCAAGGAAAAAAAAAAAAAGGCAGTAGTCTATGAACATGTGGAAATACAATTTTCAGAATTGCCTAAATGAAATAGAAGCCCTATATTTATTTCTGAACATCCTATTGCCGTGGACAAAGCAAATCCACAACAATAAGAGTTCGTAAAGAAGACGGTTTATTGTCAAATCCGCTGACATGGAGTAATAACAACTCATTGCAACTGCAGTCAACACCTTTCTTGTAAATCCAGAAAATAAATATTCACTGCCCTGTACGTGATCTGCAGCTTGCAGCAAAGATGACCCCAAGCACATCCCGAGCACATGGTAAAAGGATCAAAACAAAAAAGCACGTGATGGTTCTCAACAGAAACTACATTATCCATGGAAGGGACAAACACACATGGCCTTCAGATCCGTGTAAAACAATACCAGGGCTGCAGCAGGGCTGAAACCGGGAAAAGCAGATGCTGCCCAAAGCAGAATCTGCTTGAGAAGTTTAACATGCACAACACATATCAGGAAACCGGAGCGGTTTCATGTGAGCAGAGAAGAGCTCATTGCAAGCTTATTTCCAGCTAACATTGACGAACTGAATGACAGAGAGACTTAAGAAGCAGAATTCAGACCAGGGTCCATATTTTCACTTGGTCGGGTTGAGTTAGCCCTTGTGTTCAGCTTCTTTTGGAGGCAGGAGCCAGCTACACAAACGAGGCCTGGCTTAAGGTCAAGAGCTACTGACAAACAGAGGAACAGTTCTGCAGCATTTCCTCTTGAGAGACGCTATTATCCACAGCAAGGACCAGAAAATTTCAGCTGGTGCTCATTGATGGGAAATTAAAAACTCACACAAAGCACGAGGGACCCTGAGACATGGCGGGAGGGGGGAAATCCCTCCCGAAACCACGTGGCTTTGACTCCTTCAAAGATACGTTCAGTTTAACCCTCAAATCTAGAGCCGTTTCTGCAAATGTAAGAAAACCACCTCTAGCTTTTAATAGGTGCCAAATCCATTATTTTGGCTAGAGAATGAAATTAGCTTTGGGCCAGTGGAGCAGACTAGACGATTTACAGTCCCTTTCACAGTGCTTGCTATAATTTTGTAAACCAATTACAACATGCAGAATTTCAAAACCATCCAAGGTCAACGTTGTCCTCACTGTGCAGTACGGACCTGTGCAGATTGCACGGAAGTTACCAGCCTTGTTTCTAAGCACTAATACATCTTAAATCCTTCAGTTATTCCCAACTCACAGTAACAGACATGGCAAATTTACACCATCTTTATGGGTGATTTAGAACTAAGACTCAACTTACAGCTCAGCCGTGCAAAAGCAGCAGATAAACCTCGTTAAATAAAATGGGAAGATATTGGTGGTGTTCACGTGGGCTGAGTGTCTCCAGAGGAACGCTCTGCCCTTGAAAGGTGCTGGAGGAAGGCGTGGAGCTTCCTGCGTGTGTGCAGGTGGGCGTTCACAGTTTTCCATGCACACAGCTTACAGATGGGAGAGGAAGAAACCTCCGCACTCAGCTACAGCTGCTTACACGAATAGGAAAGGTCTGTTCACCACATTTTAGCTTCTCCGTTCTCTTTCTACACCAGGGTATTTGCAATCAAATCTTGAAGCACTAAGAGAGCAGCAAAGACCAAAGCTCTTCCTCATCTCAAGCACAAATCCCGGCTGGGTGGAGAATGGCTGGAGCAGCCCTGAGGAGAGGGACTTGGGGTGTTGGTGGGGGAGAAGCTCCCCAGGAGCCGGCACCGTGCGCTGGCAGCCCAGAACCCCCCCGGCCCTGGGGCTGCATCCCCACAGCGGGGGCAGCAGGGCTGGGGGGGGATTCTGCCCCTCTGCTCCGCTCGGGGGAGACCCCCCTGCAGTGCTGCCGCCAGCTCCGGAGCCACCAACAGCAGGAGGACACGGAGCTGCTGGAGCGGGGCCAGAGGAGGCCCCGGAGATGCTGGGAGGGCTGGAGCCCCTCTGCTGGGAGGATACTGGGAGAGCTGGGGGGGTTCAGCCGGGAGAAGAGAAGGCTCCGGGGAGACCTTCCAGCCCCTGCCAGTGTCTGAAAGGGGCTCCAGGAAAGCTGGGGACGGACTCTGGATCAGGGAGAGGAGCCATGGGATGAGGGGAAACGGTTTTAAACTGAAAGAGGTGAGATTTCAATAAGATATTGAGAACAAATTGTTTCCTGTGCAGGTGGTGAGCCCCTGGCCGGGGTGGCCCAGAGCAGCTGTGGCTGCCCCATCCCTGTAGGTTCAAGGCCAGGTTGGATGGCACTTGGAGCAACCTGGTCTGGTGGGAGGTGTCCCTGCCCAGGGCAGGGGGTTGGAATTAGATGATCTTTAAGGTACTTTCAAACCCAAACCATCCTATGATTCTATGATCTGTCATTACCAAGCATGAGAAGGTGATGCTCAGAGCCCCAGCAAGAACGTGCAGGCGTGCTGCATCCATGGTCCTCACCACAACATCACTCCCAGCCTCTGTGGATCCTCTCTGGGATCTTGCAGAGGAACTGCAGTGCCATGCGAACAGGGTCAGGTGAACAGCAAAGCTCAGGCCAAAAGTGACATCGGAAACAGCTGGGTCCTGCGAAAGGGAGGTGGCTGCAGCCCTGGTGTTGCTGTTGGCCACCTGCCCTGCCCCGGCGTGGCCACAGTGCCATGTAGGGAGCACAGGGGCTGCAGCGGATCTGCAGAATGGAGCGGGATGCAGCTGCCCAGTGTTTAGGATGTAAATGTCAGGGTGAAGGAAAAGCAGCTTGTGCCCTGAGGCTATTCTTCCCCTTCCTTTCCAAAAAAACCCAACCCAACAACAACAAAAAACAACCAAAAAACCCCAACCAAAACAGCACACCCCTAACCACAAAAGATTTAAGGCCGTGGGGCTGATGCCTTCTCTAAAAGGATTTTTAAAAAACTCTCTGCCTTTTCAGAGCGTTATCTCGGGGAGAGTTATCCTTTAGGCATCACGTGAGGCGGTAACTCCCCTCCTCATCGGGAGCGACAAACAGCGCCCGCACAATGAGCGCGGCTCTGGCGCTGGTGTGCAAGCCGCCAGCCAAGGAAACATGCAAAGCAGCTACTTGAAAAACAAAATTCCCCACTTTCTTGTGCATGTGGAATGAGCGTGATTTATCTGGGAAGGAATTTGCCCTCAGTGTTGATCTCCTTAAAAGAGATGGTAACTAAAATAGCCACAGGCCGCTCAAAAATTAACCAGTTCTCGTGTGCAGCGACGTTCCCCTCATTTCCCCCTGTCCTAAACCCAGACTTTTATCCTAGCATCCATGTCAGTACTTCCTTAGCCCCTATCCCAAAGCAGATCACGATGATGTTNGGGGGGCGGGAGGGAGGAGGGACCAACCAACCACCAAAAAACCTCCTAAACAAAACAGTCTGTCTTTTGTAGGTTCGTGTACAAACTCTCCCACACAGCCTGGGACCAAGTTTTGGATGGAAGCCTCAGCTTGGCTTTCATTTACTGGCCAAAAACAACGGAGCGGATTTACGGCGGCGGGCAGGGGGGGCAGGGCTGGGTGATACGAGGGAGGTTGTCATCTCCTTGGGTTGTCTGTGCTGGTTTATGCTTCCCTGTCTGCATCCCAGCTGTAGCCACCTTTGCATCCCCACGCGAGGAGGAGGGAGATGAATCCTACTCGCTTTGAAGAGCTCCTCGCCCCGATGGGTGCCCAGGGTCGGGCAGGATTTCACCCCTAACACCTATAGCTGCCTGTCACCAAGAAGTGATACCAAATCTGAAACGCCTGAGGTGGACACCTTGGGCAGCAGAGCTGCTGAAGGCAGCATATTCCCAGGGAAGCTCCAGGCCATTAGATGCTGTCCCACACCAAGACATCGTTAGAATGATCACACCACCATCGTAAGGGTGATGAGGTACCACACGATGTAACAGAGGTTTTATCAAGTCTTTTTACTCGGGTTATTACTCACAGAAATCTTTGTTTTAGTCTTCTGCTTAGAAAAAACAAGAGTTCATTGAAGGGTTTAATGAACCTTTAAAGACATCGCTGTAAGGACTGCCAAATTAACCTGCCAAAACAGCGTTATTGAGCTCCTGGAAATTCATGACAAGGAAATGCGTGTTTAATATACCTCATTTAACTCCTATTATTCAGAGGAATCAGCAGGTGTATTTCTCTGAAGCACACGAGATGCTAATGGAGACAGCGTGCAGTCATTCAGCCTATGAACTGAAGAAAAACAGTCGGAAAGAAAAATACTCTTCCCCCTCTCCCCGGAGCCCTCCAGAGGCAAAGAGGGTGTTTCAGTCTCTCTCTAAAGATCCAACATTTTTATTCTTTTCTGCTGCTTCAACCAGCATTTATTGCCCACTTGCTGTGTCCTTCACCCCAGTTCAGATGCCCCATTCCAGCAAACTTCCCTTTATGCACCAATGCCTAAAACCAGAGGTACTTCTTTACGTACTACTCCAGCAGTGTCAAAGTAAATACTAATATATAAGTGAGTTCCTGGAGCACGGCTCAAATATCTGCCCTAAACAGGTGATTATTGCCGTTGTGGCCTCCTGTAGCAAAGCAGCACAGACCAGCTCCGTTGAACAAATGCCCACAGAAGCCAAAGTGGGGGTGATGTTGCTGGTGACACAGGACAGGGCTGCGTTTGAACCATGGGGCGGGAGACTTGGTTGAGTCTCCCAACATGCCAGGGACATCCCTGTGTCCGTCTCCCCTGCTCCACTCCCATTTTATGCACTGCAGACGCAGGCTGCGACCCTGAAGACCCTTACTGCTTGCTCACCGGGGGAATGGCTTTAACACCTCACCTGAAACACCACCAAACACTTCATTAAACCGCTGCACATGCCCCAGATTCTTGCAGTTCCCGTAGCCCCAGCACAGCATCTCCCCAGCTTCTCCATACCCACACAGCAGCCAGCAGTCCAGGCTGAATTCCATTTTTTTTGCATGAAGAAACCAAAAGCCACATCTTCCTAAGAGACTGCCAGGGCTACCAAAGTATTGCCGGTTATTCGTGAACACGTCATTTTACCCTGCAGATAAAGGTGCACGGGCAAATAATTGAAGATTCACTGACGCTGAGAGCAGGATACTCCAGTCCTAGACTCAGGCAGTGTGGAAGGGGAACAAATCTGGTCTTTGCTTCCAAAACTGCTCCATCTGATGGCGAATTGATGTAAAACATATCCATAACCGTGGAAATGAGAGCCCAGGTCTGGCTGAGAAGCTGGCTCTTTGTTCTCAGTTTCTACCTCAAACACCAGCTCCTCTGGCAGCGTCGCAGCTGAGGGCAAACGCTCACAGCCAGCAATGATAACACCTCAGCACTGGCGAGAATTCACCTAAGTAATTTCCTCTACAATTATCTCTTGGCATCTCTATGCCAATGCTGCTTCTCTGTAGCAGAACATTTCTAGCGCTGTGGACTGCACACACCTGCCATATTCTTCTCTCAAGACGTGATCAGAGATGGAGCAGAGAAATTGCCTCCTATCTCTCTCACAGTGAAAAAGAAATAGCTACAAGTTGCCCATCAATATATTTTCACCGGAACATAGAAAATTGCTCCAATGTCTAGGAGGCTCTGGAAAGCCTGCCAGCGGACTGCAAAAAATCCCAGATGCTCTTGTCACTGCAGCTTGAGCACTTGGGAAAGGGATTGCGTGACACTGCCCTTTGCAGCTGGATCTGGATGGGGCCTTCCAGACCACCAACTCTGGTCCGACATCCTCAGGGCATCTCAGGACCTGTGTAAGATGTTAAAGTGGGGTGATCTCTGTCCCCTCCTGCCTGAGCCTGGCAGCGCTCCCAGATGCAGTCAGCCATAGAATCCTAGAATGGCTAGAGTTGGAAGGGACCTTAAAGATCCTGGGCAGGGACACCTCCCACTAGACTAGGTTGCTCCAAGCCCCATCCAACTTGGCCTTGAACCTCCAGGGATGGGGCAGCCACAGCTTCTCTGGGCAACCTGGGCCAGGGGCTCACTGTCCTCCCCCCAGAATTGCTCTTGGTGAGCCTGCAAAAACCAGTATCATCCGCAGGCTTTGCCAAAGGGACATCCTCTGCAGAAATGCTTCTGGACACGTAACAGCAAGGGAAGGATGATAGGAGAGTAAGAAACAGATCTGTGTTTCTTGGCTTTGCGTTCCCTACGGAAAGCGGCGCTGGGGAGCTCTCCCAGCTGGCCAGTGCTCACTCTCCCACTTGCTGCTGGTGCCAAGTGTGCGACAGCGAAGGTCAGGGCTGCAAACAGCCTCGCTATTGAGCTGGGTGANACCTTTAAAGACATCGCTGTAAGGACTGCCAAATTAACCTGCCAAAACAGCGTTATTGAGCTCCTGGAAATTCATGACAAGGAAATGCGTGTTTAATATACCTCATTTAACTCCTATTATTCAGAGGAATCAGCAGGTGTATTTCTCTGAAGCACACGAGATGCTAATGGAGACAGCGTGCAGTCATTCAGCCTATGAACTGAAGAAAAACAGTCGGAAAGAAAAATACTCTTCCCCCTCTCCCCGGAGCCCTCCAGAGGCAAAGAGGGTGTTTCAGTCTCTCTCTAAAGATCCAACATTTTTATTCTTTTCTGCTGCTTCAACCAGCATTTATTGCCCACTTGCTGTGTCCTTCACCCCAGTTCAGATGCCCCATTCCAGCAAACTTCCCTTTATGCACCAATGCCTAAAACCAGAGGTACTTCTTTACGTACTACTCCAGCAGTGTCAAAGTAAATACTAATATATAAGTGAGTTCCTGGAGCACGGCTCAAATATCTGCCCTAAACAGGTGATTATTGCCGTTGTGGCCTCCTGTAGCAAAGCAGCACAGACCAGCTCCGTTGAACAAATGCCCACAGAAGCCAAAGTGGGGGTGATGTTGCTGGTGACACAGGACAGGGCTGCGTTTGAACCATGGGGCGGGAGACTTGGTTGAGTCTCCCAACATGCCAGGGACATCCCTGTGTCCGTCTCCCCTGCTCCACTCCCATTTTATGCACTGCAGACGCAGGCTGCGACCCTGAAGACCCTTACTGCTTGCTCACCGGGGGAATGGCTTTAACACCTCACCTGAAACACCACCAAACACTTCATTAAACCGCTGCACATGCCCCAGATTCTTGCAGTTCCCGTAGCCCCAGCACAGCATCTCCCCAGCTTCTCCATACCCACACAGCAGCCAGCAGTCCAGGCTGAATTCCATTTTTTTTGCATGAAGAAACCAAAAGCCACATCTTCCTAAGAGACTGCCAGGGCTACCAAAGTATTGCCGGTTATTCGTGAACACGTCATTTTACCCTGCAGATAAAGGTGCACGGGCAAATAATTGAAGATTCACTGACGCTGAGAGCAGGATACTCCAGTCCTAGACTCAGGCAGTGTGGAAGGGGAACAAATCTGGTCTTTGCTTCCAAAACTGCTCCATCTGATGGCGAATTGATGTAAAACATATCCATAACCGTGGAAATGAGAGCCCAGGTCTGGCTGAGAAGCTGGCTCTTTGTTCTCAGTTTCTACCTCAAACACCAGCTCCTCTGGCAGCGTCGCAGCTGAGGGCAAACGCTCACAGCCAGCAATGATAACACCTCAGCACTGGCGAGAATTCACCTAAGTAATTTCCTCTACAATTATCTCTTGGCATCTCTATGCCAATGCTGCTTCTCTGTAGCAGAACATTTCTAGCGCTGTGGACTGCACACACCTGCCATATTCTTCTCTCAAGACGTGATCAGAGATGGAGCAGAGAAATTGCCTCCTATCTCTCTCACAGTGAAAAAGAAATAGCTACAAGTTGCCCATCAATATATTTTCACCGGAACATAGAAAATTGCTCCAATGTCTAGGAGGCTCTGGAAAGCCTGCCAGCGGACTGCAAAAAATCCCAGATGCTCTTGTCACTGCAGCTTGAGCACTTGGGAAAGGGATTGCGTGACACTGCCCTTTGCAGCTGGATCTGGATGGGGCCTTCCAGACCACCAACTCTGGTCCGACATCCTCAGGGCATCTCAGGACCTGTGTAAGATGTTAAAGTGGGGTGATCTCTGTCCCCTCCTGCCTGAGCCTGGCAGCGCTCCCAGATGCAGTCAGCCGTAGAATCCTAGAATGGCTAGAGTTGGAAGGGACCTTAAAGATCCTGGGCAGGGACACCTCCCACTAGACTAGGTTGCTCCAAGCCCCATCCAACTTGGCCTTGAACCTCCAGGGATGGGGCAGCCACAGCTTCTCTGGGCAACCTGGGCCAGGGGCTCACTGTCCTCCCCCCAGAATTGCTCTTGGTGAGCCTGCAAAAACCAGTATCATCCGCAGGCTTTGCCAAAGGGACATCCTCTGCAGAAATGCTTCTGGACACGTAACAGCAAGGGAAGGATGATAGGAGAGTAAGAAACAGATCTGTGTTTCTTGGCTTTGCGTTCCCTACGGAAAGCGGCGCTGGGGAGCTCTCCCAGCTGGCCAGTGCTCACTCTCCCACTTGCTGCTGGTGCCAAGTGTGCGACAGCGAAGGTCAGGGCTGCAAACAGCCTCGCTATTGAGCTGGGTGAATCCTACCACAAGACGATGGAGGCAGTTGGATGAGAGAGAAAGGGGATTATTCTCGTATTTCCCATGACGTGACTCTGGGCTGTGCTAACGAGAGACAAGGACACCTCCTGTAACTGGAGCAGTTTGAAGCAATAATGCTGTTTCCCTTGTTTCATTAGACCTTCCTGTTTGACACTGAAGAGGACAATCCTTCCTGATGTATCTGAATTCCTCGCTGTCCGTGTCTCCCTTTCTTCCCACTCATCTTCACGCCCAGGCAGGCATTTTGCAGAGCAGCGCAACCAGCGGCCGATGGGCACGAGCTCCCCAGCCCCTCTGCCCTCCATTCCCCTCCGTGCTGCGGGTCCCTGGAAACACTGTCGGATTGCTCCTGCTTACTAAATCAGTCCCAGTTTTTACAGCGCCATTTAAACTACTTCCTCAGGAAATTTCACAGGCACGCTGGCAGGCATTGATTTCAAGCAGAAAATATCCCAGCAGGAAACTTAAAAAGGAAAGATGTGCTGTAATTATATCTCTTCTGGGCTTGCAAGACGGAGAAAGACAAGATAGAAACTAATGCGTGCACCGAAGCCATAATGTGCAGTAATGCTGTAATTAATACAATCAAAGCTTTCAGAGCACTTTTCTGGCAATCAGAGTTTTGAAGCCTAAGTGCACGGCTTTCCGTTCGGTCACCCCCATGATCACAGCAGTGTCGTGGCACAGACCACCTCACCTCACCTCATCTCCCCGCAATCCACTTAAACAAGCACAGGCCGTCAACTACCTGTGACAGCTTCTGGTTCTCAAAAAGGGCTTGAGATGCAAGTCCAGGTTTCCAGTCCATTTCTAGGAATATTAAGTGCTTTAAAAGAAGAAAAACAACTCTACCCTGGATGGGGATAAAGGCTCTGAGAAGGTCTGAAACTACTTTGCACTGCCACAACAACAGAAACTCATTTTATGCAGCTTCTTTGGAACCACCTTTTCTCAGCCAGCGTAGGATCTTGCAACACACACCCCCCCCACTTTACCTAAATGAAAATAGACCTGTGGCGTCTTCTTGCTTCAAAGCAGACGTGATTGACAAAGCAAGGATGGGTTTTAGGGTGATTAACTATTTTCAAGGGAGATTCCCAGATGGAGAAAGGAGGGTTGGAGGGGAGGACTAGGTTAACAGCACCCTACTTGTGGGGCTGTGCTTTCTACCTATCATGCTCCTAAGAGGCTGATGTCCTCTGGCTGCAGAGCAGACATAACACAGTTTGAAAGTCTCTCGGTATCACTTTGCTATCTGCCCCTCTTTTGAAAGAGATACCCCACTCCTCCGAAAGAGATACCTGGCTCCTCCCAGAGCCACCCCTTCATGTTGGACAGCAATGTGGGAAGTCAGGATTCAGGCAGCGTAAGACAAAGATTTAGCGAGGGATTAACCCCTTTAGCCAAGGTCAGTCGGAACAAGGTTGTCACCACAGACCATGCCAAACAGGCTGCAGGTCAGCACCAGGAGCTGCTGAACAAGAACACTTTTCACTTTGAATGACCCAGGCTGTCCTTGAACTTGCACTGCCGGAGACAGTCGCCCTGCGGAGCACTCCTAGGCCCTGACGTAGCCAGTTCCTCTCTAGAGCGACAAAACCAATACTTTCACCCAAAAGGAAGAATACAATGAGGATTTGGGGTTTGCTAGGTTTTGACCATACTATTGGGAAAGTAATAAATCATAGTAACAAGACAACAACAATTATAAAAAAACGCTGTTCAGTTCTTGCATCTGAAAATTTATCAACCAGAAACGTCAGTATTACTATTCTAATCCTGATTTTGCCGGAGAGTTATAGAATAAGTAGTTTTTTGTCTCCCACTTCTCTCATTTAAAGCCTATCCTGGCCTTGCCACATACACTCGGGTACAACTCTCTCATTTATTTATCAAGTAGGGAAAACACACTTGTTATTTTACATCTCTCCTCAGAGCAGGTTTACCTGTATGTGGTTTGCAGGAAAAAAATAATAAATAATAAAATCCTCCTTATTGGCACAAGCAGGAAATTCAAGCATAACTTTATAACCACGTTTTATAGCTGTGATCTGCGGGTGGGGCGTTCCTGGAGACGCTCCTTTCTCGCCCCGCCGCTGCCGTGTAACTTGTTCCACTTTCCTCACCTCAGAGCTGAAGAAGAAACGAAGCTTTTTATTTCAAGGCTCCCTTTTGCGTTACCAGCACAGCTATTTATAATCCCTGGAAACAATAGCTGACCTTGGCCCAGCGCGAGCACTTGGATACCCTGCGCCTGCATTGTCCCGCAGCATTCCCACCCCGCTGCCGGCGGCTGCCTCCCCTCCCCAAGGCTGCCAAGCCCTTGGACTCAGGGTGGGGACGTCGCAGCAATCATAAACAAAGTGAGGCAAGCCACCACGCTCAAGGCTCCACTGACATCGCCTCCGAAGCCGGGGAGAGGTGATTTCTCCCTCCCCCAGCAAGCGCAGAGAAAAACTTCCCCGCTGACCTCTGCAATGAGATAGAAGCAATTGCTGATAGCGCAGCAAACCTTGAAGAAGTGAACTCTTCTCCCTGGCGTGTGTTTTTTTGTTTTTTTTTTTTCTCTTGGAAAATAAGCCAGGTGTCCCAGTTTTCCACCTGGGTTATTTTTGCAGTATGGATGCTGCAGTTCGAGAGGAGCGGGGCACGCACCGCTGCCTGGCCCTGCAGAGCCCCGGCTGCCAGCGCGGTCCTCGGGCAGCCCGGCTACGTGTCAGCGGAGCGATCCTGCTCTGCCGCGAGGGAGGGGATGCTGCCAGCCCTCACCACCCTCCTACACATGAACAGAGCCTGCATCCCCGGTGCTTATCCACCCTGCTTATCCCTGGCAGGGCTCCTGGGCTGCAGGATGGGCAAATTCCCCTCGGCGTTTGCCAAAGCAGAGCGGTGGGATAAAGCCAAGGATGCTGGCCAGCGTGTGTCCAAAGGGCCCAGCAAGGAATGGCTGGTGAGGAGGGGCAGCGAGCAAAGAGGAGTGTCAGAATCAGCCCCACATCAGGGGCTTCCCCTGCTTGCTGTGGGGTTGGACGGATAAACCCGTTGGGTTCCATCCCTGCTCGTGGGGAGCAGGGAGCTGCTGGTCAGACCGGCCGGAGGTCCGAGTGCTGCTGCCTTGGGCTTGCTTTTGAGCAGAGATCCCCACCAGAGGGACCTCTTGCTCAGAGCTGGGGAAACCAGGCTCCAGCCAGCTCCAGCCATCCTTCTGGGCTGGCTCCCGCTCCCCTGGGGCGGCCAGAGGCAGCTCTGAGGCTGCGTTGTCCATTCTGCCTCTCCCCGGGTCTACAGCCGGGTTCGGCTCTTCCGGAGAAGAAGCCTGGATTTGCTGGGGAAGGGCTGGGAGGCTCACGCGGGCAGCACCCCATCTCCCGCAGGGACAGGGTGAGGAAGGAGGGCAGCCCCATGCTGGGCTGTGCCCCCTCGGCACGAGGCCACCACGGCTACCGTGAAATTGGGCAGTTTGCTGAAGTCAAGCAGTGGTGGCGAGGAGCAGCAGCCCTTGCTTTGAGCCCGGGCTCAAATGAATATCTGGGCGTACAACTCCTGAGGTCTCTGGAGAGCAAAGCCCTGTTCTCATTTTGAAGGAAGTGATACATCCTCCTTGTTCCGGCAGCCACTGGTGCACGCGAGGAAGGAGGTGCAGGAATGAGGAGGTGTTTTTGGCCTCACTTCTCAGCAAAGCTGCCGAGGAGCGTCACCCACCGCCGGGGCATGGGGACTTCAGCGTGCCGACAGCTTCTGCCTGTCTCCATCCATCCCAAATCAAACCTTGCCAAACAAGAGAAAGCACACGTGCACAGTCCTTGTGCCACACCATCAGACGGCCCAGGATCCAATAACCATTCACTGGGAATCACATTCCTTTTCCACCAGACTGAGACCAGACGCTTAAGTTTGAAGCTTAAGTCCAAGGAGGGAGGGAACCTTTCATCCCCCATGCTAACATCAGTGCAGGAATTTAATTTAATTCCTTCCGATTTTGGGATTTCCTAACAGCAGTGAAATCAAATCAGTATATTTGCGTGTTTGGAGAAACTGGATTCCCTGCCTCCCGTTAAAAGCCACTTCACTGTGGGATCTCCCCCATCCACACCTTGTGGAGGAGAGGCAGAGCACCCAGGAGTGCCCAAAGCAGAGGAGAAACGCACAATTAACCCTTCCGTGGGTAGATAGGAGGCTGCACAGACCAAGTGGACTTTATCAGAGTGGCTATTTAAGACTGAACTATTTCCTCCTCCCTCTCCTAATAGGATCCTCAGCTGGCACAGGGCCCGGGGGCAGGAGGAACCTGCCAAGGAAGCAGTTCTGAGCCCCGGGCTGCTCTGCTGGGAGATTTTTATTTCTCTCTAGCATTGAGTATAAATAAGCTCTGACAGCAATTGGATTAGAGGTTAGTTTCCCTCCCCAGTTCCCCAAGAGAGCAGCAAAAACAACAAGGGGAGGATACAGAGCTGCCCGAGAGGCAGTTTGTGCCAGCAGGGACCTGCAGCGAACCCCAAGCAGCCTCACAAACACCACCCGGCGGGTCCCGTAACAGGGGGAGGACGGGTGGCCTGGGAGCACCCACAGTGGCCACCACCTCCCGTTAACGTGGCATTGCTTTTTCACATCAGCCTGGGTTGGCATGAGCAACCTCAGAGCAGAAAGGGGATGGGGTTTAATCGCTGATGCTATCTGCAGAAGAGTTTCGGGGGCAAGTAGCACACACAGACCTTTAGGAGCAGAAGCCTGTGATTAACCCTGCTTTTCAGATGACTTCCTTGGAAATGCACTGGAATCACCGCTCTGTCGCAGCGTGTGCGGTGTTGTCAGGCAGCACCAGAATTGAACAACACCTTAAAAACCCTTTCCCTGGAGCTGGTTAAACACAGAGGTTTCCTTCCAGCCCAGCTTCCCCAGCACCACCTGGTGCCTCCATCCAGACTGGAGCTCCGACCAACATCACCCATTTTAAATTTTTTTTTTTTTTTTTTAATGGAATTCAGTTTAAAAAGCTTCCCCGTCTCCCTCATGCCATTGCAAAAGCCTGGTCGAGCAGTCAGCAGAGTGTGGCTGGGTGCTGGGCTGTGCCTGCAGGCTGGCAGGGGTTCTGGGCTGCAGCTCAGGGGCCAGAGCAACAGGGACACTCCGTTACCTGTCATCGTCACCTGGCTCTGCACAGATTCAGAGCAACTAGTATAATTCAGTATGATAATATATAAAGTATATATAAAAAATAATATAATACAATATATCTCAGTGTAAATACCCTGATTTTTTATATATATAGGTATTTGTTATTGCAGCATCAGACATTTTATTGTCATCCCAGGGGGCATCTTTTTCCCTGCTCCCACTGAGACCAGCTACAGGCAACCAGCCAAGGGCTGCTCCTGCCTCTTGCCAAAAAACTTTTTTTTCTGGGAGGGAAGTTTAAAAAAACAAAACAAAACACCCAAACCCGACATTGCAGGTCATCCTCCACGAGCAGTGGTGGCAGCAGGGGAACCAGGGAAGTTTCCCACCTCGGAGATCAACAGTGTCATGGCAGGACAAGGAACGCTGCTCTCCTAAGGCACTATGGTGGGAACACCTGGCACGGTTAGACAACAGCTCGCTGGGCAGAGCGCGCTTAAGCCCTGGTCACAATATTCATTTATAGTTTGATAAGAATGTGGACATAATTTACTTTTTAATATATTTGGGGGCTTTATATTTTACGCTTTCGTATCAAATAAAGGCTAAGCCCTTGAGAATTAAACCACATGAAGAGCAAGAACTCTTCTGTTGCATAGGCACTGGAAGCAGACAGACTCAGCTCTTGACTTGGGTTGGTTTTGGGGTGTTTTTTTGAACTGCAAAGCCATAGTTAGAGCCATGAGAAAGCCTCTTACATTTCGCACACTGCTGTTTAAGGAATTTTTCATTACATGAGCGGGGTCCATCCTGTCCTGACAGGAGAATCCAGCTCACCAGACATGTCCATATATTGTTATTTAATTTGGTGGGAAAGAAACTCCTGAGAACAAAACCAAACATCCAAAGCCACCACAAATACTTCATCTCATCATCGTGCAGACTTGATAACACACTGAGCTTCTCTGTTGTTGCATCACATTTTCCTCTCCAGCACATTGCTATGTCTTCAGGACCTGCTTCTCTCCTAAGCCTCTGGGTTTGGTGGCTTTCTTGCACTTGGGAAAATTATTCCCATCTGTTTTATGCTAGATTCTATCAGTTGTTGGGTTTTTTTTGCCCACACCTGATTGCAGCATACTTCAAACATGCACCATGAATCACCTATCGATTTATATATTTTTTTAATATATATAAATAATTCTGCTGTAGAGCAATTTTCAATTATGATAAAAATGGTAGTCCTAAATGGTACCTCAAAAAAGTGGTAGTCACCCGCATGCACGACTCCACCTGGTTATTAATAAACTTTGTGCTGACAATTGAAATGCTTAATAATTATATGGTAAGATTCCAACCTCAGAATTGTCCTACAGCCTTGGCAAACAGCGTGTACTTCCTTGCGTAAAGTGGCAAGGCCCGAAGCGAGCCGCCTTTCCACGAGCGAGAAACAATGGCTGCAAGCTGAGACTCACAACCGCTCCGAATTATGTGCAGATTAATTCTCGTATTGATGTTAAGGGGGTTTCCTTTCTTGATATGATCATTTCCTTTAACTGCTGAACTTGGAAGGAAGCCGTCCCCAGTGCCATTGTGCAGGGCTGTGCCGCGCTGGCGTGGGGCGGGTGTTTTCGGGTGGGCTGCGTATGCCGCTCCCGTCTGTGCGGCTCCGAAGGAGCTGCTGTGCCGGTGGGTTTCACTGGGAGTCGTTCTGCCACCGTCAGCAGCGAGCTGCCCCGGCCACGCTCTGCTGCCTGGCAGAGGAGGAAAAACCCCCCCTGAGATCCCCCTTGGTTTTGCTGCTCACGCCGGGGGGTCGCCGCTCCGCAGGCGTGCCAGCCCCATGCCAACGCCCTGCCCTTCCATCAGGAAACTCAAGGCTTGTGCTGTTCAGTCTTAGTTTTTAGGTAAAGGGCAGCTCCTCCCCAGCATTGCCTGGTGTCCTCGAAACACCCCATCCTTTCCCGACCCATCACTTGTTGCCTATTCCAGCCTTTTACCTTTCCTCCCCGGCAGCATCCGGGTCCCTCTCCCGCCCCACGGCTTTTGCTCGGCAGCACACATGGGCAGATGCTGTTGTGACGGGTGATTAAGCAACATCTCCCTGCGGCGATCTCCAGGCAGCACCGCACCAACATCTGCTTCAAACCCTCTTTTCCCAGTGCCCCAGACATGATTTCAGCTCAACGCAGCGTTTCATCATTAGCAGAAGCAATGATGCTCTAAGAATTACGTGCCTGGCTCATCGCGCTGCTGCTGATTAACACTCCGCAGTCTTGGAAGAAACAATTCAACAAAAACCAAAGAGCTACAAAGGGAAAAATACTCCCCACAGCCAAGTTGAACTCCCACTGAAATCCCTGTAAGTGTTTCCACTGGCTCCAGGGGGAATTGGACCAGTCGCTATCCAGGAGACAACCTATAAATGGATGAGATTTCTGTGTGAGTCATCTCTAGATACGGCCAAATTTAGCTCCTTTCCCCAGTGGGTCTTTTGTCTTGTCAGTGCTGTTTATGTGAGGAGCTCTGTCCTTCTGTCACCTCAATACTTCAATGACCAGACACCTGGCGTCACGCACAGGATGGTTACTGCAGGCTGCGGAGCACAAAGCATCACCTCCCGAATTTCTGCTTGAACGTTCCTTCATGTCAGCATTTGCTTGTGACCAGCACCTTCCACAATACAATTATTTGCACTCCATTTTTTTTTGTTTTTTATACTTAGGTTGGAAGAGACCTTTGAGATCATCGAGTCCAACCATAAACCTAACACTGCTAAACCACCCCTAACCCATGTCTCTCAGCACCACGTCTGCCCGTCTTTTAAACACCTCCAGGGATGGTGATTCCACCACCTCCCTGGGCAGCCTGTTCCAGTGCCTGATAACCCTTTCCATAAAGAAGTTTTTTCCTAATATCCAACCTAAACCTCCCCTGACACAACTTGAGGCCATTTCCTCTTGTCCCATCACTTGTTCCTTGGGAGAAGAGATTGACCCCACCTGGCTACAACCTCCTTTCAGGGAGTTGTAGAGAGTGAGAAGGTCTCCCCTCAACCTTCTCTTCTCCAGGCTGAACAATCCCAACCCCCTCAGCCGCTCCTCCTAAGACTTGTTCTCCAGACCCCTCACCAGCTTCGTTGCCCTTCTCTGGACACGCTCCAGCCCCTCAATGTCTCTCCGATGCTGCGGTGCCCAAAACTGAACACAGCACTCGAGCTGCGGCCTCACCAGTGCCGAGTACAGGGGCACAGTCACTGCCCTGCTCCTGCTGGTCACACCATTCCTGATACAGGCCAAGATGCCATTGGCCTTCTTGGCCACCTGGGCACACTGCTGGCTCGTGTTCAGCCGGCTGGCCACCAGGATCCCCAAATCCTTTTCTGCCAGGCAGTTTTCCAGCTGCTCCTCCCCAAGCCTGTAGCACTGCCTGGGGTTGTTTTGAAATAGCACATCACCCTGAAAGAGAAGCAGGGCTTCAGAAGACTGTATCGACTTGTAAAGGCATTTTGTTAGGGTGCCATTAAAATAAACACCTGCCCAGACTCACTTCTTCCCAGGAGGAATGCCGCTCCCCTGGGATCTCCAGGGATGCTCCGTGCAGTAGCTCTCAGCTAGCTCTTGCCATCCCGCCTCACTGATAACTTTGTCTAACCAGTAACAAAGGAGCACGGAGTCTGGAAAATGCTGTCTGAAAAAAATCACACTGGAAAAGGGCCTCAAGGCAGCACTCAGCTGCTACCTGACGTCTGAGTGAACAGCGACAGGGAAGGAGCTACACCACCACCTAGATCCAGACATCAGGAAGTCATTAACCGGTATATTCTGTAGCTGGAGATCTTCAAAACATTTAAAAGAAATAAGCAGCCTTATCTGTTACAAGGGTTTAAGCAAATTGAGGCCAAGACTGTTCTTCAAGAACACCCAGAAAAACAAGCAGACACAGGAAGCCTTCCAGATCCAAATCCACCCTTGTCTGCTTCACCAAACTACCACTCAAGTCAATTTAAGGGGATTTAGAAGCACCTGATGTGTTTTAGGAGGGAATTGCTGAAGACACTGGCAGAGAAAAGAAAAAGAAAAGAGAAAAGAGAGGGAAGCCCTTAAGAGGCAATGAAGCCTCCATCACACCACATGTTTGACACAGAGGAACAAACAAAAGCTGTAATTACTAGAAGGAAGCATTTCCAGAGCCAACAATTATCTAATTAAAATAAAGGTGGATGTATACAGGACAGACCTGAGGACGAGCAGTAAGTCCATGTCCCCAAACCGGCTCTCTATAAACAACACTTTCTGCCAGAAGCTGGGCTTTCTGGTGGCTCACAGCCAGTTGCCCTTTTGAGAGATTTTTCTAGGCGGACAGTTTGCATTTGTTGTTGTCATTCAGCACCCTGAAAAACAACATCCTCTCATCTCCCTACCTGTGGAGTTCCCACCTCCACCTCAAGTACATCACCCCAAAGCCAAGGTTTCTACCAGTGACATCCCTCCCCTTTCCAGGGCTCCAAAATGACCTCAAAGACTCACGGATCCAATGGAAAACAGCACGCTACCAGGCCATGACCAGTAATACCACTAGACAGCGTAACAGCACCACATTCAGAAGATGAAAGGAGAAATCTTCATCTGCTTAGTGGATGTTTTTCCTTTAGGATACAGGACAGTTGGGTTCAGTTGGCTGTCTCCCATGCTTGAAACACATACACTGTCCATTTGGACCTGTCCAAACTTCATTGGCTTCATTACACTCCCACGTTACTTGGCACGACCAGCCAAGTGCAATCCTAGAAGGTGTTTCTCTCTCACATTTTCATAGGCTTCAGCCAGAGGCTCAGCGTTCGCATCAGAGACGGTTATAAAGTCATTGCCTCATGCTATGGAAACGGAGGGTATAATGTCACCTTCCAGCATCATCTTCCCCACGCATCCCAGTGCTTTTGCTCTACCTTTTACTTCTTGGTATTTATAAATCAAATTGTCCTCACTCTGAAAGATGAGGGAGCAGATTTTATGGTCTTTGCAGTTAGAAGGAAAACGTATTAAAATGTAAACATTAATGTAGTATTACCTCTAAAAACGTGGTTGAGTGACAGCTGATTTTTTCCCCCCGAGTGTGATTTTTCAACTTTTCAGAAATCCATTTAATTAATTTAATTTATAGCAACAAAATTAGAATCTAGATAACTGGGGAAATTTCCTTTCATTTACAGTTTTTTCCGCTTTTTTAATTGCTTGGCTCAGAAGCAGCCAGAGCTTTTCTTATCAGTCCTCCATGCTTATTGTTAATTTTCTTCTACAAAGTAAACTCCAGACATCTTCCCTGTAAAAGCATGCCAGAATTTACAGTGGCACCAAGCTAAAGCAATAATTCCAGCAGAAACTAAGCAGATTTCATTACTGTCAGCATGTTTTCCACATCAGAGGAAAAGGTTGGACAATTCCAGTGTCACATAAAAGGTGAGATCATTTTGCTGGGAGAGAGAGCTGAAGGATCTCAGTCCCCTTGGTATTTTAGCATATTATTTTATAATTCCTCCTACAAGGCAGAGGACTGAGCTGCAGAAATCTGATGATAAAATACTGAAAGAAAAGCTTTCTTTTAACTTCAGCAGAGTTAGGACCAGCACAGGCATGCAGAAATAAGCTTGTTTTGCATCTCCTTCAGCTTTTACAGAAGGTTTTGGCATCTTTTAGCTGGAGCGGACTATTGCCACATAAGATAGGTCTGCAAGGAGGTTTGCCAAACCGAGGAAGAAGCTAACAGACCTTCAACAGAGAAATCCGTCCTAGAGGCCAACATCTAAATTTCTCATTAATTCCCTAGTCACCTCGCGCAGCTCCCAGGAATTCATCCAAGAGCTCTGGGGGATCGGGCATTTATCTTTAAATCAAATCCTATCCTATCAGCACCCCACTAATTTTATTTTTTAAGTTAGTTTTTAAACAAGCCGTCTTTCTCCCTCTCCCCTCGCTTTCACCTCCTGCAAACTCTTGTTTGAATGTCTGGGGACGACAAAACCGGCTCCTGGCGACCAACAGTTTCTCGGTCTGCATGGAAGATTACAGCAGAGGAATAGCAAATGGCAAGTGTCCTTCTTTCGTTAACCTTGAAATACATTGTTATTTGGAGGAACTGCAGGAAAAACAAACAAAAACAAAATAAAGCCCAAAAGGCAAGAGAATATAGGAGAAACCCAGCGCAGATGGGAATACAGAAATACGTCTTTTTACCCCCCCACCCCAAGGATAGAGGCACTTTCAATCTGAAATCACTAACGAGGACAGGCAAATTCAAGGGGACTCCTTAAAACTAAGAGCTCATTGTTAAAAGACGGAAGGGTTTCTTGCCCCAAGTAAGGCCCAGAGGAAAGGCAGGCAGCCTCTAAAAAACCCAAAATCTTGAGGGACTTCTCGCCTTTGGGCTATTCTCCTGCAAGAAGAGCCAGAGAGATGCTCAGGGACCTACATCTGTCCACACTGGAGCCAAATTTGTTCCCCACATTTTAGGTGTATGGTGCTGCTGAACCAGTGGTAGAAAGACGTAGGAGAATTTTTTCCATTTACCAGCCCACACCCGCCTTCTTCCACTTTTCAACAGAGTCACAGGAAGTCTACCAAGTCCTGACACTGTTATATAAATGAAAATCATCTTAATTACATGGCAACAGACACATATTTATGTTGATGTTTAACAGCTGATGAAAAAACAGTTGAAACTTGAGATTAATAGCTGATTTTTGAAGGAATTCATGACCATACCATCAGTACTGACTCTGGAGGAGGTTCAGGCCCAGAGGGACTAAGGCTCCAGTGTGCCTTAACATCACTACGAGTGATTGATTGCTAGAGATGTTAAATTAGGAGCCAACTGGTGTGTGCAAGGCCCATGCCTGGCTCTTGGTCTGCATTAGCATTCCGCATTGTGCAACCGATGGTGGAATAACAAAACCACATGGAAAGCCACGGCCATTGAAAACCACAGGACTCAGCAAAAGGCCTGGGCTTTTTTGGTTGCAATAGGAAAAGAATATTTTCTGAGTAGTATCAGAGGCAAATGCGTTCTTCAAAACTTTAGGATCACACTTAGAATTTAACATGTTCGCTACAACTGAAAAAAAAAAAGGCACACGGTACAGCAACATTCAAGGATCTAATGATGATACTACACTGCTTTTGCCTTTGACCATAAATTACTGTTCCTCATCACAACATAAAGTAGTTCTCCATCTTTTTTTTTTATTTTTAAATTCAGAATTAGCTGGAAAAATGTCAAGTTAATATACAAACCATCAGCCACATCTTTTTTTCCACTAACACCACATTCAAACCCTTTTGTCTGACATCACTCCAATGACCTCACTGTTTCACCATCCATTTCTGTTTGGCATCCAGATGCCCTAGACTCTAATCCCTCCAGCTTCCAACAGCTAGCAAGAAATAGAGGGGCTTTTGTAAGAAGAAGGGAGTCTAGGATTCTTTCCGGGAGGTCAGGGAGAGCTGCCCCAGTGTGGAGATCCACAGGGATCCTCTTAGCAGAGGGAACAGGAGGGGAAAGAAAGATGATGCTGACAGACCCATGCTCATCAGGATCTTCAGGACCTTCCCAGAAGTGCACAGGAAAGGGAACTTTCAGCCATTGCCTGACCAGCCCTGTGGGTACCATCTCTGCAAAGCCAGGTGAGATGCCCTGGATGTCACATCGCAGACCAAATCTGGACCAGGCTGGTCTCTTCCCTTCTGAAAAGTGATGATGTTTGCATCACTAACACCTCTGCAGAAAGCATGAGGTGGTCTGGGACTGACAGGTCTTGAGTTGAGGCTCAGTGGAAAAAACAAATCAATCCTGATTCTGCAGGGCAGAGTGAAAGCACTTCTCCTACTTAGTAGGAAACGTTGGCCGTTGAGGAAATGGATCAAGAAACAGTAGCACATTTAAAACAACTTTGCAGATGGTGAGTAGGCTGTAAATGAAAACCCAGGACACACAATATTATAGACCAAATGAAAACTTGAAACAGCAATAAATTTAAGGAAATGATTTCTGAAATGCCCAGACTGCTCTGCGTACAGTCTGACCATATTAAAATGACTGTGCTCTTTCCACAGCTAAAATACTTGACATGCCTGAAGAAACCTTATGTAAACAGGGAAATATACTTGCTTACATTTTATCTAGCAAAACTGCCATTTGTTGGGGAGCTGTGAGCGCCAGCACAGCAAGACATTTGCATTTTTGAAATGGAACAGAAAAGAGGAACAGGTAGCAGAAGAGACCCTCCCAGGAAAACCACACAAAAACGTGCAAAATACCCTGGCAAGCAATGCTCTGCAACACCTGCCTTCCCTGCTCCGCTTCTAGAGGAGAAACTTTGATGCCTGTAAAGAACAGCTGGTACAATGCAACACACATCTCCAAAGAACAGTTCTAGTTTCTTTATCTAGTATTAAAATTTGCAGTTTTGTGTGAAGCGCTTTCATGACCTCCCTTTCCAAATGGATTTTATTTTTCTTTTCTGTCAGATGTTTACCATTTGCAGGAGATGGTTGCTTTGGAGAAGCCAGCAGTATGCCAGAAAACTATCCAAGAGGCTACAGTTTGAACATGAATACAAGAAGAGAATAGCTTTCAGTATTAAAAAAAAAAAAAAAAGGCCATTTTCCATTAATATTTGGATGTCAAGTGAGTAATTTCAGCATGTGGAAGCTACTGCTGGAAAGGGATGTTCATGTTTTAGTTAATGAGCAAAAGTGACCAAGCCCGTGCAGCCTCTCTGGAACAGACGGGATGCTGGAGATGGGACAAGTGGAGCTTGACTCAAAATAATATGGCCTGAGCCCGGCTTCTGCTAATGAGTCATTTTGATCTGGGAACATTTCTTCAGTACAGCTGCCTTCAGATCTGAGCGCTGACATGTACGGTTGAAGCCTTCAGAGATGTAGGAGAGGCAGACACTGTTTCCAACACCCCCTCCAAGAACAGGGAGTTGAAGTGCTGCAAGCATCAGGCCCCACATGCGGAGCCTTCTTACCCAAGTGGCACAAGTGCTGGAAAGGGACAAATCTGCTCAGTTCTTTCTCCACAAAAATACCTGCATCCACAGATGTTTCCCACACAAAAGCCGGAAGAAGAAAGTGGCTGTGAATATTTAGTGTCTTAGATACTTGACTCTGCAAAGCTGAGGATTTACCCATCTATCTGCAGTCAGAGGAGAGGTGTTCAAACAGCGGTAGCTTAGCTACACTCCAAACTCTTCCCTGACAGCACCTGGCACTGTTGGACAAGTGATGCTCAGATAGCTGACTGCATTGGAGCTAGACCTCAACTGGAGATGGTCAACACCATCCTCTGAGGAAGATGACCTCCTGCAAACTGGGAAACTGCCTCCAGTGTGAAATCTCTGCTTGTAACCCAAATGATTGAACGGTTCTGGATATCTCCAGAGACCTTCTGGGTTTCTGCTGGTCACGAGCCACTCCCTGGAGGAGTTCAGCTCAGAGAGATGGATGGAAGAGCACACAGAGGCAGTATGCTGGATGTTTTCCACAGCTGATATGCAACAAGAAGAATATTGGCATGATAGCAAGTGAGAGAGAGGGATTGGAACAGAGAAGTGAAAATACGAAAAATAGAGGAGGGACAACAAGCTAAAAGCTACTGGTGCCCACATTCTGTGTGCTGGTAGCTGCTTGGAGCAGCAGAACGACTTGGAAGAAGCCACAGGATCACAGAGCAGCCACCTTGGGACAGCAAGTCTATCTGTAGGATCTCTGGGAAGAGATGAATGCCACGAACACCTTTATTAGAGCCAGTTCTTTGCACCAGCGACAGAAGGGAGGCTGAGGACCAGCTCCCACGCAGCAAGAGACCCCTGGAGACCCAGATGGCACATTTTAAGAAAGTTTTGCAGCTAAAGAATAGTTCACATCTGCCCTGTGGCAGACCAAGGCCTGCTTTACTGAGTGTGACTTAATCAAGTGGTTTTACCATTGTTCCCATGATTTAATGAATGTAAGAGTAGGAGGGAAAGCCCAAGTACCTCCCACTTTCATCCAAACCTTCCATTTGCTTCTGACATTCCTTCTTTCCCTTCTCCCCTTGGCCTCCCAGGGCCAATAACATTTCCATGCCATGAGCTGGAAACAATTAATGCAGAGACAACAGAAAAACATCCTTTACAGATTAGTTCACATAAGTAATTGCATTAGCGTTCTCAGCAAAACTGTGTTGAAGCCAAAAGGCTCCTGGCTTCAGTGACCGCAGGTGGTTCCAATTAGAGTTACCCTCTGACAAGTAAAAACACAGGCTTGCTGCAAGTGACAGTGATTCTGCTCCTACAGTAATTGTGTGACACGGTTACGATATTTGACTGCCAGAGACCTGGCTATCTAGTCTCCAGAACCAGGTTGCTAGAACCAGAAGAATGTGGATGGAGTTTATAGTAAACATAATTACACTACTACCTTACAGCCGTGGTACATTCTCTGCATAAAGCTCATAAAATGCAAGGCATCTGTATCTGCAAAATGTAGAGTGATGGAGAAAAAAAAAAAATCCTCATTAAAATCCAACAGATGAAACGCAGAACAAATTCCAGAGTCTTTGCCAGCATTAAGCGAGCAGCAATTACAGCCACTGGAGACCAAAACTTTACAGACGTCTGCATCCCATCAGCACAGAGCTGCAAAAGGACAGGTAAAGGTTCACAAACAGACCTCGGGCCATGGTTTGAAAGGCCACACTAACCTGAACGTACACTTTCTATCAGGATGGAGCTGCTGCTGCTATAGACATAACTGTGGTGTTACAGTACTGCATTGTGTATTTAAGTACACGTATTAAGTACTTATTTATTTAGGCAGTTATTTAAAACTTGGAGAGGCAGATTTGCGTGGCTGAAGACACTAGCCAAAGCACTTGCGGCTGAGCTTCAGCATTGTCCCAAACAGGATGCCAAGGTCTACAGCTCAAGTCAAGATGGGGCACGAAGGCACCAAACCAGAAGCTGTCTCATGCCTGCTCTAGGCAGGCAGGACCAGTGCCATCAGGTGCGCTGCTCGCCATCTCACACTTGCAAATCCTTGTTTGAATTCTGGCCCTGCTTAAAAGTAACAAGGGAAACAGAAGGTAAAGACATCTTTCCGCAAAGGAGTGGGCTGGAAATAGATAACTCAAGGGTACATCTATGAATAGATCCCTGGTGGGTGGAGCTCTTTTGGAACAGCAGCACTAGTACATGTCTTTGCTTTTGGACCACTGTGTGGCACACACAAGTCACCAAAAGGCATCACTGTTAGGGCTCAGTCAGCCCAGTAGGTCATATGTGGCACAATCCATACAGAGTCACAGAATGGCTGGGGTGGGAAGGGACCTCTGAAGATCATCTGGTCCAGCCCCCCTGCCTGAGCAGGGTCACCTACAGCAGGTGGCACAGGATGGCGTCCAGACGGGTTGGGAATGTCTCCAAAGTCGGAGACTCCACCACCTCTCTGGGCAGCCTGTGCCACTGCTCTGCCACCCTCAAAGAAGTTCCTCCTCATGTTCAGATGGAACTTCCTATATTCAAGTTTGTGTCTTATTACCTCTTGTCCTATCACTGGGCAACCCTGAAAAAAGCCTGGCCCCCTCCTCCCGGCACCCTCCCTTTAAGTGCTTAGAAGCATTTATGGGATTCCCCCCTCAGCCTTCTCTTCTTCAGACTAAAAACACCCAACTCCCTCAGCCTTTCCTCATAAGAAGGATGCTCACTCCAGCCCCCTCATCATCTTTGTGGCCCTAAACAATTAACAGCAAGCCCAGAATTACCAGGACATGGGTGCTCAGGCTGCTGACTTGGGCTGACGGCCACTGTACTCCTGTCTCCTGCAGCCTGAGCTGCATGGTGTTGCGTGGATGTGAGTAGGTTCAGCTGAAGCCTCCAGCTGCAGCAGAGCCTTGTTCCTTCTGACAGGTCCAGTTCTAAGAGTCCATCTAATGCGAACTCTGATTGATCAACAGGCTAAACTATTTCAAGGGGCTGTCCCGCTTTCAGCAGGTCAGCCTCACTCAGCTAAGCCCCCAGCACGGACCAGAAAAGCCATCGTCTGCAGAGCAGCCCAAAAACCAGGAGTTAGTATTTCTTCCTCTTTTCTACCCCTCTCTAATCAGCCATCCCTAGTGAACAGCTGATGCAGTCCCCGAAGTCAGGGAAGAAAATAGTTTTGAGGTGAGAGTTATTGCTTTGGGGATGAAGCAGGGTGTTGTCCTGGTTTGAGGTAAAACAGGACCAATTTTGTTCAGTAACTTCACTTTTTAGGTAGGCCTCTTCTAACTGCTGAAAATACCAGCATGTTGTGCAGAAACTCTTTGCCCTCAGAGTGGTAAGACCCATGTTTATTGTTGATGCCAAGGAATGGGATGCAGAGAGGATCTTGCTTATCGTTATTGCTTCACAACCAAGGGCAGCCAACTTTGCTATTTGCCCCATTGGAGGGTTGGAAGCGGAAAAGCGTAGAGGGGCAGACAGGACAAGTGACCCAAAACTGACCAGCAGGGTGTTCCATCCCATCTGCCTCATGCTCAGTATAAAAACTGAGGGATCAAAGGATCAGAGCTCTTTCTTCAATGGCCAGTGTCCAAGGAGGACTCTGTTCATCTGCCTTTGATCCCAATCCTGAATCCAGATCTGGAATCCAGTTCCCGTCCGTCACTGAGTCCAGTCTGGGACTTCCCCAGTGCCTGCTGGCAACACAATTGTCATTCTGGGAGCTTGATACGGTTTTCTATGTATGTCATTATTTTCTTTTTATTGTTTTCTTATTATTTCCTTAAAGTAGTTTAATTCCTCCTAAACTCTCTCATTTTTCCTCTCTCTCCTGCCTCCCTTTGAAGCAGCGCAGGAGAGAGAGCTTCTCTTGTTCCACCTGATTGGACCANTGGGAGCTTGATACGGTTTTCTATGTATGCATTATTTTCTTTTTATTGTTTTCTTATTATTTCCTTAAAGTAGTTTAATTCCTCCTAAACTCTCTCATTTTTCCTCTCTCTCCTGCCTCCCTTTGAAGCAGCGCAGGAGAGAGAGCTTCTCTTGTTCCACCTGATTGGACCAGCCTGGCCCAAGCCACGACAAATATAAACAGGCATGGTACATTTCAGTGCATGTGGGGATTTAATCAAGCTTAATTTCCTCTTGCACTAGTGCAACTGGGAAGAGTCTATGGAACTGTAAGATGTCAAATGTTTAAACCTGACAAGTTAATTCCTGCATTGTGGAGCCAAGAACAGATGTGAACCCATTAACCTCCACCTCTTGTAAATCTCCAGCAAGTTCTGTGCAGTCAAGGGATGCCTGAAGACATGGAGCACTGCATGGCTGGTCAGGGGAGATCCTCTCTTCTGGTCTCCAGAAGCCCACTCAGGCTCTCTGAGCCAGCTCTGATACACACAAACCTTCGGTTCATGGCACTGCCCAAGTCCATATGAGGAGCTGGGACATCTCCTGAGTCTCTTGGAGGGGAGGAAGGGGGAAACCACCAAGCTGCACCCAAGGTACGGGTGAGCTCCTCTCTAGCCTAAATCAAGCCCAAAATATCAACCTCAGTTTCTCAAGCCAGCGTGAGCTATCCTGTGGTGGTCTCCCAGCCCACCCAGGATATAATGCAAAAGCTGTCTCTATCATTATACTAAGCTTTGGATTCAGTGAATTGACTTTTCCCAGCAAAGAAGGATTTTACTGGAAAATTCCTAAGCCAGATCTAATTTGCTCCTGAATGTAATAAACATTCCAGACCAAATCTTCAAGTGCTGCAGCTCCAGAGCCGGAGGCAAGGTGGAGTGATGCCACCTCAGCAGGGACCTGGCACACAGTGCTTTGGCCAGCTATTCTCCTCTGGCTCTTTATGAACATTCCAGTTTGCCTTTACCTTAAACAACCCAATCTGCAGTGGACAACTGTAATATTAGACCTGTAGCTTGCTTCTTTTTTCACATCTTGCTGCTCAATCTGTCATGGTGGTCTCTGGCTCTGAACTATCTGTAATCTTGTGTTTGGCAGTGGATGGTGCAAGGCCAATGCGTTCGCAATTCAATGTTTGTCTTGGTCAGGGGTGAGTCAACTTTGCCTTTCAGGACATGGTTATCTACTGCCTTATGGTGTTCTCCTCCAACCCCTGCAAAAGAGGCTCTTGGCATTGCCCTGTTCCTGTCATTCCCTATTAATCACATGGAGATTAGGAGGAAAAAAAATATACCAGAGTAACACCTTAGTACTTATTTATGTTAAGATAAATAAAATGAAGAAAAATTAGGAGTCAGGTAATGCCCATCCAAGCTGGTGGACAGAGACTTAAAAGTAATCTGCAGCCTAAGGGCATACAGCACCACATTCTGGGAAGAGTAAAGTTCCTTCAAAACCACCTTCTTATTTGCAGCTCAGTGGTAGGCAGCCAGAATTTTCTCATCAATTATGCAGAAAATGGATTTAATTGCTGGCCTTTCAAAACTAGATTTGCAAATAGACTTCCTTGTCACAGCAGTGGCATCTGACCGCAGCTCAGTTGCCTTGTCTTGCATCTGCATGCTTGAGATGTTGCCGAACCTCTGTGGTCAGAGGAAGACATTGACTGTGGAGACATCTGAATCTAAACAAGAGTCACAGGACAAGAGACAGTGAAGAGCTGAGGCTGTTCCAATGGGGCTGATGCACAAAGGCAGGGAAACATGCAGACCGTAGGTCATCTCCTTGTCTATGCATGCAAGATCCACATCAAGGCTTTGACCAACCATTGACTAAAGCCATCACCGAGAATTTTGAAAAAAACATACCTCTGGAGGGCAGGTGTGTGTGAAAGAACAACCCGTTGGGTACCCCAGCCTCACACCATTAGATCTGTATCTAAGTGTGCATCAAAGAGCTCAGAGGCTTACCCAGTGGCAGTGAAACACCTTAACTGCTTTTTCAAGCCTCGCTTGGTGACACTTGGGGCTCTTTAGCATTAACTAGGAGCGAGACAAAACATTTCTCTCTGCTGAGATGTGCCCTTCCTGACTGCCTGCACATCTGCACAGGCTCAGAGGCACATTTCTTTCCCACTAAGTGTCTGGTTTAAATTAGACTCAGAAACTTGTTCCAGATAACAGAACATGGAGAACTCATGACTCATGCTCCATCATGCCTATTCTGTCCCAGGGGAGCCTGGTGCCTCCTATCAAGCAGGGAAAGAAAAACCCAGTGACGCTTTAAAGGTTACGGCAGGGGAGTGCTGCAGCAAGAGGGAGCTACCAAGGAGTCTGCACATCATACATAGTCTCAGCCAGGACTTGCAAGTAGAAGTCAAGCCTCTGATGCAGGGGATTTAAAGTCTAGGATAGAGATTCACTTTCCACAACAGGACAAACACACACTTCTGACCAATTCCCAAGGGAAAATTTGCTCAAGCGTGGCAGACTGTACCTTGGCAAACCTGTGCGTTGAGGGAGATACTGCATTAATGGGAGTTGGAGGATTGATTACGTGGTGACAAACAACTAGTGAGATATCCCATTTAAAACTCTTGTGATGGAGAACATCTATGTGGTAACTATCCAAAGGTCCTCACCTTTCTTTTCGGCTGCTATGGTGTCTTGCCAACTGCTGAAAAATTCAGCTTTGTTTTCTATATATTGTCTGCAGTGACAGCAAGAAAAAAAAAAAGAAAAAGTAATTGCAAAGGGATGTTTTCTCTTATGCATGGGAAAAACACAGGCAGGATTGCCTGTGAAGGAAGGAGACTGAACCCTTTCTTTTGCCCCACATGCATCCTTCCAGGCTGCCTGGGTAACAACTGAGGAAGACCAAACCTAAAAGCCAAAAGTTTAGCAGCAGCCTACAGAGGTGATCAGCAGAATGGAAAGCAGGATATTTAGAGATAAAACTCCTGTGGTTCTCATGTAATGAATTTCTGGATAGTGAGCTGGCAATGTAGCGTATCGCGTTCCCAAGGAAGCTGGCGGGGACCTCTGAGCACCGTGGCTGCCTCTGAGCATCCAGCCAGCAACAATCCCCTTCATCCCACACCAGGTTGAGACCTTCCTTCATCACAGTCTCATAATAAAATCAAGCGCTCACAGGGCTGCCCACCTGGGTGCTTTATTTCCCACCCAGAATTAAACCAGATAGAGTCCATTCAAGTAGAAAAGCTATGAATAAATTTGCTGCTGAAGTCCACATTTTATACTGTAAAAAAGCCTTCCTGAGATCCTACTGCTATTAGTTGCTAAAATTTACAGGAATCCTTGAAACTTCATTTCCTAATATGATCTTTTTGCCTCTTAAAATGCATGCTGCTCATCAAAAACCACCCAGTGAAGTGCAATTCAGCCTATGCACTCCTATAGCCAAGCTCACCACGCACCATTCCCTCGTTTCAAAGAAAATTAACTTACACAGAAGTGGATAAGGATTTGCTACCAACAGCCAGAAGTTAAAAGACAAGCAAACAAAAAAAATCTCAGCATCAGAAAGCTTTTCTCTTTCCATTAAGGTACCATAGCAAACAGCGTTTGTTGAAAAAGGAGCCCATAAAAATATCTGTATATGAAGGTAATTGTGGGGATGGTAGAGACTGAATTATTTTGATAATTCATCCTTCAAAAGACTCAAGGTTCTAGATCCACATTTTGAAGATGCTTGAATAGAAGAATACAGTTTCAGAATTAATATGCACACTGAGGACATTTGCTTCATTTCATCTCTATTTCAATACCATTCCCTATGAAATTACACAAATCAGTCTTTAAAAAACTAATAACACCTTCTGCCTGAAAATTAATGTAGTGAACTCATAAATGAAAGAAGTTGTTTTAAACAGGTAATTCCACAAAGATTTAGTATTACATTTTTTTCCACATTTTAGTGCTCCAAAATACTGTCTCAATACCATGTAATGAACGAGCAGAAACAAGAAAATCCTAGAAAAGAGCTTGAGAGGAGAAAAAAAAAAAAAGCCAAAAACACAAAGTGCGAGACAAAACAGGGTTCCTTTCCCTCAGGTGGCCACTGCTCCCACCAGCCTCATCCCTGGCTCATTGCTCTCCACTCACGTTCTGGTTTGATTTTATTGAACTTGAAATTACGTTAACCAACAGCTTAAAATGCCAGTCCCCTGGGACGGATAGCTACCATGGGAGCAGGTACAACGCACGTACCTTTACCAAAAGCTTCCCAATGGCTCTTTCCGGCTGCGGGACAGCCCTACTGTAAAGGCTGTACCATTGCATGAGACTGTCACGTCATGCAGCACAACCGCCCGTGTTGAGGTATAACCCAATTTGCTTTTTTAGAGCCGTCTTCTGTATCACTGTGCAGACATACTGCCTGTATAAAATGGCCTATCTGGGCAGGACCAAGACTTCAAGAAATCATGAACTTCTCTCAGGATATGGAACAGTGGAAGCCTGTTGCTATTTAGACTTTTTTTTTTTTAAAAAAAATACTGGTCTTAGCTACAGTTTACTTTTCCCACTTAGAAACGTGGAAAAGTTTGTTCAGCGTAAAATTTCCTGTTTGGCATTAGCAGCTGCTGGCTATAATATTTATAAATATTTCAGCAGACATTTCTAGGGGAATCTGGTTACAATTAAACAGCGAGCAATGCAGCTCTGCCGCCCCTCGCTCCCCGGCAGAATCTGTGCTGCCCGAGGTTCCCCGCGGGAGAAGAGGGGTTGCCGCCCGGCGAGCGTTAGCAGCCAGCGTTGAAACTTTAGGGAAGGGGGTGGCCCTGTTTTTCAAACAGGAAAGTGAAATCACTTGCTTGTGGTATCCAAATATAGTAGCTCAGGAGGAACATTTGGTCAGCAGGACTGGGACCACCTACTCTGAGCATTCCTCGTTGCGCTTCCCTCGCTCCCCAAGGCCCCTGAGCATCCCCAGGTCGTGCAGCGGGGAAAGACGCGTCCCCAAGCTGAGCATCCCTCCCTGCCCACCAGCCCCAGGCATCCCAGCATTTCCTGCTCACCCTGGGTACCCCCAGCCCCAGTTTCCCCCCCTAGTTCTTGTTAATGTGACTCAAAGTTAAGCAAGTCGGAGCAAAGGGCAGGAGGAAAAGCCCACATGAAGACAACCCTTTGATTTTCCAGGCAGGTCTGCCCGTGGCTTTCTGAACCATTAACCTCCACTGAACCAAACACAGATTATTTCTCCACAGGCAACCACCACCTCGCTCCAAGGCTTCCCAGGGCCAATTTCTTCCCATCTTTTTTAAATAGCCCCTGATATGATCTGGTCTGCTCTGGTCCTTAAAGAAAAGAAAAAAAAAAAAAAAGACTCCAAACATTTCGCCATCTCCTTGGACTTAGCAAGGCTTTTGCACAGTCGAGGTGCAGCATCCTGCATGGATGTGCTTTCAGCTCTCGGTGCCATCACCCGATGATGGGCAGAGAAGGAGAACGTGGCTTCCCAATAAGCCAGCTCACTCTCAGGAGTCAGGAAGCCCAGTAAACAATGGTATTCCTTCAGGAACCGCTAACCTGAAACAGCAGCTGCCCTTTTTACTGTAAAGGTACTTAACAGGGGAGCGATTACTCAGAGGAATGGCAGGTGGAGAGGACATGTGTACCAGTGAGTTACTTGCCCCCAGATGGTCTGGTTTTTACCTCCTTCACACTACATCGTGCCCTCTCCCTGTGTAAAGCCAGGGCAGTCCCAGAGCCTCTACACTGTGACACCAGCCACACAGCTGGGACCTCAGGGCAAGCACGGTTCCCATATGCAGGCATGGATGAGCATTCTTCTTGCCTTGCCTGCACACCCAATGGAAAGCATCTCCCAAATCTGCACCAGGAGTTTTTTGGGCACAGCACAAGACCACGTCTGAGCCTGCACGGCTCAACCAGCCCTACTGTGGCTCATGGTTCAGCAGTGATCCAGTTCAGTGGCCCATCTTCTGGGACCTCAACTCAGAGGCCTCTGCAGCTTCCCAAGCATTTCAGACCAGCTTGGAGCACAGGTCATTTTATTACTCTTTCCCTACATTTCAGGGTAACAGCGGCAAGAAGGTAAGGTAGAAAAGCCCCAAAGAAGAAAGCCTATAAGCAATTCTGCAGTCAAAAACTTTTATGGGAGAAGTGACTTAAAGTTCCCCATTTGCTGAGTTTACGTAAAAAGAGGCAAAATGTGCTGAACAAATAAAAGGCATAATTGCACAGCCTCACCCCCAGTTTCCGGCCGTACGCAATAGCACCGTGAAGTTCTTAAAGAGCAGCATTTCCTGAACCTCAAGTGCTCGCAGATGGTGTTGTCCTGGAGCACTTTCTGCTGATGTTCCGTGGTTCCCTTTGCCTTGCGTGACTACTCTGCAGCTTTGGTTTGTTTACTCCACTTTTTCCTGCTCTTCAGTTATGAACTAAGGAAGGGAACCAGCCACTTTTGCTAGTTTAATCACTTGCTGGTGCCAGTGCACGTCCGCGGGGGAGATGAACGGGGTGTGTCACTACCATTCATGTGAGCAAAGATTGCAAAATCGGGTCCCTTTAAGCTTGAGTGCGGGGATGGATGTCCCGTTGTCAGGGACGAGCCTGTAAATATTTCTATCTAAGCACTTCAGGGTCTACATGATAGGACGGGTGGAGGGATCTGTTGTCTGTCTAGGAGTAGGACCAGACAGAGGCAGACTTGGTAGGGCACCTTGTCCAGCCAGACCCACAGCCTGAACTCTGGGATGCCCACCGGAAGGGAGTTCCAAGCTGGAAGCCACATCACCACAGGAGCCTGTCTGGTGTCCAAAGCCACAAACACCACTGACAGCATTGCTAGGAGAACACACACCATGCTAGGTATGGGGATGCCCACAGCTCACGACAAACGGATTTGTCTTCAGACTAGTGTTATAAAAATCAGACTTAATTATAAAGTCACACCTGCTGTCACTGTCATCCTGATACTTCACCTTTCTTCAGAGCCATCCTCTGTCTCTTTATGGAGGTTGGTAACTCCACAAGTGCTGCATGTACAAAGACAGTGTTGTAATACTTGGGGCTTATATGGGATTGCCACCTAACGGTCGCTGAAAAAGGTCACTTATCCCAGCTGTAGACTTTGAAATGAAAGCAGAGAGCTAGAATACCTGCACAGAAGCACTGGTGGAAATCCTGAAGTCTGTTAATTCATCTTCCCGCCTCCACAAAACCACAAATTCAACCAATGCCCTCAGAAGGCCTCCAGGTTTTACACAACTATTTTCCAAACAGGTCATCTCTGTTCATCTTCCAGCAGTAACAGTTAAAATAGAACCAGCTTTGCATAATGGGGCTTGATACACGAGCTGCAGGTGAAAAAAAATAAATAAGTGAAGGTATGGCTTCAAAGTTAGATGAAGCCCCATTGGAAAGAGGAAGATGAGACAGGTGGCAAGTCAAAAGCCAAAGAGGCAGCCAGGCTCTCTGAAAAGCTGCAGGGAAGCCAAGGCTGGGTGTAGCAGGAAAGAGACACGCCCGAGCCAACTCATGACAATTATGTGAAGAATTTTGCGGTGTACCATGAAAGGCAGCATCCAACAAACCCTTCCTGTCACCTGCCTTTCCGGGAGGTGATAACTGATCCTAAGGAAAGTTATTCTACCTTAGCAGGAGGATGCACGCAGCACGGCGTGACTCACTGCACACTTGATACCCGTCTGCTCCCCCACCAAATGACTTCTAGGAAAAAGTGCTGAGCAAAGTATTTACTCAAAAAATATTACAAAACAGTAAGGCATCATCCGCTGTTGGAAAGAAAGTCCCCCTCAATATTTCTCTCTGGGGAATTAACAGATTTCTGCAAAACTTCTCAAATGTCTCACCAAAAAGGACTTGGAAGAAAAAAAGTGCCGGAGTTGCCTGAGCCACAGCTGGATGCTTCCAATTCCGATTGCTCCTTCGAGCCCATCTTTCACCAGCACTAGCATGACCCTTACTCTTCCTTTTTGCTCCTCCTGAGACAACAGCCTACAGGTGCAATGACTTGCCAATAAATCACATGTAGAAACAGGAATTTATGTCCAGCAGAAAAGCAGGGAATACAGTTTCTTCCAGCAATGGCATGTGGGTGGCTTCACCCCTGCCTTCAGGTTTGGCTTTCAGGAGTCATCCTTGTGCAGCACATCTGGCTGCGATGCCTTGGCTCCATTCAAGCCTCTGCCTGGCCTTTGACACACGCGAAGGCTTTTGCCTTTCCACCTTTCAAATAACGAGGCGCAGGAGCTGCCACCGCCCTCCCAGCCTGACCCCCCCCAGGCCCCGGCACATGGGGAAGGTCAACTCCAAACCTCTTCCGTAAGCCAAGCAAACAGTGTTCAGAGGTTTCCATGATGCTGGAAGGGCACACGTTTCTCCTACGGCACTGCATGTGAGATCTCTCCTAGGACAAAGCACAGCACTGCTTTTTCTCTTGCTTTAAATGTATTTGCAGAAGGCCAGTGGAAAGCAAAAAGAAGTTTCTAGAAGAAAAGCATCTCTGGCTCTTGTCTCAGGATGTAAGTGAGCAAAACCACCACGCTAAGCTTCCCGAAACGCAGCATTTCACATTCAACCTCTGCTTTTCCAGCACTTCAGAGATGCTGCTTTCTTTTCACTGCCCGAAGCCAGGAGAGCACCAGTGCTCAGCCGGCACAGGAGCCACAAACCAGCATCAGCCCAGCCACCATCACTGGGCATCAGCAGGATCTCAGGACTTAGCAGAGCACACACTTAAAAGCTGTATTTTTCCTAAATGGGTTTCTGCATACATTTAATTATTTTGTTGAACTGGAGCCACTGCAGTGAAGGAATCATTATTCTAAAAAAGTAAACAAGGGCGGCTGCACATTCCTGCAAATTTTCAATAGAAAAACACTCTTGACTCCAGGGGAAGAAAAAAACCAAGATCCTCCTCTGAAAGCCTCATCTTTACTCTCCATTTGGCTCTTTTTGCCCCAGGCCTGGAGGAAGGTCCTGCAGAGGACAGCCGTGGTTTGAGCTCGTGGTGGCACGCACCCGCACACTCCGGCTTTCAGGTGGAAATACTCTGGCAATGTGAGAAACCAAAAACCCACTGGTCCAGTATGGTTTTGTGCCGAACACCCCCCTGATGTTTGCCACAAGAAGGTTAATCCCAAATGCCGCTTGTCACACAGCTGCCCCAGCCCAGACCCTCAGCCAGCAGCACCTTAATCGGGTTTTGTTTCTTTCCCCACCCCAAAGTGTTGCTGCCTGGAAACTCCTGGAGCTGTGGGGTGGGTACACAGGGGAACCCCAGCTCCTCCATCCCACCACAGCCCTCAGCTGGGACATCCCTCAGGTTCCCACACCCAGCCAGGCTCGCAGGAGCTGGCTGCCCCTCGGCCAGCACTTCCCCAGGAGAGTTGTGCTTCTCTTCAGCACCACCAACTTCCTTCTTCCTTTCACTTCCACCTTTTGTCACATAATTTTTTTTTTTTTTGAAAAAAATCTTTAGAAAATGACAGATAAGTTTCATATTCCCATCATCTCAGCACTCCTCATTTCCCCATCTTACAGCTTCTCTCCTCTCGCTTCCTCCCTTTGCGCCCCTCGGAGGCTGAAGCAATAACGTCTCGCTGCCTTTGGTGGGATGACTGCCAGCACCCGCCCTCGCTCCGCAGGGATGAGGCACAGGGGTGAACGTCCATGGGGGAAAACATCCCCAAAGCGTCACTGAATGAAAGCAAGAGATGCTGGAGCGTGTCCAGAGGAGAGCCACGAGGATGGTCCGAGGGCTGGAGCACCTCTCCTATGAGGAGAGGCTGAAAGAGTTGGGGCTGTTCAGCCTGGAGCAGAGAAGGCTCCAGGGAGATCTTATTGCAGCCTTCCAGTACCTAAAGGGGGCTACAGGAGAGCAGGGGAAGGACTTTTTACTAGGGCATGTAGTGATAGGACGAGGGGGAATGGCTTTAAACTGGAAGAGGGCAGGTTTGGATTAAACATTAGGAAGAAATTTTTTACTTTGAGGGTGGTGAGGCACTGGAACAGGTTGCCCAGAGAGGTTGTTGAGGCCCCATCCCTGGAGGTGTTGAAGGCCAGGCTGGATGTGGCCTTGGGCAACCTGGTCTAGTGGGAGGTGTCCCTGCCTGTGGCAGGGGGGTTGGAACTCGATGATCTGCAAGGTCCCTTCCAACCTAAACCATTCTATGATTCTATGATTCTATGATGCAGTCCCTGCTGACCAGCTGAAGCAGCTTGACCATTGCTGTTGATCTAAGCCATCTGGGTAACCCTCCCTGAGCACAGTGGGGCAAGAAACCAACTTGGAGCGGGGAAAGAGAGGGAATTAAGGCACCTCAAAAGTTTCCACCAACATGAACTGTCATCTTGAGACACCAAAACCCTAGTGCGCTTCCAAGTGGAGAGCCCATAGGAAGTCACGCTGGGATGGCTTCCCAGGATGCGGGATCCTGGAGAAATTATAGAGGCAACACAACGGGGCCATCAACCCTGCATCCATGGCGCGGCAGGGAGCTGCTGCTGGCACCCACAGCGGCTATGGGGTGGGCAGCAGGAGGAGCAAGGGAGGGAGCACTGCCAGAGGGCCAGGGGGGAATAAGCAATGGGAGAGAGAAAAAAAGGGAAGTGGACTGAAAGGATAACGCACCTCTATCTATTGTAAACTCTACCGGGACTCGTAAATCTGGCACTGCCCTCAAAGCAAGCCCAGCAACACCAGGCCATATGCAAGACACAAAGTAGATTATCCCTGTGTCACCAGCAGCCCCAATGCCTGCCCATAAACCAGGCAGTGGAAAGCCAAGCCTGTATTCCCAGGAGATGAAAACTGCTCTCTCAGCAGATGAGACTTCTTGTCGTTATTGAGCACATCTAAGCAAAGTGTCCCCTTCTCCCATCTACTCAAGAGGCTTCATTTTGCAAAGAAACGCTTAATTAGTCAACAGACCAGACACCAAGAAGGTACCAGCAAGGGGCACTCACCTAGCTGAGCATCAGATCTATTTTCCACCTGTGCAAGTTGTGGAGGACTTCATAGCACTCAGTCATGAAGCACCGGAGAGGATAAAAAAAGCAAAGAAAACAAAACAAAAAAAAAGGCAAGACTCTGCCCTTGCAATTGTACATGCTACTACTGAGCAAGAGGCAAAGCAGCTTTCTTTCTCTCTCAGGCTTTTGTAGGAGTTAGTAATTAATTATTCTAATGGCAAAAAGCTGAGCCTCCCCTAGGAGCCAGTCCCCTGGTAGGACTCTTCTTCCTTGGGCTGCTGGGAATAGGTGGTTCCCCATCACCATTCTGGCCTTAAATACTGGCTGCATCATGCAGGGAAAAAAAAAAAAAAAGATGAGCTGGGAGGTCGGGAAGGGAAATAAAAGAAGAGCTTAATTGTTTTTCACACATTTGAGTTATGCAGATGGCTTACAGCATATAGGATTTCATTTTGGGCTTGTAATAGAAGAACTACCGTTGTGTTTCTCAGCCAGAGTGACCAAAACAATCTGGATTTTTTTTTGGTATTCTGCACTTGATACCCCTTTTCTTTTTTTTACCTCGTAATGCTGGGTTTCACTGAGGTAGTAACTGCCTGGGTAGGGAACCGGTGCTGCTGGTGCTGTGCCATGGAGTGCTGAGCTCCAGCTGTTGGGGAAGGTGGCTGAGCATCCAGCGGGAGCGATCCGCAGCTGCCCTGTGCTCCTTGAACAGCGTGACAGCAACTGTTCGTGAAAGTGCCACCAAAAAATGATGACAGGCCAGGATCAGAGAGGAGAAATGCTTTGCCATTCCTTGCTAGTAACTATCTGACCTGTAAATACCCATCCAACCAAATCTGACCCCGCTCTTTCGCAGTGCTCAAACTGTGCCATCAGACGATTCAAACCAACCAAAAAAACAAACAAGCACTAGAGTCGCTTGTCGTATTTATATTTTTGATTTTATTTTTAATTTTTATTAAAAAACCCAACCATTATTAAAAACGAATCAGGCTTCAGCCAGGGAGAACTCTCATTTCAATCTCGTGAACAAAAGGCAGCACAGTTAAAACCCGTAGGCATAAACAAAACCCAATTAAAAAAAAAAAAAAAAAAGAACAGCTCAAACCACAGCTTATAATTATGCACTTTCCTCAATGTCAATAGAGAGGCTTTTGTTAAAAACCTTCAACTCAGAATTTCATGGAAGACTTTTAAAACATAGGGGAAGAAGGAAACACGTGCTTGTTTAAAAAACAAAAACAAAACCAAAAAACAAAAAACCAACCCAGGAAAAACCCAGGAAAAAAATTGTTTGGGTAACAGTTAATTAATTCAACAAATTTACTTCCTCCAAAGCAATCGCTGTTCGCCCAGCCATACAGTTGGCCCCCGCTGATGTATTTGCTCAGAAAGCTGAACATACACAATTTCCGCCAAGTCATTCTGGCCAAAACTTCTCAATTCCGGCACTGGTTTGGAGGGGGTTTTCAGTGAGATCATGCTGGGCTTCCCACTTTGAGAGCCTGGAGTTTGCAGTGCCAGGAAGTACCACTGGGAGCCTGGAAAAGGGGCTTTAATTCAGCCCCTTTCAGCCTCCCCCAGTGAGACAGCACCAAGGTGAGATCTAAGCTTCTCTCTGAGCTCCTGAACCAGGGCATAATTAAGCACCTGCCCTTGTACGGACGTATCAAGCCCAAAACTGGCTATGTTAAAAATTGCAAATTAGCGTTAAAAAAAAACAAAAAACAACAAACCCAAAACCTATCCTCAGTGTGGAAACTTTAAGGTCAAACCCAAACAGAAACGGCCTTAAAATATATACACATATATATATGGCTTTTCATTTTTCCTATCCATTTCACTGGAAACAAAAATAAATTTAAGGGTGATATTTGGTTCTTAAAAACGATTCTGTCCTTCTCTTTAGCTGTCAACCGGAGTGGATGGGATGGAGGCGCTGACTGTGGTGGCTCACGACGCGGCTCAGAATCCACCCGAGTTCTCCTTCATCCTCGCTAGTAACCGGGAGTAGACGGGTGCTGCAAGGAGAAGACCCAGTTGGGTGGGACAAACACACAGCGTCTCCCTGTTCCCTCCCCTCCCAGTTGTGCTACATCTTGCTTGGAGCAAGAAAACAGAATAAACTACTCTTTAAGGGACAGGGACGTACAATGGAAATTAGAAACAAGCTAGAGAAATTGTTTTACCTAGTCGAGGATTCCTCTGAGAAACCTGCATGGAAAGAAAATATAAAGTTTGCATAAATAGAACAAATCTCCGACAGGTGTAAGAACAGTTTGCGTGTCAATATATTCATCCCTAGTCTCCAAAACCTATGGATGAATGACTCTTCATTACTGGAAGCTGACATACCGTGCCAAGGTTACATTCACAGTGTGCTGCAAACCTGTAGGCTTCGTGTTGTAAAATGTATTATTTCTTATAGAATTAAATCGTGTAAGAAGAGAGGACTGGTCATTCCATGACACACAGACACTCACTCCCTTTGGAAGTCAAAATCTGAATGTGACATCATCTTCCAATCATTATTACCAAAATGTAATTTCGGGAGTTCTACAGTAAGAGATTTTTTGGCTTTTACCTTGGATAACGCAGATGCCTGTTTGAAGATTTCTAATGCGGGATCCGCAGGCTCGTCACCTCTTTCTTGTGGCCTAGAAGCTAAGGGTGAGACACAGATAGCATTGAAATACTCCTCCAAGCACACAGGCTGCTTCCTTCCAATATTTTGGAGGACGTGTTGAAAATCCCGTAACGGACTAATCCCCCTCAATAAACGGAAGCAATTGCCATGTGTCAGCTCTCCCTCCCAAAGCTGCTCTGCCGTAACAGTGCGGCTCTAGACATTTCTAACCAAGGACCTACCCTGAGGCTGTAAGACAGAGTTCACGGCATAAATCACACCATTCGTGGCCATGATATCGCTTTCAGCAACTGGCTCCTTGTTGATATGTATTACGTTGTTTTTCTGTTCGGGAAAAGAAAAAAAAAAAGTAGAAAATGAGAAACTTTTGTCATCACTGCTTTCCAATTTTATTAAAAAAGCCCTCACTTTGCATTCATTCATTTACGGGATGGCTGTAGGCATTTTCATTCCTCTTGCCAACTGAGGAGAATATAAAAACAAATTATAGCCCGAGCAGTTTGTCCTGGAGTGGCTGGCAGGCTTCGGAGCACCGACTTTCTCGGTGTGCTGGCTGGGAACACTGTCCCGCGGCAGCAGAGCACATCCACCAGCTCCCGGTAGCAGTGGGCACTGCTGCTTGTGCCAAGAGGGGTGGCTGCGGAGATGGCATCTGGAGAGGGCAGATCAGGACTGGACATGGGAAGAGTCTAGCATGCAAGTTGGCCAGCTCAATGTCCTCGGAAACACTGGCCTTTCCATTTTTATCCTGCATTTTCTTCCTTCTGAGCAGAGTGGGTCTTGAGTTATTTATTTTCTGAAATATTTCTTTTTCCTCAATAGAGGATCCTATATTTTCTTAATGTAGTGCAGAATTCGTGAAATGAAATTACACATCCACATAAATCCTGCTGTGTTGAAGAAGTCCATGCTGAGATCATTTTTGTTACGCTAAAAAAGATGTGTTAGCCGAACAAGCTATTCATTTAATTTATTTATGCTTTTTCCCCCATGACTCAGGTTTAAATTTATAACAGCTCCTGGAAATCATTTACAATTGGTCTTCTGGGGAGAAAGCTGAAGCAAACCACATTTCAAGACTGCCAGCTTGTTGAACTGAACACATGGCAACAGTCCCTCCGCTACAGCCCAGAAAACACTGTTTGGAGGGTCTGTGTGCACATTTAGAAGAGGTTCCCACACCATCCAAATGGGCACAGACACACTTTGGTCCTCGAGGTGGGCAGCTAAACACAGACTGCGAAACGCCATCACGGAGACTCACCATGCTGACTTCCAGTTTATCTCCCTGCATGGACTTCAGCCTCACAAGGGCATTGACTGCGCCGCTCACCAGGATCTCATCAGCCACGTGGAACTTGAGGATGTTGGCAAGCTCCTTGGCATTACCTGGGGGAAGAAAACAGTTACATTTGCAAAAGAGCATCAGAGCTTGCTTCCCACATTTCATGTGCTGGAATGACATTACATGGAAAATACCGTAATTTCCTGAAAGTGTAAGGAAAAAAATGTGAAATTGGAAAGACTGGGCAAAAGGACGTGGGTTGGAGCTGGTTAGGACATTGAGGCCATTCCTGCCTGAACATTCACAATCCCAGTGAGTCCTGAAGGACACTCTTCCAGCGTCCCACCTTAATACCAAACCTGCCCTATACATGAGAACCCTCTCTTATTTTTTCAGTCCCTCATTCTCTCACTGTGCACAGCATGAACCTGCTTCTGTTGCTGCTTTCACTTCCCAAGGAAGTCTGCGGAGGCGGGGAAAAAGGGTCTATGAGAAATAAGGAAGCAGATAGAGCACACTGGTTATTTGCAAATGTCAATACTTTTGCCAACACCAGTGTCACCTGGCAATAATCCTCACAGCTGAAACTGCAGGATTCCTGGGTAGGAAGGGGACAAGTGGAGGAGAAATGTCACTAATGGCTCGCAGATTGCTGGCCTGATCCCCACCCCACTGAGCGTCTACTCATCTAGCTGCGCTTTGAAACTAAGCTGCACTTAGGAAGGTAAGATGCTTCCCCTTTGCCATATATTTTCCAGAAGAGGCAGTGATGGGCACAGCACGGGCCAGCAGCCCTCCTCCATCTTCTCCTTTAGCGGATGCAGCGTCACTGACAAAACCCACAGGCAGGCGGAGGGGAACAGCTAGTGCAAAGATGGCTTCCACCTACCAAACCAGAGCAGCTCCTTCAGCAAGGGGGGCTTTTTGTTTCCCTGCCCATAACTGAACACGCTGCGAGCTTTTTTTCCATTACAGTTTTTCTAGGGTGGCCCCAGTTCACACTGCATGTCCTCACCAGCATGATTCACTTCTTCATCAGGAGCGTTAGCTAAATATTTGCGTGAAAAAAGAAGAACATCTGAAGTTTCCGCATCTGGGATACTTCATTCCTGCAGTCGTTTACAATAGCTGCAAAACAGTTCTGAAATATTTATATATTAAGCACTAGGCTGGATGTGCAGCCTGATATTATAAGTTCCTCCATCCCTGCACTTAAAAGGATAACCAGCTACCATGGGCAGATGCTTCCCAAATTATGATGTCAATGTTTGGTTGGGCTTTAATGACGAGAAGACATTACACTCAAATACCTGACATTGTTTCCAACCACAGCCAGTTTTCAACTTGAACAAAATAAAAGATTGTGCCGCTTATCCAGAAGGACGTTATTAAACATTCCCATGCTTTTTTTTCCGCACCCAGCCTGCATACTTGTGCTTTTCAGGATACTGATCTTCATCTGTGCTAGACTGGAATATTTGTTGTCTTCTCAGGATCAAATTGGACTTCCTGCTTTGTCCATCTACACATAGATGGAGCAACAGCTCCATCCTTTTACTACTTAAATTTCACACGGTGTAACTTGAAGCTGGATGTGGACCATGTTTTCTATTTGCAAATTTTATGTGGTTGACAGCCACATTCTCACTCCTTTCATCCCTTACTTGCAAAGCAGAGATCTCACTGGTTCTTCTGGAAACACCTTGGGCTTGTCTTGTTTACCGCAGCCAGCACAGCCAAATTTAAGTCATAGTGTGTTTGTAGCACAGGCTACAAACATGAGTTCCAAGCACAGGAAAAGTATAAGCCCATGCCCACGCTCCGTGTGAGAGTTCAGTGTCATTCTGTGCATCCTCAGCTTTCTGCTGGATAGGGCTTATCCGAATCAGTTGTGTAGGAAGCCCATGCTTCCAACAGACAGGGGCGAAGAATGAGATATGGCAGAGAAACCATGTCAATAACACACGGTTGCTCTTCATCTAAATGCTCTAAAAATGCTCACCCATTAGTTTGTTCAGTTCCCCTTGGGGCATGGCTCGGAAAGCTTCGTTTGTTGGAGCAAACACCGTGAAGGTACCTGGCCTGTTCAAGTTCTCTGTTAGACCCGCAGACTGGATTGCTGCCACCAACGTGCTGCAAGACAAACATACGTAAAACGCTTCACTATAAGTTACTTTTGTTGGTCTTTGAGCAATTGCATGTCGTGTTCAAAAGAGAGCTGTGAAGTTACAATTGCAAAATCCTGCTGGGGTCCAGCAAATCAGAGAGTCATAGAATGGTTTGGGTTGGAAGGGACCTTAATGATCATCTAGTTCCAACCTTCCTGCCATGGGCAGGGACAATTAACCAAATCAATTAACCAAAAAGTTGATTAGGTAGGAAATGAGCCTGTGAGGTCCAACCAGAACATCTGAGAAATGGCAAAGCAAGCTGGGAATGCTGAATCCTTGGGCACCAAATGGTAAGGAGGAGACAGACAGGGCTGGCCACTGAGACTCTGATGGGCAGAGATGGCTTCGGAGCCAGCTTCTTACTGTATCAAGTGAGACCATACACTCTTGGCTCACAGCTCATCAAAGGGTTATTTGAAGTCTTGCTCCCTATAATTTAGGGATCAGACCATGGTTTTGGATGTTTAAAAAAAAAAAAAAAGTCATGACTGCGACCCATAATAAATAGAAACTGCTTTGGCAGCTTTTCTGCTCCAAACTAGCACTTAAGAAGAGCAGAAAGGTCACCTGAAGCGATGGTCTGCCTTGAGAACATCCATCACTGAGCCAGACGGTGGAGTCAACATTTTGTCCATGCTAAACAGGGTCCCAAACCTTCCTCTCTTGTCATGGGCTGCAATGCAAGCATTTTCGATGCAAAGGTTCTGCAAACAAAATTGCACAAAAAAGACATTATTAGCATATGCTTCAAAAGAGGTTTTTCTACTTTCCATAATGCTCAATTACACTTTTTACATGATAGCCAGAGTTTTACACACATCAAGCCTCATTCAGCCATATACAGCACTGCATGCTGCAGGAACTTACATTGCGGTACACAAAAACTCTCAGTTCCTTGTCACCCAGTGTCTGCAGTTTCTGCCCATGGTAAAGATATTTAGAGGAGAGCTGGTCTTTAATAATGTGGTTCAGAAGCAAGTTTTTCATGTTGCTGTCAACAACGGGGAGTCCATCTGCAGCAAAAAGTATGGAAAGAACCAGTGATTCACTTAAAATGACCATTGAGATGCTAAAAAAGTGCAAATACAGAGTATCAGGTTTTAATTTTAAGGCTAGATGCCATTGCCTCGCACCTATAGCTGAGGCATTTGAGAGCGGATTTGCATACTTCTGCACTGAAACTTGGCTGAAGGCTGTTTGAAGGAACTCTGTGGCCCAAACTGATGGAAGAAAGGGATTTACTCCCTGGTTTACCTTTGAACACATCATTCACTGGGGCAAGGAGGGTCACTTGCTCACTGCCAGTGAGGTGAGAACTGAGACCAGCTTGTCTGAAAAGATCCATAGACTTGGAAACTTCAGATTCTTGTGCCAATTCAAACAGGGTCTTAGCTGAAAAGAAAAGCAACACATAGTAACCTTGCGTTAAAGGCAATCTTCCCTCACTACAAAATATCTACACCCTCTAAATGCAGTATTTCCTTGGCAAAATAAACAAAAGAAAGGCAACAGAAAGAAAGATGCAGAGAGGCACCAGTACCTGAGTCTGGGATCAGCAGCTCATTAACAAAATGTACAACGCCGTTGGTAGCCAGGACGTCCTTGTTGGCAATGATGGGCTTCCCGTTGAGGGTCAGCTCTTCCCCACTGCAGCCTACATCCAAGGTGGTTCCTTCCAGAGTCTCCATCGTCAGGCCAGCGATGATGGCCTCCGCACACATGGCTGACTTCAAGATGTGGTGGTTCAGCAGGTCTGTAAGAGAAGCAAGTACCTTAGTGAGCTGGAAAAATCAGCTATGAAATTATTGCATCTTTTAGTGGTCCTGTTCAACAGCAAGGGCCTCCTGTACAGCACTGCATGGAGCTCCACTCCGACAGACGTGAGTCATTTTAAATCGGGCTGGTTTTCATTCAGCAGCCTGAGAAACGAAGTGCCTAAAAAGAGTAATTTTTATACACCTTTGTCAACTTTGAAAGGTTTTGTGTGGATATTTGACTCATTTGTTAGGAGGAGTTACATTGATCAGATGCTACTTTTCTTGCGTCGTGCTGGATTGATAGAAATCACCATCGGATAAGGAGTTCTAAAAGAAAACTTGGAAAAGGGACTGCCTCAGCCTTCTCCTCCATATCTGGGTAACACCCTCTGCCACATCTACCATGCCTACATCCAAAGAAGTCTTGGCTGTCCAGTTTAAAAAGCTGGAGTCTGTCAAACGTGTTTACTGCAGCTGTTGTCAGTGTATCGAGGAGCTGTTTGGATGTCCTTGGGAAGGAATTCAGAAGAACTGAATACTCTCCAGTCTCTCAATGCGCTCAGTAAACAAGCACTTACCCCTTAGGGCTTCTGGGTCCCCCAGGATCCTGTTCAGTGTTTCTCGTGGGATCTTCTCAAAGGCTTCGTTGGTCGGAGCCAAGAGCGTGTACTGGCCTTCGCTTTCCAGCAAACTGTTGAGGTCAGAAGCAGCCACAGCCGCCTTCAGAGCAAGGAGGAAAGAGGGTAAAACACATTCAGCCAGAATACAAAGGTCAGCAACTTTGTCCAGGCACAGACTAAAGGACAGATTTATTACGGCTTTTATAATTTCAGAGGACTTACTCTGAAATCATGAATAGCTTCTTTCAGCTTTTCAGTGCCTTTATAAATTTGATGTGGCCCCGTGGTTCTCTTGTGCTCCAGAAGTTTGAGTACAAGAGCCCTTTTTGGCAAGGCTGAGCGCTAGTTTGAATACCCTGATATGCCTGGAAAGGGTCACAGTAGTTCCAGTGAAGAATTCACATCAAAACCCACAGCTGGCTAACTACAAAACCCCTGTGCTTTTTAAGTTATTCCTTAACTTGGCAGATACCAAGGCAAATAAATTGGTACTTATAAAATCTGAACAGTGAATATCTCCTAAGGCTAAGATTGCTATAGAAGAGTGAGAAGCCAGACTCAGTCTCTACATCTCTTTACTGATGGCAATAGCAGGGTGACAATTATTCTCATAAAACCCTACTTGCGCTGATATCAGACACTGCTCTTCCTAAAGCAAAATAAACTACATTGGTACAAGGATTTTATCAGCAGCTTTAGAATCATAGAATCATAGAATCACTTGGGTTGGAAGAGACCTTCAAGATCATCAAGTCCAACCATAAACCTACACTGCCAAAACCACCCCTAACCCATGTCCCTCAGCACCACGTCTGCCCGGCTTTTAAATACCTCCAGGGACGGTGATTCCACCATCTCCCTGGGCAGCCTGTTCCAATGCCTGATAACTCTTTCGGTAAAGAAGGTTTTCCTAATATCCAGCCTAAACCTCCCCTGGCACAACTTGAGGCCATTTCCTCTTGTCCTATCATTTGTTACGTGGGAGAAGAGATTGACCCGCACCTCACAGAAACTAGGCACTAACAAGCTCTTTGTGCCAATTCACCGGGAGCGGGATGACTAACTATCTTTAAGGAGCCCTGGAGCCCACGTGTGGTGGACTCACCCGAAGAGTTTCCAGGCTTTCCTCAGTCTCAATGATCTGTTGAATGCTGTTTGTAGTGGTGGCGATGACTTTGTCAATGACATGGACCACTCCGTTGGTGGCGTGGTGGTCAGCTTTCAACAGCCTGGCACAGTTCACCGTCACAATCTGCAGAGGGAAAGAGCCACGGGGTGTTACGTGCACTAAAACAAGGAGGTAAAGCAGCCTCTGCTGGTTTTCTATTTCAAACGCAGCGAGCGCTCTAATATTGAATCAGCAGGAGCAGAAATGTGGTTTCGTAAAAAAACACACAAAGAATGAGAATGCTCTATCAAGATTGTTTGAAACAGTTCATGTTTAAAGAGCTGGGAAAATAATCAGTGGTTTTGTCTACCCTGCATCATCAAGACTAAGAAAATATGCTGCCTGTAAGTATTCTTTTCAAGCTCCTTCTAAATATGTATCCTAAATCAATAGCTGTCAACCTAAGCATTACAGAGTCCTGGAGGTCCAAGGACAGCGTAGGAGGTACAAGGCAGCAGAAAAGCAAGCCCGCTGTGGGCAGGTTTAATACAAATGTCTTACCCCATTGGGATAGTGGTGAATCTGGATAGGCAGGTCCTGGTACATTGAATTAAGCGTTGTCCCATGTTTCAGATCATCCGTGAGGACCCGTTTGTTCACCATGTGGTAGCGAAGGGCATTGAGCAGCTCGATGTTAACGTTACTGACTAAGGAATCCAGAGTTTCCTGAAAATCAGAAAAGATCATTTTTCAGTGTAGAGTGCAATTAAGCCAGTTTTTAGAGAGAGCCAGAGGTCTGGCTGCATCCAAGGTGCTTCCAAGGCGTGTGTGTGTGTGTGTGCATGTGTATTAAGTGACATATTCAGCCTTAAGCCATCTGTGCAAATTAAGAGCTCCGAATTTCGTACATCTTTGCCTTTTGCCTTACAAGAGCAGCTAGCAGCTCTGGCACCCTGTCCTTGCTACACTGGGAGACCCTCCCCAGCAGCGTTGTCCTCGCAAGAGGCTCAGCTGGTGGAGATTCGGGGTAGAGGCCTCGTAGTCGGGATAGCCAAAAAGACGTCCCCTCCCTGCCCCAGTAGTTGTTCTTATATCTTTATGGACAAGTGATTTAAATGTGGGATGCAACTGGATAAGGTTTGTACAATCAGGGTTCTTTCCTGTGGAGATGCTCCACTAGGCTCGGAGCACCAGCAGGACCGCGGTGACAAGCTCAGGAGTGGAAATTTCACAAGACACAGTATGAGAAAATGAAAACCAATGTAAGGGAAATTTGTATGTAATTGAGCGTAGGAACACAGTGATGCAGAAGGACTGCGGGTTTACAGAGGCTCCAGTTGGGACTGCCTGTCTGTGAAAATTATGAAGAACTACCAGAGTGGTAAAGTAAGGGTCAACAAGTAAAACCAAAAGGGATGGAATGTCTCTTGCTGCACGTCTTAATGCAATCTCTAATGGTAGGCAGGGAAACTGAATGTGGTGATTTTTACATCCACGTGCTGGAGAGCATCCACATCTCTCTAGTGTTGGGTCTTTCAGAAACAAAGCTCTGGAGCTGATGGACCACTACAGTGACTCCCATCTTAGAAATTCAGTCCTTCCCACATCAGGACTGTGTCTGTTCTACTAGATAGGGCTGGATCCAGATCCCTGGAGAGCTGGATCTCCACAAAAGAAAGCCAAAGGAAGAGGAGAAAGAAGGGGAATTATATCTTACAGCAGACAAGGATGCCCAAGCCTCGTTACTCGGGGCAAAAATTGTAAAACTTCCAGGTCCTTCAATTTCTGGCCTTAGGTTAGAGCGGTCGGAGTAGAGCTGTGTGGTGGCAGAGCCAACAACTCCCAGGGTTTCATAGATGTTTGAAAGCGGCAGCGCTGAAAGAAGAGAAGGTTACGTTCCCAACACATCATTCATCCTTCCCGCACTGCGCTGAAGGAGAGCTGCTGGTGAGAACACTTGGGGAAATGAAGCACATCAGGGAACTCATATCTGTTCATTAATTAGATAATAAATAATCTTAGCCTGACAGCTCCAGCCTCAGTTACAGCACTGTAATCCAGGACCTACTGCATCTCTGCAGGTTTAAATGGAGTTACTCTGGATTTATATGGATGTGAATTGAGGCAAGCAAAGGTGTTCATTGCTTTCACCCAATCCTTGTTTGTACTCGGGCTTTTGGTGTTTGGAGCTGACAGCTCACCACTGCTCTCCATCTCCAGCGACCAGCCCACGTGGTTAAATGGGCGGCATCAAACTTTTGTGGAAGGAAGCGTTCAGAAAGCAAAAGCAGAATATGTCTTTCTTCAATCAACCCAGTTAATTCGCTCCCAACCCCCACCAGTGGCTGAACTCTATTTTGTCCTAAATGCAATTTTGCTAGCCTCATGCTTGCCAAAATAAAAACGAGCAGAGACTGGCAGAGCTGTCTGCTACTCTGTCATTCCTTTGTATTGCATTTCCAATACAGCTATATTACTTGGTGGAATAAGTAGTTCCCTATGGCCCTCCCCTGCTTGATTAAGAGTAATTATAACCAAGGTTATAAGTTGTCTGGAACATTTTGCATGCCTTGGAGCTGATCTGGCACTCAGCTGGTGCTCTGCTGAGTCCATTTTTCATTCGTTCATGGCAATATTGTGCACAAAGTACAAAAAATCGAATCCACTTTGAGTAATTTTCTAACATTTCCCTTTACTAGGCAGCTGTATAATTTTAAGAAGTCTAAAAAATGTCAAACATATTTTTACCAGCTGGGCAGCCTTTTTCTCCAGGAACTTTTTCATATCCAGGACAGCACTCGTAACTGATTACTCTGGAATAAGAGATGGATATGGCAGATTAACTGACAGCGTCTCACTGCTTTTTGTCTATTTGCTATAGTTGTGTTTCCATCCATATTTGGTGATGTTTCTAAGCAGATTCTTCATTAGAAATACAGACTTGAACAAAAGACAAACCACAATTTTTATCTCCTTCAGGGCTGCATGTCGCCAATTTCTCCACAGAACAAAAGCAGACACAATTTCTTTGCAAAACCACACTTTCCAGCAGACTTTGTACAAACAGTGGATGGAAACCACTGCCACGGTCCCAACAGATAACCTATGCGAGACACTGCGAGCGCTGGTTCATTTGGGCACATTTCCCATGGAATTTGGGGATCTCCCTGGCTGAGTGCTGCTGTCACTTCTCTTCACTATTTGGGCAACTTCGGTACGGCCGCTTTACCAAACCAGCCAAGCGTTTCCCCTTCATTTCACCCCATTCTTGTCTACCACCAGAAATTATTTGCTTACTTAGGGCAAAATCCACAAGACAGCCCCGGAGGGAAAGGAGCATCCTTGCTCTTGGATGCACTGGCACCAGGGCTTGGGATAAGTCCTGCAAGGACAAACTTCACCAGTGGTGGCATGTGCGTCCATGGGCACCCTGGCAGTACCGCAGCACACCCATCTTTGCTAACACGGGATACCCTCGGTACAGCATTTCTTTCTGGCTGGCAGCAAACCTGAGGGGCCAGAGACCCCGTCCTGGGGACTCGGGGCCGTCCTGCAGATCTGCAGACCTTAAATAAGCAAGAGCTGCCTGAACGCTGCAGCTCAGTGGGAAATAAAAGTCATCCGATTCTCAAAGCTGGCCATTTGAGGGAATAGGTTTCGATATTAGCGGTGGGGGGGAAAGAAAAGAGAAAAAAAAAATAATCCAGAAGTTGCCTGTTTATTTCTCCCAGGGGATTCTTTCACCTATTGCTCTTGGGCTTGGTGTGAAAGGAGCAAGGGCATGTGATTGATGGGCTAAGACAGCGAGGGAATAGGTGTTCCTCCCAAAGACAAGCGTTTCCTCTGTGCTCCTGGCTGGATTCGAGACAAGGGGGATGCTGTATCGCCGAGCCTCGGCACACTCGCTCAAAGAGAAAGGAAAATCCTCAAGCTTGAGATATTTGTCATCATTTTAACACTGTTAACAAACAGTGGAAATGCCTGGGGTTTAAGAGGGAATTCTTCAGGGTAATTAAGAGCCAGTAAGTGAAACAAATACCTGCTTTTCTGTGACAGAAGCAAATAAATTCTGTGTCACGGTTTCCTAAGAGAATTACAAAGCAAACCCAGACTGATTGTCTAGACATTATATATTCCATGTGGGAAAGAGTTTGCCTAAAGCAATCCCTTCCTTTGACTACTGGAGATCTTAACACCCTGCTGCTCTGCTTTCCACAGCCCCCCCAGTCTCATGTTCATTAGAAACACACACTTTCTCCCCCCGCCACTTCCCACCCCTACCTCTGATTTTCCTTTTTTTCACCCTAGAAACTAAACCCAGTCTAGACAGTTCCCTTGGTTCAGACCTGTAATCAAAGACGAAGAGCTGATTAAAGAGAAATCATTCCAAAGTTCAGCATAAATAATTCCTGAGTGCTGACGTAGGCTTTAAAAGGCGTATTTATAGATCGATGGGAGATTAATGAGCTGTGACGAAGGGGCAGGAGGCTGATGCATGCAGCCTGCAGCACAGGGAGCTCGGGGCTGCCCCAGCAGCCAGGCGCCTGCGGGAAGGGATGGAGCCTGCTTTTCAGCGGGATCGTGGGCATCTCCAGCACCACCCCACACGGGACGCTAATGGCAAGAAGCACCGAGGCCAGGAATGGGGCCGGCTCCAGCTGGCCAGGGGCTCATTCAAGCCCCGAGTCTCACTCGCCCACTGAAGCAGACATACCAGCATCATCTGGTACGCGTTTGGCATGCCAGCGAGTTGAGTTGAGCGCCACAAAACTTCTGCCAAGGGCCAGGTGAGCACAGAGGTGCTCAGCCAAGTGTTTGCACCTACAAGGAGGAATGGTACTTGCTCCTTGTAGGTGCCAACACTTGGCTTTTTTGCACCTACAAGGATGGGGTTTGTAAAAACAGCTTCAGCCGTTTGCCCTCCCACCCCTGGTGGAAACACAAGAGCACCCAGCCCACCCAATGGCATGTGGGCAGCACTCAAGGGGTCGCTGGGGGCTCGGCAAAGGGCATCCTCCCCGCTGGTCCTGCAGCCACCTTCAGCCCCCAGGGAGGAGCAGCACAGCCGTGGCTGGAGGCGGCTCTGCCTCACTTGCAGGACTCTGCATCCCGATGCTACAGGACCCTACACATCCATGTGGGAGGAAGGCTGCTCCTTTGAGATGTCCTCCACCAGTTGGGTCGGAGCCACAGTCTGCTGCTCGGGGAGGAGTATTCCTCTTACATCGCCAGGGGCAAACAGCTCACGGGAGAGAGCACTGAACAAGAGGTTCTGCACAAAAGCCTTCGCAGTTGCCAAGTCCATCCCTGTTTCTGGTGTCTGCTCGGTGGCTACAGACCACTACACCGGGACACGGCGGATGCCAGCGATGTGGCTTAAATAAGCGGAGCCTCCGACCACAATTTCCTGACCTCCTCATTGAGTAATTTTGAGTCACATCTCTACGGTTTTTCAGCTGGTGGTTTTGAAACGCTGTGTTTCTTAAATGTCTATCTGTGTCTGACTGCAGAAGCAAACTCCCTGGCTTTTATTAATCATTGTCTCACCGCTGTTGCAGTCTTAGGAGCTGAAATTAAATTTTAAGTGCATTTTTCAAGGTAATAAAAATAAGCTTAGGCATATATTAGTGAATAAAGATCCATTTGTAATAATTTCCTGTAATAAAACCCGTATGTTTTGTTTTTGTAAAATAAGTGCCAGAGAGTAATTTTTTTTCCTGAACCGAGAAAAGTACATCAGACAAGAAAAGGAAAGTTAATTTAAAAGGAAAAAAAGGGAACGTATTAAGGAGAAACTTACTGCCACTAGTTATTCCTCAAAAAATAATCAAAACTCAAATTTATGTAAGTTGTCTTTTCATTCTCAAGACAAAAAAGTGTGTCGGGACGTGTTCAATTGCAACCCCAATTCCGGAAGAATGAGTCCAGTGCACAAGGGAGGCAGAAAAATATAAAAAACACAGGCACAACGATGAGAATATACCCTAAATAAACTATTTCTTTGGCTTTGGAATAACCAACAGTGGAAAATTACCTAACTACCAAAACAATCTTGTTTCAGTGCTCATTAAAATCAAAGCAGTGTCAGACTTCTTGCCAACTGTCTTATCTCACTTCATCAGCAAGTAATGCAATGATAAAAAATGTACATAAATCCTCTATCTAATTTCTCCCTAACTGTCTGAGCCAATACTTCAGCAAAGAGAAGAAAAACAAAGAAAAACGCAGACAAAGAGGTTAAGAGTCCTCTCTTGATGCATGAGTTGAAATTTCCGTCGTGCACATCCAGCCCGGTGGAGCACTCCACCTCCACAGACCAGAAGATGCTGCTCAAGAAGCGAGTGTGCAAAACCTCCCCACCAAGCCTCTGCCTCCCAGCCCTGACCTCTTGGTTTCGGTAAGAGCCTCAGAACAACTCATCACACCCCAGGGTGACCGTGGGTGCTCTCAGACGTGAGCCTGGAGCACTGACCAAAAGGTCATGTACCTGGAGACAAGACCGGGCACATCCACATCTTTTGAGCCGGCTTTCCTTGCTGTTCCAGTTGCTCTGCAGGAGCTCAGCTTTGCTTCTCTGCAGTACCTGGTCTTTCACTGATCTCCCTCCCTCCCACCTGTTTGAAACAGTGCTCAGAGCAGGAAAAGCAAATAAATCAAAGCAGTCAAAACTATCCTCCTAGAGCCAGGCATTTGTACCTGCAACACACATCCAACTTGAGGCACCACTGACGCTTTAAGGAGAATAACAACCAGGTCAAATGTGAAGTAGGTGAGATGGGTCAAGCGTCTCCTATCCCAGCACTGTTCTTCTTCCAGGTGGGAAAAACCTTTTAGGAGGAGGAGGGAAATGACCACGCTTATCCAGCTCCACCATCCTCCCTGGGTTGATGGAGTGGATCTCCCCACCAACAGGAGGACCAAGCACACGGCTTCAGGAGACGACTTCTGACTACGGATCCCAAGCAAAGGCTGGATCCACCTAGTTATGCTGCCGAACATGCCAAATCCTGAGTCCTTCTGGGATTTAAAGGCAGCTGGTATTCTCAAAACCTCTCACAGACCAGCTCAGTCCCACACAATGGGTGGGTTTCGAGGGTTCATGCTGAGCACCATTAACTGCCCACGCACTCTCTTGGGTGCTGATGCACTGAGCGTGGTGCAGCATCAAGCCCCTGACACTTGTTGAAGAATTTGACTGCTGCAGCGTAACACATCACATCCTTTATGGCCCAAACGACTCCTGATTGCTTCCATACGCCAGGAACACCACGTCCAGCGGGAGCCATCACCAGCAAACATTTGTAATCAGAGCTGTCCCAGGGTTCTCTGGAAAATGTGAGTCAAGGCACGTGTCTTTTGTTCTGCACAAGCACTGCTAAAGGGCAAAGTAGGGCCCAGGCTCAAAAATGACTAGGAAGAGAGAAGACGACAATAACAGCCATTGTGGATATGATGCAAAGCGAAGAATAGTGAGCAAATTCCATGTATAATGGGAACATTAGCTCATAGGTTAACAGGCAGGTTAATGCTGTGTATGCTTTTCTCTCAGCGATGCATCATTGGATTAGACACTTGGGTAAAAGCAGAGAAAAAGGTTAGAAGAGATCACCCCATCTCCTCCAATGATATCATGAAATATTGCCAGATGCCAGCTGTTCCACCTCTTTCTGGAGATAAGCGGATGAGTTTGTCTCTGCCAAATACAGCTGCACACTTGGGTTACTTGAGGTTAATTTCTCATTTGCTTCAGAGATGGAGAAATCCACGGCTGGATTGCTTTGCATTTCAGTGACTCTAACAGCAAAGCCACCCCACATCTACAGCTGAGTCATGTTTTTTTTGGAGACCTACTAAGCTACCCTGTTATCAGAAGAGGCAATGATGACACCATCTTGCCATTCCATGATCTTGTCCATTTTAAGTCAAAAAAGCCACCATTCGGCCAAGACGAGACCCTGAACTCCAGTCACCCAAATTAAGTCTTCCCAGATTTCGTGGGTTTGTAGAATTAAGGGGAGAGAGTTGTTAGTTTTTTTACAATATGGCCACTCCCTTTTCTTCTTTTTTTTTTCTCCTGTAAAGACAATTGGACATAAGGGAAACTACTATACATGCTCGCTGTATGGTACATCCTGCAATATATCCTCCTGAAGTCCAGAATTTCCCTCTTTTAGATGAATTCATGGGTAGCACAATGAAAGGCTGAAAGCCACGCAGAGTGACAATTCTTGTTTGGCCTCCCTCCTCACAATACCAACACCAGACACACGTTGGGAAATGAATCCCAATGGCCAAACGAATCCCATCACAGCCAAACCCATCAAGGCAACCAAAACCAAGGCCATATAGGTTAGAACAGTTCAAGATCTCAACGTCTGCTATTTACTACAGAAAGAGAATGTATTTAATCTGCAATGAAGAACAGCATGTTCCTATAGATCTAATTAAAAATTAGATTGGACCGCACCAGAAACACACGAGATGATTTGCTGCTGTTTGTTCTTCTTGACCCTGCAGATCCGGGACCAGACCTGGCCCAGAGTTTTGCTCCCCACAGCCAGCACCAGTCAGGGCATCCGTGCGCTGATACTGGGTAACGTGGTGGTGCGTGCTAAAGTGTGGATCAGCAAACGTCTCCGAGAGCCCCATTTGGCCTACACCAAGGAAAAAGATTCCCTGCTCCTGATCTACGGCCTGGCAGATAGTCAAGCACGCATATCCTTGATTATCTGCTGACTACATCTTTCAAAAGAATGTCCCGAGGCTGCTTACACAGATACTTTATGAAACAGCTACTTGAATATTATTGTTTGCACTTTTGGATGTGGAATTGGCCTGTAAGTCTAATTAACTCTCCTAGTGGAGTCATCACAGAGCGTTGGCTAAAACCGACACCTCTTTCTCCTCATTTCTGTTTTCCTTTCCAAAGCAAACATGTGTAGATGAATTTTACATTCCCTCCAATATCCATCGGCTCTGGGTTGCCTTTTCCCCCGCTCCCCCCCCCCTTTTTTTAAAAAAAAAATCCAGGCAGCATGGAGCCCAGCATGGAGAGAGACAGAGCTAAGTACTAGAAAACATCTGGTACACACTTCATTACAGCATTGAGAGCTATATAAGTATACATAGAAATGCAATTAGAATAAACCATCAGGGCTGGTATTTACATGGTACTTTCCATTCTTAACATCTAAGTGGATTTAGGATCATGTTTGCCATTTGAGAAAAAGCAAGGCACAAGGATTTCTTTGGGAGTAAAAGGCTAAACCAGCTCTTAACGCATATACACGTTAAGCCCACGCCGTGGGCTCTGACACCCCACTTCTGTCACACTGGCTGCTTCTGCCACCCGGCACCCACCTCCGCAACGGGGTCTTTGGGGAGCCCCTGGCCAGTGGTCGGGTACTTACGTTGACTTCCCGCAGATCTTCCTCTGGTACCACTGCTTGCAGTTGGTGAAGTATTTCCTGTTGGTGCCGATCAGCTTCTGCACCGCGCACACGTTGGGGCTACAGGTAATGACAAAGCAGAAGAGGGTCTGGTGAGCCTCCCTCCTCTTGGTGCTGACCCCCAGCGCGGAGCCAGACCCCACCTGACAGCACCCGAAAAGCCCTGCTGGGGCTGCAAGGGAGGAAACTTTGAAAGCTGCAAGTCAACTTGCTAGATCTGACTGTATAATGGCTCTCGTGAAGTGGAGGAAGAAGTAAAAGAGATCTCTCTCCAGTCTGCCAGGGTATCTTTTTCTTCACTGACTTTTTTCCATGTTCCACCTTTCACCAAAATATCAAGAAATTAAGTCAAAAATAATACTTCAGTCAGTATTTCTATGGCGAACAGCTACTTACAATTTGGGATCCCAGGTAAAGCCTGGTAAAGTTATGCAATAATTCAAATCCTCCCCCCCCCAAAAAACCCCATTATTTTATTGTTTAGGACATAAAGAAGGATGGATATTTATCAGCCTATGGACCAACTTGCACCAAAACCATAACAGGTACCTTTGCTGTGTGGCAGACTCAGCCAATTCTGGACATGGATGCTGAGCTGCTGATGGGGAAAATGAGCAAGTGGCACTGCCCACGCCGGTTTCAGCACGCCAGGGGTGACAGCACAGATTGACAGTGACTATCACAAGGTACCGAGAGCTGCTGCTCAACCAGCAAAGTAGACACTTGGCATTACATACGGGACTAACCCCACTGAGAGCAGACTGCAGCCTTGCAGCTCTCTAAGAAGTGGTATCGCAGCAAGCAAAGATGTGGTCAAGCAGGACTTGGGAGTTTACTGGCTGCTGGTTTGGCCAGCAGAGCATTTCCCCACTCAGCCTGGCTCACCATCTCCATGCTTTGTGGCCAGCAGCCCTGGCCACGGATGTGGGCAACGCACGGCCAGTGCATGAGATGTGATTGATGGATCTTTGCTGGGAGGCCACCAGCTGCCTCTGGGCTTGAGCCAGAGGTGTAGCGAACACCCAGGCAAGCTGGGGATGCTCAGCTCAACTGAGACTGGATTCCCAACACCACGTCCCAGTTGCGGCAGCGGCACCGAAAGTATGCGCAGCATTGGCTGCCAGGCAGATGGAGGGAGAACAAATAATTAAGCAAAATACATAAATCATCAGTTCAGCCCATCAGAAGTGCTCTGCACCGTCCAAGGCAGTTTTCATTTGCACAAATTAAACTCCGGATGGGGCCTAGAGATGCTGTTGTAAAGGTCTTGTTGATCTGTTTAGAAAAATAGACGGCAGCCTGTTTCACGCTGGCTTTGACCGAGAGGCTGCCCACTTGTCTAACAAAAAATTAACAAAAGCAGAGTTTGCAGCCCAACCACCAACTCTTCCTGCAGCAGTGCACACTTTTCACCGTCATCCCAAATTCGGCTCTCTCCAAAACGGGCCAGCCTGCCCATCATTAGCATGAATTACCGCGAGGGTCTCCTATATGTTGGCTAACTCCAGCGCCATCTCAGCGGGAGCCTGGCTTGCCTTCAATGAGCCTTTGTCGATGCGGCTGCTGCGGAGGCAGGATCCGACCCTGCGCAGCCCCGGCACCTTTGTCCTGCCCCGAGGGGAACGCGAGGGCCCGTGGGATCCAGGGGAATTAGGCTCACCGTTTCCCTTGTTACTGCCATATCCAGTAACGGTAGTTTGTTTCTGCATGAAAGCTTTTGGTTCCCTTTCTATATAAAAGGCGAGGGACACGGGGAAAGAATCTGCTGAAGAAAAGTTAGAAATCACAAAGCCAAACTTTCAGCTGGTGCAAACTGGCCCAGCCTCAGTAATTTCCACGCCAAATCATCGCTTAGAGAGACGTCTGTGCTCTCTGACTCAGCCCACCTCGGCTACCCCGGCCCCGCTGCGCCGAAATATGGTTCCAATTACATTGAAATTCCAAACCTTGCCTCGATTTCAGCGTCTGGCTGACGGCAGTGGACAATCCCTCTAATATTCATCTTGACAAGCCTGGCTACCGAAGGACTTGTTTGATCATTTCCCCCATATTCCCGGGAGCAGCCTGCCAAGAAAACCCTTGCGCCTTCAGGACAGTATTGAACCCCGCGCTGCCTTTGCTCCCTCCTCCCTGGCCGGGACAGCAGCTCCGTGGGGGCACTGCTCCCTCCCTGACTTATCAGGGAAAACTTCTTCCCAGTTTTTCCTCAGTGTGGGAACCCCCCCTCCTTCTCCCCCAGGGCCATGTTATCAATGATTCCCACAGGCAGGCTGTAGTAGCAGCTCCCCGCGGTGCGTGTTCTGGTCCTTTGCCCAGTCTGGCTTAAAATGAATTTGTCAACACTCTCCCCTCTCCTCATTGGAGTTCATCACCTCTGCCATGCCGTTCCCAGCCAGCCACGCTGACTCGAGGATAAAACTGCCTATTGTTCCCCTTCAGCTGAAGCCTCGCACTTGGCAGGCAGCAGCTGGGAGCTGCTGGGGCAGGAGCTGCCCTTTGGGAAGGGGCTGAGACGAGCAGAACCTACCGTGCAGCCCCAGCTACCTGCCGTGAAGCTCCCCAGCATCGCACAGGGCCCACAAAGCCAAGGGTTTGGGGAGAACGCTCCTAGGTTTACTATCTTCAAAGGTTAATGTTCCTTATATACTTCTCAGTTCCTCTCCCAGATTTGAGCCGATTCGCTTCCCAAAACCAAAAAAAAAAAAAAAAGTTAATTAAGATGTACAAGTTTTACCGCAGAGCCAAGCTCTGCCACCCAACTCGCTCGCGGCTCAATAGGAGCATTGATGGTGTGGGGGGATGCTCGCAGCAGAAAGGGTGGCAATCCTGGTTGCACATCCATCCTGAGCTGCCTCCTGCAAGCGAAACAACACGCCTCACATGCAAGAGCTTTTTGGCTGGCTTTGTGTCGCTGTATCTCTTTGGCACATCATTAACCAACATACAAAATTCAGTCGATGTTTAAAAATTAGCTTGGTATGAATCGCTCTCTCCAGCAGGACGGGAGCCGCGAGCAAAGTGCTGTGGCTGGATTTATCTCAGCGCAACTTCACTTTGTCTGGGACCCTTGGTGTACCAATTCCTTGCACCTCTCAAAGATCTCAGGCACCCGGATGGACGGGAATCACATCTTACCCTGTGCCTCTATTGATTGTACAGGGAATAACAGGCTTCTCCCTGCAGAGATGAGTGCACTGATTTACACCACGACTGCACTAACTTTCCGAGTCTGAGCAAACTTCTGCCCCAGGGCTATCAGCAGAACCGGTTATTTACTTAGTTTCAGATCATGTAGAGATGCAGAACACTGTATTTGTACGTAAATCACTGTAATTCTTTCATTAGTGAGATTTTTACAAATACACGGTTAGCCCAGAATTTGTCTGCTGGATTCTGTACCTGATGAGACACATAAACAGCGTAACTTTTTCATAAATACTCACCTGGATCCCCGCCAGATAATGTATCAAATCGCAAAATTTAAGTCTTGGGGGTTTTTAAAAGCGTTCCATGACCCTGCCTTCAGCAATCCACTTAAATGGAAGCTACAGCTCAATCAATGTCACCATCGTGAGAGACAAAAGCCAGCTGAAAGGTCTGTCATCCTTTCACGCTTCCTAATTCCCAATAAATTTTAAAAACAGTGGGAACTACTCTTAACATCGGGTTGGTTTTCCACCTATCAATGAAGACTCAAACTACTCACTCCATAACACATTGTCCATTTAGGAAGAGAGGTCTACAAGCTCTTTTTCAGATATCCCTTATCTCGGAAAGTTTATGAGTAAATAAGCGATTACTTTTGTCAAGAAAACTTTCAAGTCTTACTGGGGGTTCCAGTCAAGGGTAACTTGGTGCCCACTCCACAAAGACACCCCTCTGCCATTGAATCAATTTTCTTTCTTTTTCTATAAATTCACGAAAACGAGAATTCCTTCCAAAAAAACGTTCAAAAGCTGGGGATTCCCCCCCCTGCCTTTTTTCCTCATTGGGGATAGACTGATAACGAATCACCGAGGGGTCTAAAATGCCATCTGCGATATTAAGCATCCTGAAAGCAAGGAAGGAAGTTATCCAGGGAAGAAAGAAAAAAGTTATTCGAGGGTGAAAGGCAACGCCGTTATCCCAGGGAGAAAGGAAAAGCCGTTATCCCAGGGAGAGCCCCCAGCCGGCGTTTCCCCGCGGGCAGGGGGAGCTGCGCGCTGCCCCGCTCCTGCCCGGGCTCCGCGGCGCCTCCGCACCCGCGCAAGTCGCCCGGCGGCCGGAGCCCGGCGCTGCGCAGCGACGGGTGGGACGGGCAACCGAGCCACATCTCTCC
>VZSF01001891.1:0-221342 GCA_013398295.1 Chionis minor | reverse complement strand
GCTCTGTGCAAATGTAGGGAAAAAAAACCCAAAAAACCCCCACGGTTCCCCCCCTTTCCCCTTCTGCCCTTCCGCGGGGGGGTGCGCAGGGCCGCGCTTACCCGTGCTGCCGGCCGCGGAGCCGGCTGTGCTGCAGGACCTGCTGGTACGGGGACTTGGCGGCGGCGGCCAGGCCCAGCGCCAGGGCCAGCAGCAGCAGTGGCGAGTGTGCCATGGCCGGAGGCGACGGGCCGGGCCGGGACGGGAGCGGCGGCGGCCGCGCTCCCCGTTAAATGCGGCGGNCCCCCACCTCCCAGCTCAGCGTCTCATCCACAAGCGCTGCTTCTTCTGGACTGTTTTTCCCTCCATCCTCCCACCCCGAGTCGCGACCCACAGCGGGGTGACACCTTCCCGGGGTCCCATCTCTTCCACCCCTCTGCGATGCCCCCCCCGGCTCTGCTCCCCAGCCCGTCCCAGTGTCACCCTGTGCTGCCCCACTGCTGGCACCCTCTCCGCACCCACTGGAGTCGCCCACGTCTCCCAGCGCCTCCCGGCACCATCAGGGTCACCCACCTTGGGAGGGTTCCGATGAGGAAGGAGCAATAAGGCTGCCGTCGGCGTGTCCCCCTGGCCAGTCTGGTTGTGTCACACGCGGATGTGGGGTGAGTTTTGCAGCGAGCCACGTTCCACCCCGTTGCTCTCAAGGGTCACAGACACCGAGGTGCTGGCCCGCCGTGGCCAGTGGGACAGGTCCCCAGGAGCCAGCCCTGGCATTGCGACCATCCTAACAGCTCACGTGGGCAACCTTGGGGCCAGCCAGGGCAGAGAGCGGCGTTTGGCGACTGGAAAAGCAGCGGCAGCGGAGAAGTCAGACCCTCACCTGGGGCTCTCACTGTGCTCATCTCCGCGGGCTTCCCAGAAGAGAACCCTTGCAGAAGTCCTGAAGGGGCCAAAACGTGGGCAAAGCGCAAACAACTGAGCTTCCGTGTGGAACGCCACGCACAAAGGGCAGGGAAGACTGAAGTCACCTGGCCCCCAGTTCATCCAGCCTGACTCACCACAGCATCCCAGTGTTTGTAATGGATTTGCTGTGATTGGACTGACACCAAAGCTGAAGGGCTCTTTCCTCCCTAAATCCTCCTGGGAAGCAGAAGTGGTCCTTTGTGGCCACTTGCCCTTAGGGACAGACTTCTGCAAAACCCAGCTTTGCAGACTGGGCAGTGGCCAGAAAGGGCAGCTGCTCGGCCAAAGACAGGAATTGAAACGTGTCCGGTGAACAGTCACCAAGCCAAACAGAAGAAGCCTTTAGAAATAATGAACACTTTGAATTTACAAAGACTTTTTCCCCACAGTAAATAAATCTGATTAGTATAAACAGCGTTAACGCTTCTTGGATAAAATACACAAAACCATTCCTTGGTCAGGTTGCCTCTGCCCGGGGAGTGCCTCCATCTAAGTAGGTAAATCATGAAGTCTTACCTGCAAAGGCTCATGACTGCAGCCTAAAAGACAAGAAATAGAGGTTTTAGGTCTTCCTGAGAAAAAGGTGAGGTTTTGAACCCTCTTAGGTATTGCCTAACCCAAGCCTTTCTCAGCTGCACCTCTGTAAAAAGGAGGTATTTTATGAGTGCCTCCAGTGCTCTCTTTAAAAGGGAGGAGTGATCTATGCTCTCCCCAGAAAGCGGTGACTTGGTTCCCTGGCTCTGGGGAAAGATTTGGGGCTGTGAAGCCTGATCTGATGGATGTGTATTTTTCCAGGTCAGAGTTAGACCCCTTGGCCCCAGAAGGGAACAAGCCTTAAAATTAACTCCTCCACCAGCTATCGTAATTTATTGCCAGGGAAAGGCTTAAAGCTCCTAAAAAGTGAAGCAAAAAGAGGAGGGAGATCACAGCAAGGGCATTGCCAAATGCTGAGTCCTCCGAAAGCAGCAGCCGGTTGCAATTTCTCTGCAAAGAACAGCAGCGAAGCTCCCACGTGGTGGCAGAGCCAAGGACCAGGACGTAGGCTCCTGCCTTGGCTCCCCCGTGCTAAACTGCTCTTTTGAGAATGACAAGGTCCCTCTCAGTCGCACAGCTGGTTCACAGACCTGTGAGCTTCTTTCCTGGACACCCCCATGGAGCAGGAACCCCAGATCCTGGGAAGAGCATCTTCCCCCAGGAGCACGTGGCTGCCTGTCCTGGGGGCTCACCAGGGTCACCGTGTTCCAGTTACGACCTTCCAAAAACGAGGGCTGATGTCCTCGAGACACCACACCCCACACCGTAGTCAAGAAAAGCTTGTTGAACCCAAAATATTGGAAATGGACTTGGCAAAGTTTTTTTCCAGTGAAGTGTTTTCCCGGAGACTAAGCGAACACCAGCTGGGGAGGGACAAGTGGCTGCGAGGGGTCAGGGTTGGGAGGGATGGGGCAGCCCTGCCGCCTCCCTGTGCCCAGCGCTGGCACGAATCCTGGGTCCCCTGGGTGCCGTGCTGCTTCTCCTGCCCCACAAAGTCGGGACGGCTGGTGCAGAGACACACAGCAAGGCAAGGGCAGCACTGGAAAACGCTCGGTGGGCCAGGACTGGAAAACGCTCTGTGGGCTGGCAGATGGGCAGAGCCGGCGCATTTGCCATTTGGGTGGCAGAGAACTCACGTGGGAAAGCACCTCCCGCAAACCCCGCGGGCAAATTCACTGTTTTTATCTACCACTGCTGATTTCCTTCCTCCTCATCCCTCTCTCCCAGTCCTGCTGCCTCCTCGTTCTTCTCCAGTGCGTCCTTATTCATTATTCCTCTCCAGCAGGACTCTCTGTACCGACTAAGCCTTCAATTAGCTTCTGTGAATCTGTCTGAGAGCAGTTCAGCTGTTGCAAAAGAAATACTCAAATATACCAGGCTATCAGACTGTGACAGACTTATTTGTGAATGACTGCTGCTTTGGCTTGCACTTGTTTTAACCTCTGCTTTCAGACGGCTGTTTAGTTTGAAATAAAATGCATGGGCGGTGGACTCTCCCCGCATTCATACAAATACTCTAAAATCAATCACGTAGAAAATTGCACTTACACAAATAGACACTTCTATACACATTTCAGAGTAAGCAATAAGCAGAAATAACAGCTGCTCCACCAAAAGGGAGGAATCGCGGGACGTATCCTAAGCCAAAACGAAGAAGTCTTCAGCAATAATAAACATCTATTATTTAAAAAGCTTTTCCTGTATAAACAAATCTGAAGGCTGAAATTGCGGAATCATTAGGAGCATAAATAGTTTTTACTTTGTTCTGTGAGTTGCACAGAAAGGCCAGAAGAAGAGCTTGTAAAGAAAAAACACCTTTCCGCCTCTCTAGAAATAATTTTAGGAGAAATGATCAACAGCGTGGGATTTTTGGATAAGGATTTTTGTATTTGCCTGCCATATTATGTTTCTACTATCCTCATAATAGTATAAGCAATAATTCCCATAATCAAAAGTTATAGTGACATTTGGTAAAATCCACAGCCCCGCAACAGGCTGAATCTCCATTTCATTTTGATCCCTAGTTAATGGTGGTTTTAGGTTGGATTTTTTTCTTCCCCCAAACTAGCCCCTGCTCTCGCTTTCACCGACTCTGCGCAAAAGCACTGGAAACAGCTCTGAGAGTGTTTGTGGTGCTCTTGTTTTAAACTCAGCAGAACTGATCCGGAAGAATAAATGGATGATCATTCGTTTTACTCTCGGGCGCGCTGGTGAAATCCCCAGCGGGTGGATTGCTGCTGCGGCTGGAGCCACAGCCCTGCACAGGATGCGGGAGGACCTGACCTGCTCTGGTACAAAAGGGACTGAAACAAACAAAAAATGACCCAGGAAGATGGAACCGGAATATTGCAGAAAAATATTCCCCAGGGACAGCGGCACTGACAGCCGGCGGTTCGTGCCTGGCTTGGGTTGGGAGTTCAGTGGAGGAGTCAGTTAACTGGTGGGAAATGACCTTAACCATGAGCCTGTCAATATATTGGTAGGAAATATATCCCATCTCATCCCACGCTCTCACTTTGTTACCTGCTTTCACTATCAGTACTAATATGGAGGGGAAAGGTTTCCCTTCTGTGTCTTTTTTAGGTCTTCTTTGAACAACTTCGTCACCCCAAATGCTCCCGCACTCGCCTTTTGGGTCTTCGTTCCATATTCTACGTGTTAACGACGTGGCAGATGCTCCTTCACGCCATGCTCTTGCTTTCACACATCAGTCTTGTAAAAAGATCCCGATAAAGATCACATAATCCTCTTCATTTCCCTTTGTAGACAGCTCCATCTGATGTGTCCAGAGCCTGCTGAAAAAGGAAGAGAACTAATCCTGCTTGCCTCTGCCGCACACGGCGGGGAATTCATGGGATTTACGTTCCAGCTCCACTCAAAACTGTGTCCAAAAGGCCCGCTGTACATGTAAAGTGTTATTATTATGTAGAGTAACATCGAGGTCGGCAGCTGGAAGAGCGGCAGGCAGCACACGAACTGTCTTTGAAACCTCAGAGGAGCCTGGCTGGCTCTTTAGAGACATGACATACGGTGGGAATTCGGAATAAAGTAAAAATCGGGGTAGATTTTGAGGGAGGAAAAGTGGAGAAGAACAGAAAGAAGCAAAAAAGAAAGATGCTCTGGCTGTCAAATGTGAAGGACCCGAGCTTCGTTAGAGCCTCAGGAAAGCGAAGCCTCCTGCTCGCTGCTGCGGTGGCACAGCCGACTTAGCCCTGTCAAAAGGCATGAACCTCTGCCAGTTCCTCAGTCCTCAGCCCCCCTCCGGGGCATTCATCGTGAGCTCCAGACAGTTTCGGGACCCAGCACTCCAGAGACCACGTGTTTGCCTGGGAGGAGCTGCGATGCTCCGCGGCAAAGGCACGGATTCCGGCACATCACCCAAAAAGCTGCTTGAAGGAAATCAGGTAGAGCTACTGCTTGTTTTCTCTCTCCTTTCTGATTAAGGGCAGACTTATTGCTGAATACCTTGTTAAGTCTGGCCAAATTAACCTACTCGGAGTGGTGCTCAGCGGCCTCCCCACAAGCATCTAAGCAGGGCAGCTGCCCTGAGCGAGCTCGCGAGCTTTAAAAGTCACCCCGTCGTCCTGTCCTTAGGGGCCTCAGGGAGCGCTGGCCAAAAAGGCAATTACACACAATATTCTGCTTCCTTTAAATATATCATTATGATGGAAGAAATATGTGCTTTATCTTTTCTGGTGTAAGCAAAACAATTCTCTTACCTCATCGTATAAGCTTGTAATTATCTTCCCACATTAGATACTTTGCGATAAATCTTTTTAGGAACGCCTCTCCATTGCTCTCTGTTTCTCCCTTGTATGCCGACAGGCACACACACAAAATAAACCCATTGAAACTCATGAGTAGTGCTGTGGGGCCAAGCTGATATCCCCTCATCTGTTTTCTATTTTCCCCTCCATCCCCCTGCCCCATATTGCAGATATACGATACAGTAACGTTATAAAGCAGGAAGTCACAAGAAGCAGCAATTCAACTTTCGGGGAATAATTCAGTGTCACTTAGTTATATCGTCCATATATGAAAAAGAAAAAAAGAGAGATAGAAAGCAGCTCCCACAAGGCATTTCTAGCTCTCACATGTTCTCATTTTATTCCTTATCCTGCAATTTATCTTCTTGTTTTCAGCAAGCCAGGAATGAAATAGAAAAACCCCAAGAAATCTTAGTTTGACATATCTTTCTGGGGAGTATTCATTTCCATGCATAGCTGCGTAAGCCATGGAAAAGTCTGTGCCATCACTGGAGAGCAAACCACTTGACGAGCAGCGTCTACAGACCTTAGAATGGATAAAAGCAAGTTTTTTCTGGCCTGCTTCAACTGATTTAAAGGTCTGATAGACGCCCAGCGTCAGTGCGGTAATCTGCTGAGGTTGGCTCTAAGCCATTTTGTAATGCAGGAAGACAGCAAACGTTTGAGCATCCTGAGCCAAATTACAACAGACTGTTATTTTGGGATGTTAAGCTTTGAAATCTGAATTCATTTAGTTTATTATGATATATTGGAACATCCTAAAGGAAAAAAAAATACTCATTTACTTCAATTAAATAGAACAGGCAGAAGAAACCATTGCCTGCCAGAAAGAGACACAAACTACACTGTGTCAATAGACCATCTTGTAACTGGAGCTGCGTAGTCAGAAAGCTGCTTCTGTTAGCCCAGAGACTTTGGATGAAATTCAGCCCACTGAAAGCATGACAAAACTCTGACCTCAAGACCAACCTCAAAACAGCCTTCCGTAGCTCAGCACAATAATTTTTATTTGGCAGAATTTAAGGAGCCATTTTCTTCTCCATCTCTCTATCACAACAGCATGCTACACCCAACAGAACAAGCTGGTCATGACCTGCTGATGACAGGGGCTCTGCACGATCATCTCTCAGTACATTCCACATGGTGTTAACGAAGCAAAGGAAAAGAGACATTAGAGTGTGAAAGTGCAAGCGTGTTCCCTACTGTACATTTCCCTATGGACCATCCACATTTCTGAAGTGAACCTGAGGGTTTATATAAATCCTGTGGGCTCTCATAGTTAGGGGCATATTAAAAGTATTCCGAATGACAAAGTGTTGGGAAGTCAAGAAACTGTTTGGAGAACAGGAGAGTGTTCCCAAGGCTGCAGTGCTTTGTTTGATTCACTCCCTCATCAGCAGGAAGAGATGCTGCATCTAAGAGGAAAAAGAGAAAGAGCCAATAATAATAACAAGAATAATATTTCACATAGCATTTGCACATCACTGATACCCCAGTTCTGCAAAGTTACACAAATGCTGGGTGGTTTTTTTCTGGTTACTCCGTTCTTCAGACACCGGCCTCTGCAAGCACCAAGGTGAAGCAGGTACGTAACAAAGTGCAGGGCAGAAGACAAAGTGAGCGGTAACAAACTTCAGGAAAAGTAGGTCCTAATAAAGAAAATCTCCCTTTTTAGTGAAGAGAGAACAAACGCCAGTGACACTAGAGGGACATCTCACAACACACCGAGTCGTGTCTCGCACCAGGCCACCACCGAGGAGGCACAGCCCTTTCTCACCATGCATCCAACCAAGTACTTGGACCCAGCAACCACCCTCCTTCTGACCCCGGCAGTTTTCTCCCAGCTCCTTGAGCAGATCCAGCCCACCATGTGGTTGCATGACCGCAGACCTGACATTGGAGAGGGTCTGTACGGCTGGGAGGGAGGAAGCTGACCAACTTTCCCTCCTGCTTTCAGTAACAGCTTGGACAGACATCTGCCAGGAGGGGAGGGAGCCCTGGGATGGGGAGATGGACTAGATGACCTGAGCTGTCAGTGGGGATTAGATCCACTTACACACTCCTGGACCGGTTTCTGCTAGGTAACCTTTGACATTACAGCTGAATTGCTCCAAAAAGGATGCTGCTCCCTCTCCCATGTGCCAGCTCTTCTCCTGCCTCCATCAGCCCAACACGGAGCTCACAGGTGGCTCCTTTTCCCCCAGCACGGTGGCACTCGCTTTGCGGGTCCAGCTTCCTGCTGGATTCGTGGTCTGCAGGGGCTCCCCAGCAGTAAGACCGTTTCTGGAGGAGCAGGCACTGGGAAGTGAATGATACCAGCAGTAGCGGGGACTCCAGCAGGGCTTTGCCTGCCCCAGCTCCACAGACGTCCCCACGGGGATGGACTATGGCAGGTACGAGAGTGCAACAGCCCCACTCGGCATGTTCTCCTGCCTGGCATCACACCGGCAGCGGGAAACGACCTTCTCAGACTTCCCTTCAGCTTTGAGACTCTATGCGCTGAAGGCGATTATATACCTCATCAGCTCCTTCGTGTCTGGATTTCACCTTTTCCTCCTGCTCCCTCACGGCTAGAAAACTCAGACAGAGACACCCCATTAACCCCCGTCTGCTCTGGGGGGCTCTGTGCCAAGCAGAGCTTCACCCGAGCCCATGATTCTGGAGCATTTCTGATTGCGTACACACGGACACAAAACCCACACGCACACATACGTCTCGGCTAGGTACTGCGAGTTCACCGTCGCTGCGGGGAATTAGAGAGGACATATGGCTTAATTTAGTTGCAGCGGTTTTGCAGTTACAGCTGAGCAGATAACATGACAAGGCGAGTAATCGTTTCTAAGAGGGAGTGATTTAGTAATATAGTCTGCAGCGCTTGTAAAGGCTCCTTGATAAAGGGCCAGGGAGAGCTGGAACAGTTTGGATCCATTTCCTCACCGCTGCTGAGAACGAATGTTGCAATATGTGTTAGGAGGGTTGAATGGAAAATAATTGCCTTCATTATGCAAGTTCAACGTACAGACATATGTTCCTGGATACACCCCTTCTACAACCAGCCAGGTCCACGTAGCTTATTTTCCACAGAACATACGGAGCAGCATTTTCAACAGGTTTCACTCAAGTGTTTGAAACAGGGACGCGCCGTTTTACCCAGCAAAGCGTATGCACGTTTCCAAGGTTCACATGCACAATGGGTTTATTGCTTTTTACAAGAGGTGCAGGTGTGGGAATAGGTCTCGCAGAGGATGCTTGAGCATGCACCATGGATGTGTCCATGAGCATGGACTTTGGCCTGTCCAAAGCAGAGAGAAATTGGAGACGTGGATTTTTATAGGAGACACGGCACATTGTAAAGGAAGATAACTTGGGCCAAAGCCAGTTCCTCTTGTTTAGGCAAGCTGACCTCTTGATTCCAGTGGTGCTTCTCACCCAGGCAAGGTACACAGAAACTCAGCTTTGGGCATTGATGGGAAGAATCAGAAGTGATTTCTTTGGTGTGATACAATAGGGCTTTGTATTAGCATTAGCCCCAAGTGCCTCGAAATCTGGGATTCAAATGAAGCAAAACCTCACTATAAATAAAGGGCTTCTTAAAACCAAAGTTGTTTCCACCACTACTTTTAAAAAGCAGAGTCGCCAGCTACTGAGAACATGGATAAGTGATGCTCTAGCCTGGGAGGATTCCAGTAGGATTAGTCTGGCAGTTGTAGCGCAATCAAGACAGACTAATTTCTTCATTATTAGTTTTTAATTCTTCTAAGGCTGCTTTTCACAATGGTTTGGCACCATCCGCGCTCCTCACTCTCCGACTCCGAAGCTGGCAAGCGGACACATTCGCTTTCTTCTTTTATTATAGCAGAGGGATGGGCTAATGAACGCCGGGAGTCCGGCGTGCCTGCGAAGCTGAGAGAAGCGGGAAGGCAACGCTCCCTCGCTCCAGCTGCTGCAGGAGAGATGTTTCGTCCATGAGCAGGAACAAATATTTATCAGGCAGGCTTTCCAGTCATATGGTCCTAATCCTCGCAGCAATGAGACTCCCAGGCTGAGGTCATGGCTGTTTAATCCCAAACTGTGCTTCTTTTCTAGAGGCCAGATCAGGTAGGTAGGAGATGGAGCGCACTTCTCCCCGCCTGGGGCTCGCCGAGAGCAAACCGCAGGGATTTAGGGACATGATGTGCAAATACACAGACACAAACATGCACAGAGCCTTGCTCCAGGGCACAACAGGGCTGCCAAAGCACAGCGTTGCATTTCCAGCACCAATATGGGGTACCTGTTGCTCTGAGTTTTCAGAACTTGTCAAAATCCAATTGGCAAATTCCCTGAAAGCTCCTTTAAACAAAAACCCTTCTCAAAAGTGAAAAAAAGAATAAGATAAAACATTTTTTTTAAAGGTCATCAGAAGGCCCTCCAAGCTGATTACTGCTGGGAATACTTTTCTAGGTGGTCGAGGTACCTTTGGTTTGCTCGTTGGTTTGCTCAGTAGCCTTTCACTGTCCTGTGGTGATTCGCACTTTAAAGCAAAGAACCAGGGAATTCTGCGGCCATTTTCCTCCAGGGACTGTTTGGATCAGGAATTGTCCAAATTAGGAATTGCATCTGAATCCTACTGAGGTCTGAGCTAACAGACTGGCTCACGGCTCCCGGACAGACCCTTATTATTTTAGCCCAGATGGTACTAAAAAAAGACCATCTCAAAAAGACGAGACATACAACAGCATATTTTAGGAGTGCACGTTAAACACTCAGAGCAGCTATATTCCTTTGCTTTTCTCCTTACATAAAGACAGCCATGCCGTGCATACGGTAATATTCCAAATATTGCGTAATATTAAGTAAAACAACTTTAAATGCATTGCTCATCAGTACACAATGTATAGCAGCAGCACATCTAGCGATGAGGTTATCTTGAGCAGGACTGAACCAAGGGAAAGCGCACAGCCAACGTGTTGTGTGTTGCATTTTCAGCTGGAAGGTTTCCCAAACCTTAGACAAGATGAAATTTGGGTCATTCCCAGAAGAACCTGACAGCCGAGTAATCAAGGAGGTTGGAATAGTCAGGTCATGTCTTTTATTATAAACCAGCCTTGGGTCTGGAATTTTATGTAAGATTGAGTAATTTCTGAGTGTGACTAACCTGGAGCAGCCCGCTTCCCCGCGGCCAAGCGCTTCCCGAGGGGGTAACTTGGGTCTCACACAGCCCAGGTGAGCCCCAACCACCAAGAACCAGATTTGGCTTTGGGAAATCTCTCTCTCTCTCTCTGCATGTTTTTTTCCAGAAATCCTGGGTTTTATGTCACACCAAAAGAAAAACAACAATTAAAACCTCCAGGTTTCTGTGTCTCGCCCCCATGTCTGGGGCAGGACTCCCACATTCATCTGTGGTCAGCGATGGAGTCTACGTGGATAATGCCGTGGAGCAGATGCACGAGGTTGCTGGGCCAAAGGCAGGGTCACAGGCTGAGCCTCAAACATACTCAGAAAATCTGGATGAGAGTTTCCACCAGGTGGAAACTGGTGGTTTGCGGTTTTGCTAAAGCTCTGCTCACCACCTCCCCAGGAGGAGCATCTCTGAGCTCCAAGCCCTCATTCCAAGAGGGGAAGGTGGCTGGGAAGTCAGCGTGGAGGACAGTCCCTGAGCTCCTCACTACCCTGCAGAAACCCAGACGCTGCAGAACTGAGCACATTTTGCTTTCAGGGTGTTACAGTCTCCTCTGGTAAATAAGAGGAGAAGGGAACAGCAAGAGAAAGCGGTTGATGCTGCAGAGCTGGGTTGTCTACCTCGTTCCTGAGCAGGTCCTTTATTTATTTCACATGTGGCAAGAATCAGCCCTTGGATCTTCAGTTTTCTTTTCTTCTACCTCATTCCCTTTGAATCCATCATCCAGGGAGATTAGCGGTGTCACAGGAACCAGACCTTTCTGCTAAACCCCTTCCAGATGTCCAGAGCCACAAACATGTCAGTCATTGACAAGAGCCTAATGACAAGTTACTCCCCATTCATTAGCGATGCCTACTGTTTCGTGGCAGAAAAGCTTTTTCTTCCTGCCCCCCAGAAAGCTCTGAAGGCAGTTTTTGCAGGGACGGTTTCTTCTTCCTTCCCCAAGAGCAGGGCTGCTCTCTGATGGCTCACGAGGAGGTCCCTGGCCTGACTGCTGTCGAGGGCTGCTCTCAGCTCCCCCAGTGCTGCCACCAGAAAACGGAGCACAAGGCACCACATCGCGGAGGCATTTTAGGATGCGCAGAGGAGAAACAAGTGCCAGACCTGGGTGCAGCTGCCAGGCTTTGACAAGCCCCAAGCTATGAGGTTCTCCAACATCTTGGTGGCATTGGACAGTACTTTTTCTGTGCTGGCTTTGCCAGCCCTGAGGAGCCAGGTTTGAACTCGAGTAGATGCTGAGGTCAGGATGGCTTTGGAAAAAACAAGCAGGTAGGAAGGCTTTCTGTGTGTAGTTCAGCATAGAAGAGAGAGAAATCATCTGGCTATTTCTTTCTCCTTAAGCAAGGAGAGCCACATGGTAATGTTCTTGTCTTGCTAATGGAGAAGGCCAGGAGCTGTGTTTCGAGGGGCTCTCTCAATCACAGGATGCAAGGGGATTTTGGCTCCAAGCCTGGAGGCCAGGTCCTTTCCTTTCTCCTTGCCCAAAGACATGTCGTGATTTTCTCAACCTGTTGCAATACATTAAATTTCACATCCTTCTTCAAGTGCATTTTGATCCGTCTGTGATTGCTGTGTTGGATTTGTCTTATACCCCCAGCTCATCACAAGCTCAAAACGTACTTTTCCAAGCTAAAAGGATGATTAATAAATTAAATGTGGAGATTCCTGATGTTTGTATTTTCCCCTCCTTTCATCTCAGTTAGTGGGTGGAATTAGAAAAGTGCAGCTGGCCAGCAAAGACTGTTTCTTCCATGGGAAGTGCCAGTCTCCTTGCTGGGACAGGCAGGGAGGATGGACTGAAGCAGCATCCATTGCCATGCTCCCAACCACACTACCACAAGGAAATTATATTCAGCAGCTCGTCCCACACTGGCACAGAGGCTGCAGTGAGATGCCAAGCCAAAACTTGTGCTGAAGTCTCTGAGAACTGCTTTTTTAATGTAGCTGCTTATTAACATGACCCTACTTGGGAAGGTTTCTTCCTTTATCCTTTGAATTATGAAAACCATTTCAAAACTTGATCCCCATGAAGGTTGGGCATTGTGTCAGCTTTAAGAAGTTGAAAATAGCGATGGGTTCTTTGCAGTGAGCAGAAAAACCCACTCGGAGTCTGTCATTTGGATTTATGAATGTAAAGTCTGCTCTTCTGACATAATCTTGATTTAAGCTTGTGGTTTCCATTAAAATTAATGTAAGTCATCTGGGCAAATCTCTCCCAGGTTGGCAGGATGAAAGGTTCGACTCCTGGAGCTTTATTCCTTGTTTATAGGTTCAATGCTGACCTGTGCAGGATCCAGCCCACAGCCTGGGTTGAAACCTTCAGTCCCTGCTCAGCAGGACCCTCGGTGATCGGGTACAAGGTGCTTGATCTGGACACCCAAAGCACAGGGAAGGTTAGCAAAGGCCCCTGGAAACTGTGCTCCTGAGCGCAGCTTCAGATCAAGCACCAGATCTTAGCTAGATAAACCAGAAAGTCCGACCTTGCTCACCTCTTCATGCTGAAGAGCTGTTGTAGGTTGAGATGTTCTGCCTGGTGCGAAACCAGCTTCAACATTGATATTGCCCCCACAGCAACATACTATAAACGGGTGAAGCAGAAAATGGAGCAACTCAGCAAAAATCCCAAACCAGGACTTTTGGTTGCAAAACAATACAAATATATGCTGTAAGAGAACATACAGATACCTCCTCAAAGACATTAGCACCGCATTTGAAGTCAAACCCACCAGTTTGGCAGAGGTTTGCTCACATCACGCCCATGTGAAAAGCAGCTGGAGGCTGAATCCCTTCCCAGGTTCAGGTCATCCCCGTGAGCCCACCACAGCTAGCCCAGGAGAGCATTTCTTGAGAATCAGTCCTCCAAATGTCCCCAGTTAAAACCACTACAAGATGCAGCTCTGTTCGACAGTGAGCCCACAAGTGCTGACTCAGCCCATTGCCTCTCACAGTTCCCAGTGATGATTTATTTCCTTTCTTCTCCACTATTATCACATCCTTGACCCTAGGATAGGACCACTAGCTCTCTTCCAACCAAGACCTGTCTCCCCTTCCCAGCACGCGTTAACACATATTCGCCAGGTGCTCAGAAGTAGGGTGCTTCATGTTTTCCCCAAGGAAATTTGGAAAACCCCATCTCCCAGAGCCCTCTTCCTCCTCTCCCCACCTGGGAGGTGTGTTTGCTCCTCCATCCCACAGCCCCCAGCCCTGCCCCGTGCTCCCTTCCCCAGTGCCTGGGGGGATGATGATGCCTCTCATGAAAATTGTTCCTTAAAGCAAACAGACATAAAGAAAATCTCACCAAACCCCCACAAACCTGCAATATTGAGATCCTCCTGTGCTAAGAGAACAGCACTTCTTTCCCTTGAGCCCTGTGCATCCCCCAGCCTGAGCCCACCCAGACCTGCCACCAAACGCCTCCCAGTCACTCCCTCCCCCATGCCTGAGGCTGCCTCCTCCTCCTCCCCTTCCTCCCACAGCTCCTCTCAGTGATGGAGAGCAAATATCTCCCAGCCTGACTGCAACCCAGTTTTCTCCGGAGGTGCAGACAAGTGCAGTGGAAAATACAAACGTAACCTTATTCCTCCCCATGAAGGACAAAACCATGGAATTCTTTTCCAGTAAGTGATACAGCTGGTCCAGAAAACGCAGCGCCCTCCAGGCATTGGCTCCAGTTGGGGGAGCGAGGTGGGATGGAAGGGCAGAAAACCAGAGTGAAAAATGAGATAGGCGAAACCAGGGAGCAGAACTCTCTGCAAATGTTTTGCTTTGACGCTTGTAATACGGGTTATTCATTTTCCAGTAACTTTATACTGCTCTTAACCAAACTAGTCGGTGCAAAAAAATGGCATTACGAGCGCTTGAGGATTTACATGAAGCATTTATATCGGAGCACCCATGTGGGGGGAGAGTCCTGCGGCAGCTGGGATTGCTCCGTGGCCTGGGGACAGCCTGCAAAGGGGCAGCGCTCGTCACCAGGAGCAGCAGCCTTGGGGAGGTCCTGACCATGGCCCCCCAGATTCGCACAACACCTCAGCACATGCCCAGGACAGAAAAGAGGGCAAATAACCTCCACCAAGTAAGTGTTTTGGATTCCTCAATTGTAGCATCGATATATGCTGGTTAACGGACTAACGAGCAACTGCTTTACATAATTGCCATCATTTTTTGAGAATGATTAATTAAATAAGAGCTTTTTTTTTTTTCCTGAACATTGGAAGTCTCTAAGTAGGCTAAAGGAAGAAAGGGAGATGTGTGGCAATATGGATTTTATTAGGAGGAGAAGTCCAATGCCATTAAAGTGACTGAATTTAAACTAAAAGTTAGAAAAGGAGGCAGGGTCCATAGCTACCATGGGCCGTTTATTTCCTGTCGCTCTGGCTTTCCCGCTATCCTTCGGTTCTCTTGCCTTCTACATTGCACACACTGCACCATTGTCTCGTAAAAGCCTTGGTTCAGCAAATGAGAAACATATTGTGGAGTCTGACATAATTACAGGCCATGATTCATCCGCATCCCGGTACCTACGGTAGACTCCTTGCTGCTCTGGAAGGCTGCTTCTCATTCCCAGGCGGAGGCGTGGAGGGGACCCGAGGCTGCGGCTCTGGGTATTACTCGTGGGAGAATGAAATCATCCTGGTTAGCACGAGAGGAGAGAGAGGGGAAAATCTCACAACTGCTGATTGCCGCAGAATAGCTGGAATTAACATATTACATCAAAGTGCCACCTGCAAGCAGAGACCGAGCCCGCGCTCTCCGGTGTGAGCAGGTTCACCAGGCTATAAATCGCGGTGTCGCACCAACACTAACGACCCAGCAGCACCATGAAACGGAGAAGCCGCGCTGGTGCTCACCAACCCACATGGGAGTTGAATACCTGGCCCAAGTGCTGCCTTTAGACCCTCGGGCATCTTCCCTGATGATTTTTCATGTTTTATGGTTCGAAATTGAATTTCCCATTTTGCCTGCCCGCTGGGAAAACGCTGGCACTAACATTAGTCCCTGATGCTATTGCCTCATGTTCCGCTTCGACTGCAAAAAGCAGAAAAGGAGGAAGAAAAAGTCCTTCCCATTTAAAGAAAAAAAGAAAAGAAAGGTAGAGAGGGAAGAAGCAAACTCAAAAGCATAGAAATTGTGAAATCTAGCACGTAAAGACACTCATCAAGAAAATTTCCTGCTAAGTCATAGCTCAGATTCCTCTTTCTCTGGAAAAAACATTTCCCTTTCTTCCAAGGGCCGTCACCTTCTTCAGAATAAAAAACAAATGAAGAGCCTAATGTGAGGAGTTTGAGCTAATGCTGTAAACCCTGTAAGCTCTTAAATAATTAGAGACTATCATTGGTATTACATGAAGATAAATGATTCCATGTAGTCCAAAGCTGATCTGTACTCCTGCTAAATGCCTTAGTCTTGACTAACTGTAAGAATAAAGAAATATTGAATATAAATCTCTCCATAATCTTTTCATATAGAAAAGCGCAGTTAGTTTGAAGAAGATCAATGGAGGTACTGTTTTCTTATTTTATGATGCAAGAATGCCACGTAGGAATTTGGACGACAAATAGTTTGTGAAATGTTAAGAAATACATTTGTTGGCATTGGAGTAATAAGTAGGATTTTTGATCAGTGCTGATGTATTATTCTTTCATATATATATACATACACGCGTGTGCACAAATATATGTTTGCATAAATCATGTGAAAACATAGAGCAGATATTCTGTAGTAGCCGGGATCACCGTGCCGTGATTGTGCTTTCATGGGAACCGACCCGCAGCGGGCTCAGCAGAACATGCCTTATGTATATAGTAACAGGACTACTTGAAAAGAATATTTGTACATGGGGCTAACCTAGTTTTTTTAAACATGAGAGGTGACTTGTCATCTTAGTCTGCTTTTAGATGAGTCAGACTGTATACAGACGGTGTCATTAGAAGAATATTTTCCAGTAACTGGTCATTTGTCATCGTCTGCACATCCAGAGGACAGGTTTTCTCAGCCATTTCCCATCCCCGCGCATAGGGATGCAGCAGGTCGAGCCGCCGCCACGTTTGAAACACTGCTGGACCCAAAAGATAAAAAAACCAGAGCAGATGGAGTTAAAAATGACTGGTCAGAAAGAGGGTTACAAAAACTCCTCAGGTTTACACCTTTGTTTCTGGTGGGAAACTGCACGTTGGGTGGAAACTCCTCCTGTTTATCCCCACAGTTCCCAAGACAAGGGATTTGTGTATCTGCATCCCCAAAAGACAGCCTGAGGGAGGATCAAAACAACCTGTTCTTGAGAATAAACTGCTTAAATTATGCTTGATTGGCTGCCCATATTTCTAAGGACAACGCAGTGACTGCTGCAGAGCTGTATTGCTTTGCCACCAGTGTTTCTCTACAACAAATGTTATAGGGACTAAAATCATAATACACTATATAAATATGTAGCCATTTATAAGAAACGAAGGATTAATGCAGGAAAGTCCTCAGCGGCACCAAATAAAATGTAGAAACAAATGCACCTTTAAGCAGCATCAGAGAGAACATACCACAATCCAATTTCAGAAAGACAAATAACTTAAAATCTGCGTTTCTTTGATTTTTCCAGTCTAGAGGTAACCTGCCATCCCAACTGTCACATTTGAAAGATGATCAAAACACCATAACTGGTTGGTTGTGAGGAACTGGGGACAACGAGCAAGCAACAGAGGGGTCAAATACAAAGATTTATGTATGGAGAGAGAGGTCCCAGCTGTGATGGGCAAACAAAGAGGTCACACCCCCTCAGCGTGCTGGTTTGGACCTTGGCAGCATTTCCAGCAAGTTTTTCCCTGTATTTGGGGAGCTGCCCTCAAAGCGTGTGAGTTTGGGGGCTGCCAAGAGCACACTTCTGTGAGACAGAGGGGACAGAGGGACACCCCGCCACAGCGGCGCCCTCGGTGCGAGGAGACGCTGTCTCGGCCAGGCGAGGTGGGACCACAAATAAAACGTGGGAGACAGTACGCTGCCCCTGCAAATATTTTCCACACATGTCAGAGCAGACAGTCAGCAATGAATGAAAAATTGGAAGTTTCACATGTGTACATGCTTTTAAAAAAAAAATAATAAAAAGAAGAAGAAAAACCCCAGTAGTTTCTATGCTGTGCTTGCCAAGGGGCAGCTCTAATTCATCCCGTTGGCCATCTCTGTTGATTTTTCCTCTCTACAATTTGCTAAACAGCTGGATTTTTCCATGGTTACCAGGGCTCACTACTGATACGCCTCAAACATACTGTACATTTTTGCTGGGGAGACGCAGACACCGAGTCGCTCCGGCACGACTGCCCGGAGCGGCAGAACGCAGCCGAGCCCCACGCCGGCCACTGCCAAGGGCACAAAGGTGATGGCAGGGACGAACCCAGGTGAGGGGTGACGGGAGAGATGGTACTTCATCCTTGCTCTGGAGAAGACACAACACGTAGCCACCCCACACAGCTTTAAACGTTTGCCACAGGATCGTGCCCGGGAAAGCCCTGGATCCTCTCCCCTGCCCTTACTCCTCCCACAACCATCAGCATCCCCAGCTAAGGAATCAACACGGCTTTGTGTGGTCAACTCCCAACATCCAAAGCTTTTTCCCCATTTCGTTTTTGGCACACATGTGCCTAAACATACACACACACACACATTTCATCAGTGCTGGGTTCATAGGAGGGAATTGCTGTGTCAAATTCAGAGGTTGTGGGGTTTTTTATAAAAAAAACCCCCAAACAACACAATAATTAATTTCACCAAGAGAACATATATTTTCCTACTTTTGATGTCTAATAAGTTAATTTCAATCAAGCGGTTGTATAATGTCCTGCTTTTGAAGTCTAATGAGTAAATTGCGTGGAAACCTCCATAAAGCACAAAACTCATTAATAAATGTATAGTCCCTTTGTCCAAGACTTCCAACTTTAAATCAAATGCACAACAGCCAGATGTTTTTCACATTACTGCATTTCAAGATTTTACTGGAAGTGATCTCATCATACATACTTAATGTAGGTGTCCAACTGTGCATGTTATTCATATCACGAATCAGACCTTGCAGCTTTAGGACACTGTGGCAAACACAACTATTGTTTAAAGTGGACAAAATTTATGCTAAGCTTGCCACGGGAATATGAAGGAGACCGAATTGGATAGAATATACTGATTTTGACGAGTGTCAGAAGTGAGGAAATTATATCATTCAAACACTTGAACTTATTCTTAGGAAACACTGAGCCACTGTTTCTGGGAAAGATATTGAATTTAGCCAATCTAGTAAATCAAAGACTTTTCTGTTTTGCTTTGAAGTAGGAAATTAACTGCAAATGCAAAAGATTGAGACCAGGACAGAGACAGAGCTGAAACGAGATGTACACTTTTCAAAGAGAACAAAAATGAAGGCTCGCTTTCAGGGAGGGGTGGAATAGCGTTTCAGTAGGAAAACATTGCTTCATCATTTTTGAGGAAAATATATACAGTTAAGTTACAATTTGAACTTTTTGCTAGGAAGCACGGCAAGCCGACGGAGTGAGGCTTCCTTCCCTGAAGGGATGGAGAGCACAAAACGCAGCTCTGTCGTCGCGCTTACACACCACGGCTTCGGCTAGCTTTGGTCATTAGAGAAATACCCACTATGCAACCCAACCTATGAGTACTAATTAGCCACTTATTAATTACCAGCAAGAGATGACTGAAGGTTATTCAGGGCTGTTTACCATCAGAGCTGAGCAGTGGGCAGCCTTTCGCCCAGGGCAAGCTCACACCTCCCGTTCATTGCAGAAGAGCCCAGCAAACTCCCTTCCTCTTCCCCCCACGTCTGAATAAGAATTTGAGTTTCCTCAAGACTGTAAGAAACCTCACAGGAAGTCTTCACACTCTTTTTGGTTCCTTCTCCCACTGGAAACACCATCAGAGCTCAAATCATGCAGAGCATCCCATGGGGCTTTTGCTCAAAGTGAGTTGCTGAGGCACTCGCGTACCATGGCTCCACTCTGAACCAAGGGGCTGCGGGAGGCAAGGAAGGAGGAAAACAAGTTTTTAATTTAAGAAGTGGGTGAAATTATCTCTTCTTGCCCTCCCCATCAATTCATCCCAACCTGTTTTGATGCCATCTTCCTACAGAGATCAGGTTCCTCCATACTGCCCTGGGACTTCCTCAACAGCGAAGGGAGGGCGCTCAGCCTTTTTACAGAGAAATGACCATCAAAAATGAAAATATTGTCACTTCCTAATGGGTCAGCTTTGACTCACAGCACAAGCAATGGGGAAGCAGGGCTCCTGACCAGCATCTGGCTGGTTTCCTCTTCCAGAGATATGGGAAGTTCACCCAATTTCTCATCCCTTTCATTGGGAAGGAAAGGAGGAAGCAGAAATGAGTCATTTTCTCTTTCTACAAGGAGAACACTGTCAAGGAGCTGCTGAATTTGTGCCTCTTACTTGCAGCCAGATCGTCTGAGCCCAACGCATCTTAGGTTCAGTGGATGCGGTCCAAGTCCTGGTGTAACAACACGGATCTTGGCACATAGAAACACAGAGAAGTGTCGCATTTAAATGAGGGCATTTTCTCCTTTTAGAGAAATAATAGGCTTTTCAAACACATTAGCAAGCCCTTTAGTGATGCCTAGAGACAGCTCAAAATAAATAGATAAATCACACAGCCATGAGCAGGAGAGCGCGTGGTCCCAGGCTGGACCCAGACCCAGACTAAGATGTCAGTTGGGAGCAGCACGTCTGAATATGGGGACCGAATTGCTCAGGGCAGTTCCTGCAGGAATTAGATCACTTTTTGGCCTTCATCAGATTAATGGAGCAGCTGAGGCGATGAGGGGTGCTCTGCCCGGCTGCAGCCAGCACGCCGCGTTGCCGACCTCTTGGCTGCCTCTTCCCTTCCAAGAGGAATACGTTTGGCGCATTGCTCGCAACACACTCACCAATATCCCGTCAATAATCATTGTAATATCTGTAGCTCATTACAAAGAGAATATAGATTTCAATTAGGAGGCTGAATCCAATTAGGCTGCACTGAATCGCAGTGCTCCAGGTCCTAAAGAGACCAGGAAAGCCCCATCCCATTTGAGATGTGCGGTTTACATGCTGGATGTTTGCAAGCAGCAGGTTTTGCAGCCCCTCAGATCATTTTTGCAGCAGTCCTCATTATCCCCATGCCAATTTCTGTCAATCATAACCGGCACTATAAAATAAATAAAACCCCATGCTGCTACCAAGGGGTTGGGAACCTTCTGGAGACTTGGCACTGGTGTCGCCCTGCTTGCCAGTGGGTGAACTCAGCACAAAAGCCCACTGCTATGAGAATAACAAGGTCCTGATCAATTCAGCCTTCAGCAGCAAGCCCTGGCCTGTAATCTAGTGAAATTATCCTCTGCCCCTCTCCACCGGGTGCCGGCGTACAGAGGCAGCAGCGTGCCCGGGCGAGCACGTGGTGAGGCTGCCCCACTCACACCAGCGCCGCTCCTGCCCAAGCAGGGGCGAAACGCCCACTGGCTTTCCGTAGGACCAGTGTTTGGGGTTTTTGTTTGTTTAAGTGTCAAAACAGATTTTGCTGGCCAAAGCAACCAACCGCTTGATCTCCGGCAATTCTCTGGTGCTCTTTGCCTGACCCTTGGTGGCAGAGAAATTAGTCACGACTGGGTGATATAAGGATCATAACCAAGTGACTTCTGAACCCAGTCCGACAAAGGCTTCATAATCGTGGTGTCAAGTTCCTCCTGCCCAACTGTGCGTGAAAGCTCGTGTCAGTCCATACAGACACTGGAAGCAGCCACTATTGAGCACTGGGAGAGGTTTTGTACCTGACATACAGGAGAGCTAGTCTTGCACCGTGCTCGCATTTTGAAAGCAGGAGCCTGAATATTCAAATGATCCCCCAGGTAATGCTCCCCTGCGGCGTCTGTGCCGCTCAGAACTGGTAATGCGGGGAAAGCAATATCCTGCCCTTGCTACAAACACCGAGAACAGCACACCCCAAAAACCATTACAAGGTTTAACAACCCTGACATGACTCAATATGTAAAGGTTTCATAAAAGCATATAAACCCAAATATAAAAGGACTCTTATAAACCTACCCATTGCCTATCAACAAATGTTTCGCATAGTTGGATCTCAGAGACCATTTTCTGAATGAACTATAATACTGCTGTACTTTGCTCTAAAATCAAGTAGAGAATGGTTTTGATACGGGCATTACACAATTTCGGGTTTCGGACAGCAAAAGGCCCCTGCAATATCTCTTTCCCTTAAAAAAAAAAAAAAAAAGAAAAGAAAAGAAGAATTAAAAAAACCCCAGCCCCAAAACAGATGAAAGTCAGTGGTGACACCATCCTTTCCCTGCAAGCCAGCTGTGCAGACAGGAGAAGCCACTGCACCCTCTGCCGGACACTGCCGAGAGGAGTCCTTTAGACAAACCAGATAAGCTGAATACATTATACATTGTCCTGTACAGGAGAAATTAATTTTTCCTGAAGATGTTTTTCCAACTGTACAGCACAGGTGAAAGCACAACGTGGCTCAAAGCAGCCTCCATCCCAGTGATGGGTGACCAGCGGTGCAAATTGTGCTCTTGGCACCAGGAACCCAGCATCAGCCACGACTAGGAGTGGATGGGCAGCTGACAAGTTTCCTGCCAGCAATAATTAAAATTAAGCATCTTTTAGCCTAAGTGTCTTTGAGAGTGGCTATGGGGACAACCTGGCAGCAGCATCCAGGAGCAAATGGAGGAGATGCGTCCAGCACTCCTGGTCTGAGCACATTTGGGTCAGAAACACCAAGGAGGGACCAAGCATCCCTTGCTGCCAGAGCAGCTGAAACAGCTCAGGGCATCCTTCCCCCTCCACCAGGTTTTGGGGATCCACAGCCCTGTGCAGGCTCACCCCACAGCTCCTGGTGGGACATGGTCTACTTCTGAAGGGCAACGGGGCAAAACTGAGAAGCATCATCCAGCTCCTGAGCTGGATAACTGTGGCCTGAGATAATACACTCTAAGTTTTCCATAAGAAACCATTAGTCCCTGAGGTTTTGCAGACCTACAGACCTCCCCCATTTCACTGCACGACTGAGTAAACCAAAGCTCTGTGTCCAGGAAAGACCTTGCAAATAAGTAGGAATTTCTTATCAGAGCTGCAGGAGCATGTAGACTACCTGCAGACACTCAATTGTTTCTTAAAAGGAAAAAAAAAAAGCTTCCCCAGCTTCCCCAGTTTTCATTGCATCAAAGCAACAAAGCCTAGGGAGGTTTTAATTAACCCTCATGTGCCAACGGAAGGAAATGCATAGCAGGAAAGACTGTTTTCTGAGAGCAGCCATACAGGAAACTATCAGCAACACAAGCGATAAAATATAAGGGCAAGGAGTGAACTGTGGATTTAATGGCACAAGAAGGAGGTTGGGGGTTTTTTTGGTTGGGTTATTTTTGTTTGGGTTTTTTTTTTTTGTTTTTTAACAAACCCACTCTTAATGTGCAGCACAATTATCTAACCTGAAGGACATGCTTAGCAGCGGGGGCTGACACTGCTGGAAACCGCATTTAAGGTATCGCAAGCTGCTGTGATACCTCAAATGCATCAAGGGGGACCCTGGATTCTGAGGGTAGTCACCCAAAAGAAAGGATTGCTGCCGAATACTCACTGGCAACGCTTAAATTAAATGGGATGATTTTTCCAATTTATACTAGAATTAATTTGGGTCACCTCAATAGTCCACTCTGGCTTCAGTGTTTGCGGCTCCGAGGTAGGATGTCTTCTCATTCAGAGCAGCCTGGCCTCATTTTCTGGCTTGTCAACCAAACCACATCACTCTTCTCTCCAGGGCTGTCCCTCTGTCACGTCAAACACGTCACTTCATCTCCATCTCCAGGCTCTTCACAGCTCATTCCTGCCCTGTCCTTCTCCCACGTGCTGTCAAGCCATCAGCACCCACCTCGGATCTGCCGGCATTGCTCGCCTCTGCTGCCAACAGAGAACTCTCCAGCCAGTCCCCTGCCCTGTCCCCTGCTTGGCTGCATGCAGAAGACCTCTTCTCCATCGCCCAACAACCCTCCTCCAGCACACCCTGGGGGTCTGCTCCTCCGTGACACCCATGAAAAAGCAGGCTAAGCCTCTTGCTTGTGGTGCTGGCCCATGTGGCCTCCCTGCTGCCTTCACCCTCCTGCAGGTCCAGCCCACCAGCCCTGGCACAGACCTCCTTCAGTGGGCTTTCACACAGCCCCGAGAGTGAGGGACCAGAGTGGTGTGGTGGTGACCATCAGCCACGACCACGGAGCAATACATCACCAAGCGCACAAACAGGGTAACAAACACCGCACAAACTTCCAGCTTCTGGCTTTTCAGTTTGCGGGGCGAGCAACAGTTTAACGATGCCTTCCCATCGTTACAAAGAGGTTCGTGTTAAAAACAAACAAATCCAAGTTTTTGAGCCAGCTCTGCCGCACAGCTGGATTCATGATCCACAGCCAGCCTCGGCCCAGGCACTGCCAATGGAAGCAGCTCCTTTGCTGCTTGCCTCCTCCTGGGCAAAACCAGGGATGTGCAATGGAAGTCGGTAGCAGAAATGATATTTGGACAGATATCTACATTTTAGCAGTAGCAGACTTTTCTACTTTGAACATTAATGCAAGCCTGTCTTCTTTCTCCATACCTGTGCTCCAGGCCCAATCCTCGTCCACGGAAAGGCTGGAGCATAGGAAAGGAGAGAGGCTTCATCACAACAAACATTTAAGCAAATGGTTAATTTTCCCGAATCGGGACCATAGACTTTAGGAGGGATTACTTGACCTGGAGTCAGCAACTTTTTCCACCAACGCTAAAAATACCCTTGAACGAGCCGTGGAAATATGATAGCTTAAACACTTAGCAGTACTTTAGGCTAGACAGTGGTTTATAATTATATGGTTTCCGTTCAGAGACCTGCCAAGGGGCCATTCCCACACAGTCGTTATTTTAGCGAGGGCAGGGCTCTGCCAGCCCCAAGGTGAGGGGGAAGAGGCGGCATCTGCCTTCACCTACAGCAAAACCAGCCTCAACTCCTGCCCCACGTTTTCTGCCCGCAGCTTCTAAAATCCAACCAAAGCCCCTCTGAAACTGTAAAAGAAAATCTGCTGAATACAAAAGAGTAACAATCACCACAACAGCTGTATCACTTATTTTTGTAGTCACCTTTATCTGCTTTTATGCTTAAATACCCAGTATATTACCGTTCTCTATGCTGCTAATGACAAAATACCGAGAAGTTGTGAGTTGATCCTGGAGGCTGGGGTACCCAGACAGGGGAAATTTGGGACCCTGGGCACCACAAGACCTGGTTGGGGATTTTAATTAAACCAGTTGTGGTGAGATAAATGTCTCTCTTCCTTCTTCCAAATGAAAGCAAACATACTGGAACACAGCCCTAGATAGTGGGAGGTACAGGAACATGTAGATGTGCAATGAAGGAAAAGCAAAGTAACTTTTCCATTTCTGCCCCCAAACTGCTGTTAATAACAGCCACCAGGTCAGCATTTCACGTCAGATAAAAACGTTTTTCACGTCCCTGGAGGAGGGAAGGGACTCGTTCTGCACCACACAGCCCTTCCTCAGCACACGGGCACGGGAGGGATTGCACAGGCAAAGCAGAAAAATGAAAGAAAAAAGAATCATGGGGCATCTGAGCAGCCAGTGGCTGCACACACCAGTTCAACCCAGTCCCAGGGAGCAGATGCTGCTGAGCTTCCCCGTAAACCCCAGCACTGGGGCTGGGCTTCCCTCAGTTGGGGAAGGAGCAGTACAGGTGGCAAATACGTACATAAAATCACACACAGATATTTTCTCTCTGTCTGTATCGGCAGATAGAAGGATCCAGGGAGCTGAGGAAGGGCTGCCTGGCAGGACTGTGTGCGCCCGCTTTCCATCAGAGGGCAGTGGCAGCCCAGCCACGTCCAGCTCAGCTGATGAACACCTCCATGCTTCAGAGGAGCAGCTCTGCCCTTCCTTGGTCCTCCCCTGCTCCACAGGTGTCCAGAGCCAAGACCTGGCTGGGAACAGGTTTCCACAGGCTTGTCCTGGATGGGCTCAGCTCTGCCCAGAGGAGCTTTTGCTCAACAGCTTTTTCAGAAAGGAAAAAAAAAAAAAAACAAACCAAAGCAAAATACTCCCAAACCCAGCAACAGGACAAGACCACAGATAAGGCCAATGGTGGAGAATACATGGAGAGAGACCATTACCCTGGGACACGAGGGACATCTCGGAGCGCATCCACGGCAGCAGGGAGGAAGGGACACAGGACCGTGCAATTCATCCCCATGGGAGCCCACCATGCTGACAGGGACCTGGGAGCCCAAAGGAATGGCTTTCTGCAAGAGCCAACAGGCAGCTGTGCACGGTAAACTGCAGGTTTTGAAGCTAACAACGGACTTAATTAAATCCTGGGCGCAAAGTCCCACGAGCTGCACATCTCCTGGGTTTGGAGGGGCATCTCTTGGGACAGTCCGGAGGCAGCTCTGCATCGGATGGGGAAGCGCCGGGGAGACAAGTGTGTTTCCATGATTGCACACAGCATCTTCAGTTGCTCCCATTAACTAATGAAAAACCACTATGTGTTTCTGCAGATTGAAGCAAGGCTTTTTGAGGAACCACAAACCCGTTCTTTTCCACAGGCTGAATGTTTCTAAACTATTTCCGTGAAACTCTGCAATAAAGTCGCTCTCTAAATTACACTCATTAGTTAAATTGGGTTTTACTACCATCCTTTCCCTCAGTGCCCTTTACACCAGCTGGATGCTGCATTTCAGGAATCCATTACATGCCAAAACCAAAAATGTTTCCTCTTAAAACAAATAGGCAAAAAGCAAACAAACAACTCATTTTTGGTGATAAACTAGTTCTTATTTCCTTAAAGGTCCAAGATGTTTTCAGCAAAGGGGAGACAGATGGAACAACTACTTTTGGACACCAGAGTGCTCTCTAGAATGCCTTGTTCTTCCATTTTATTTATTTTTTGTAAATATAATTAACAGAAGCAATAAGTTGTTGTCCACATCGATAGCTTTTTGACTAGTTCAGACCCTCTTTTATGCACTTGGCAGTCTCTAGGGAACTTGGGCAACACAACCTGGCACAACAAGGGCAAAGTGTGCTGGCACATGGGATTACAGCTCGTCACCTCCTTGAATGGCTCATAGGCGGCCTTTGCCACCATCAAAAAAGAGAAGAAAAAGAAACTGTTGATAGTAGACATCTGTAGTACTATGCCTTGGGGCTTACTTCCCTTAACTTCACATTAGAAATTAAACTAGAATCTTGCAAAACCTGGATATTTCCAAAACCTGACATTTAGGTAACCAAACTGCCCTCTCATCTTTACTGCAATCTACCCGCACTCAGGGATTTCATCCTGTTTTAATCCGAAGGTCTTTTAAGCATATTGAGGTGTTTCAGGTTGTACTAAGGGATGAATAGAAGGCTCCTGTCTGTTGGGTTTACATGTTGGCTAATTCCAGTACAACAAAAATTAGAGCAGGCTATGAGCTTCCTGCCCCTGCATTACCAAAATGCTCAAAACTGAAGGGGTGGGAGGGAGGAATAACAAGCGTTTTTAGCATAAGTTAGTTGGGCTGAGAATTCACAGCCTTTAGAACATTGCCAGCACACTCAGTCATGCCTTGGTACTTGGTAAAACAGAAAGGAAACTATTACAGCTATTTGCATCCCTTCCATAACAGGGAAAAGAAAAAAAACCCCTTTTATTGCTAAGTGGCAGACTGAGTCAAATGCTTCCTCTTTAATGAAAACTTTATTAGATCCCAGCATGCTGACAATTTTGGAAATTGCTTTTAGTGAGTTTGATGAGTTTTGGAGCTGGGATTTAATGTCATTGTCTTTTAAATTTAATCTTGCTCAAATTACATTTAATTTGATTGCGCTGTGGTACTTACTTGCGTATGAGTAATTTACCATTTTGCTACTTATTCACCCCTTTGCAAGACACCCACCTTCCCTGGCGTTACCCCCAAACGCAGCACAGTGGGTAGTCAGAAACCAGTGTCCTGCAAAGCCTACAAAGCTGCAGTGTTTGGCATTTTTTTGTGGTTTACCCCCACCCCCTCCAGACATACATGTTATCCAGGCTCTGCAACTGCTGCTAAAGAGCATTGCCTTCCACACACACGCATTTTACCTGTTTCCCAGTAGCTCCCAGCACCACGTGAGATGAGGAAAAGCCCTGTCCTGCCTCACTTACCTCCCACACGGTCTTCCCCATCTCCTCCCCAGTGAAGAAGCCCTTCACCACCTGCATCGCAGAGGCTCTGCCCTTGGTTTTGCTCCCCTTGTCCTGCTTTAATGCTTTCACACACCTGCCATTGATGCAACGTTAAGGAACTGCCCATTGCTGCCACCCTTCTGCCGCAGGTTTTTCTGCAAAGACTCATAGAACGGTGTGGGTTGGAAGGGACTTTAAAGATCATCCAATTCCACCCCCCTGCCCTGGGCAGGGACACCTCCTGCTAGACCAGGTTGCTCCAAGCCCCGTCCAACCTGGCCTTGAACCTCCAGGGATGGGGCAGACACAGCTTCTCCGGGCAACCCCAGCCAGGGGCTCACCACCCGCACAGGAAACAATTTCTTCCCAATATCTTATTGAAATCTCCCTTTTTTCAGTTTAAAGCTATTCCCCCTCATCCTATGGCTCCTCTCCCTGATCCAGAGTCCCTCCCCAGCTTTCCTGGAGCCCCTTTCAGACACTGGCAGGGGCTGGAAGGTCTCCCCGGAGCCTTCTCTTCTCCCAGCTCAACCCCCCCAGCTCTCCCAGCCTGTCCTCCCAGCAGAGGGGCTCCAGCCCTCCCAGCATCTCCGGGGCCTCCTCTGGCCCCGTTCCAGCAGCTCCATGTCCTCCTGCTGTTGGTGGCCCTGGAGCTGGACCCAGGATTCCAGGGGGGGTCTCCCCCGAGCGGAGCAGAGGGGCAGAATCCCCCCCCGGCCCTGCTGCCCCCGCTGTGGGGATGCAGCCCAGGGGCCGGGGGGGTTCTGGGCTGCCAGCGCACGGTGCCGGCTCCTGGGGAGCTTCTCCCCCACCAACACCCCCAAGTCCCTCTCCTCAGGGCTGCTCCAGCCATTCTCTGCCTGGCCTGGATTGGTGCTACAGCCAGCAACACACAAAATGGGAAGAATTTGGTAGGTTATGTGCATTGCTTCAGTCCCTGCAATGTTGTTCAGACACAAATAAGGCTGTAACTCCTGCGAAACGCAGTGTGGTGGGCACAGAGACGTCGAGCGAAGTTCCTGCTGCTCTCGCACGGTTCACACAAAATCTACATTAATCATTCTTTACCTCCCTGATCTTTATCTCAGGGTGTGCTGAAAAATGTTAGCAAATACTTCAGTCTTTGCCATGTTTAATTCACTCAGTTAGCTCCGTAAATACTTTTAAACCCAGTTAGCAAAATCAAAACAAAGCCACAAAATGTGGGTGCAGAGGGGTGCAGGGAGCCATGCCTTGCAGACCTTTGCAGTCTTCCCGTTCTCCACACACCAAAGGCAGCAAGGCAGTAATTTATTAAAAGACCCTGGAGAAACCAATATCCAACCTGTGAATACAGATTTCCAAAAAGCTCTTAACCCAAGTTTCCCAGTGTGGCCCAAGAGCAGGTGCCCATTTTCTACAGTATGCACGGCCAAGTGTGTTGGTGGCACCATGAATTTCGGACACGAGCAGAAGTCAGCTGTTGTGGCTGCCCTCAGGAATCAGGGAAATGCCGGAGATGGCACAGGCCGACGGACAAGGGACCTTACTGTTGTGTTTGAAAAATGCCCTTGAAGGTGGTGGGTTTTCCTGTTGCATCTCACCATGGAACTTTCACCTCCGCTGCACTAAACCGAGTCTGCAACTGAAAACCGAGAAAGTGTTTGGGATTTTCACGAGTAACAGAATTAGGAAAAAAAGCTCATTTTCTGAGCTTCTGGGGAAATGCACAGAATTACTTCACTCTTTTCTCCTCTTTGGTCTTGATTGGTAGGTCTCTAACAAAACTAGTAATTAACAAAATGAATTTAAGGTAATGCAATTTTATCTGGTTTAGCTGAGCCCCGGGTGCGAGAAGCATTGCTAGGTGCTGTCAGCAGCTAGGTACTGTCATTTTTTCCCCGCCTACATACTCTGTCTAAACACATTTTTTCAAAATGTTACTGTCAGATAGATGTTACCTCTCTCTACGTATAACATCTCATGAGCAAAAAAACAGTAAACCAGGAGTGTTTCTTCTGGCGAGAAAAATCGCGCAGGGATTCACCGGGGGGTGTGGGAGGCAGAGGCAGGTTTAAAACCCCTCGTGCAGCAAGACCGACACGACTCTCCTCCGCGTCTTGCTGATTTGCAGTGGGCTGCCTGGAGCTGAAACATCTCCCATAGTCTCCACCGGGCTGTGAAGCCCACCCCAGCCAGGCTGCAGCTGGGTTCAGGTCTTGGCTCTGTCCAAGCCGAGCTGTTGCCCCGTCACTGTCACTGTGTGACAGGCGTGAGTGACGTAGTTGGATGACTCTTCACTGGGAGAAGGGGAAAGGAGAAGGCAGCACGTGTGTCTTGAAGACATCCTGATGGGATCACTTTCTCTTCCCATGAAATACAACTTCTCTTCAGCAGCATCTACCAGCTATGTTTCCAGCTCCAGCGACGGTGGGGTTTGGATCCTCTGCAGTAGAACTCCTCCTGGTTCTGTTTTGGGGTGTAAGGCCAGTCTTCACCCACCTGGTGCCGCGAAAGAGAGACAGTGAGGGCACGGCATCCTGCTGAGAGCCCCAACCCAAAGCTGTATCTAACCTGGGCTCTCAGTTTTTAATTGCACAGAGAAACAAAACGGTCAGTGGCTCCCAGTGGCACAGACTGGGCAGCCAAGGAGTCTTCTAGACAAACAGCTTCCAGCTCCTGGCTGTAAAGCAGGGCATGGCATTCCCTCCCTTCCCAGAAACAACACTCGAGGTGGCCTTGTTCATGCTCCAGTGTTCTCTTCCTCAATTTCCTGTAATTTTGCTCAGCCACAATATTATAGGCTTTATAACATTTTCTGTTCAGGCAGAGGGAAGATTGTAAACATGTGTCTCTCCCACTGTCAATGCTGAAGGTTCAGCAGCAGCAGCATGGCAATATCTGGGATGCATTAATGAAGCCGGCTAATAAAATTGGGGGACAAAGGTCTCATTTCACGGGTTGCCTAACCAGATTTTTCCAGCATGAGGTTGGGTGAGATGTGGGGCACAGAGCTGTGTCCACCTGGCAGAATTTCTTTCCATAAAGCAACAGCCATGGCGGGAGGGCAAGGTATACATCTGCCCAGATATTTTTTTAAGTTCCTTTAAATTCTTTTCCCCTTCTCCACCCAAATTAGCTTGCTAAACTTCAGGATTGTGCAACAGGCAGGAACAGTTACAAATTGTCCTTAAAATTTGGATTTAATATTTACAGCTTCATCGTAAACAAAGCCATGTAGCTGCTATTGCTCAATAGGTTGGAACCTTGACACCGCCAATTAGCCAGGCTGGTGGGACACCTGGAGGGCTGCTCTCAGTTCTTGCTGTTGGTCTGAATCTGCAAGCAGAACAACTGAGGCCACATAAATTTTCTGATTGGCTGGAAAAATTTGGATACGGCCTCTGTTGAGGTGTATAAATAGAAAGCAAAGTATTTCAGACCTTTCAGTTTGAGAACAGAGCTCTCACAGCACATGAAAATGCACCGAGTCACAGCAGTCGTCCTCGTGATTGCCATCTCCAGTGGTGAGTTAGCTGGATTTTAGTACGCACTGTTCATTGTAACCTGCCTTCTTTTTCTTCCCTTTTTTTTTTGGGGGGGGGACACGGTGTTTTTTGTTTGGCTGTTTTTTGTTTGTTTGTTTGTTTTTTAATTAAGTGTGTCTGTAAGGATTTAGGAACTGATTTGTTCTCTGCCATTTTTTTGCTTTTGAAAATAACCCCTCTCCCATTGTACGGAAACCTCCCCGGAAAAATCCTTTTTAGGTATGGTAAAAAGTTGTGGCAAATTTTTGTTGGTTGAATAAGAAAGACTCAGCTGAAGCGTATCAATTACTAACAGCATGCATGTTCTCTTCAAAGCCTTTTACTCAAAGATCAGCCCGCTGCGCGTCGAGTGTTCCCAGTGATGTTTCTGTGTTTAATGTCATCACCTTTGATTTCACAAAGAATACACAATTCATTAAAATAAATGAAGACTACCTAGAACAAAGGGCTGTTTCTCTTGAGGAAGGCGTTAGAGACTTCCTGCACCCTTTTAGCACCAGACCTCCCGTGCCAGCACATCGTTTCCCCCGTCCGTGTGTACTCCCCGCGCCCAGCGGGATGGTGCCTGCCGGGCTGTTCGCACGCGAATAAACCTCAACTCGCTGCTTCTTGCTCGACCAGCCCCACTCTTGCTAAAGCATCCCATGGGAAACGCTGGTAGTTTTGGTGGGGGGCGCAAGGCCATCAGAGAAGGTACCGAGCCAGGGGTTGCCTTTCCCCGCGTCTCCCCTGGAAGTGTCTTCCCTCTCTCAGGCATCGCCGGGGCCGTAGGATCAGCACGGGTTTGATTGGGGGTGATGTTAGCTGGAGTCTGGGATAATAAACAGGAAGATGTTACCCTACTGGCTGCTACTTTGAAATAGTGTCCTGGTTTGAGCGATACGGGACTAATTTCTCTTCCAGTGCTTGGGAAAACTGCACTTTTAGAAGAGTCTCGTGTCTGAATTTGTGAAAATATTTACTCTGTAGCCAGTTACGGTGTGCAGGTTTCAAGGTCTCGGTGTTTTCGAGCTCACCAGGTGCAGGGATGAGGAGGAGCGAGACCCGGGCACTTGCCCCAAGCTGCCAACAGGATTATTTCATACCATGAAAACAGAATAGATTCAGTATAAATTAGAAAGTTTGCTGTGAAGCTCTCTCTCCCTTGATGGCAGTGATCCAGAGGCTTCACTGCCAGAGCCCTGAGCCCTTCCCTTCCTCCTGGAGCCGTTGCACTCACAGTGTCTGACATTTGCTGTCCCCTGCTGGGAGCGCACGGCTTCCTAAGGATAGAATGGGCTGAGTATAATCCTGGTATATTTTATATTGGTATCGGGATCGATATTGGTTCTTTAGCATTATTAATGTTAATTATCTAGTTTTATTCTATTAAATGTATATATTACAACTCATGGGTTTCCTTGTTTTTTTCCTGATTCCCCTTCCTGGGTGGGGAGGGGTCATCAGGTGATAGAATAATTGTCTAAACGACAATAAATTGTGGGTTTCTCAACAATAACAAATAGTAATATAGAAATGCCGGAAGACAGAAAATGCCATTAATAAAAGGCAGATGACAGCTTTTATTTTTGACTGGATCCCACATTAGGGGGTAGGAATGGACTTGCTGGGTCTCTCTCAGCCCTGTTTTTCACAGTTGCAGTTCAGTATCCCAAGCCCTTGGGTGGCCCATGTCACCTTCCAGGCAGAGACATCCTGCAGCTCCAGCCCCACGCCTGCCACGTGGACACCCCACATCTGCCCTGGGGCAATGGGAGAGGAGCGGCTCACTCCATGATGTTCCCTCCAGACGTATTTGTTCTGCACTTTAGCTTTGAAGTGGCTGCTTTGAGTACTCTCAAACGTCGCTGGACAAAGCCTAAAACAAAAAGATGCTGTTTCATTGAATCTGTAAAATTAACTTGCATTGAAAGATGAACAACTTCCTAGTGCCCTGAAGCCTGATCCATGGTTACAGCAAAGTCCAAAGGGACTTTGCTATCGATTAAACAACACGGGATGGGAAATCCCTCTTCTAGCTTGTGGGTTTCATCTTCTGTTCTTCTCTTGTCTTCTTCTCTAGCTGCTGCAGCACAATGGGCGAAAATCTGCTCAAGTCAACCTGCAAACAAAATCAGAGGCTGCGACTCCCAGGGCTGCGGTGGATACAACAACCCCAGGTCGTGGGCTGGGTTGACGAGAGATGGCCGCACTTGAAACTTTCTTAAAATAGAAATAAGAATGAGAACATGGGCAGGAGGAGGGTTTCTAGCTGGCAAGGTGCTCTGCCGCAGCCTAACCCGTCTTGCTTTTCTTCTTCAGAGGAGGGAGGAAGCACAAGGGAGTGGACGTGGTGTGTGAGGACGGCTCGGTGGTGTACGCACCCTTCACGGGGAGGATCAACAGCCAAGCCAGGCCCTACGGAAACGGCAACGCCATCGACGACGGAGTCCAGCTTTCAGGATCAGGTACCAGAGCTGAAAGACGTGCCTCTTGCAAAGCCCAATTGCCAAACACTCTGATTTATTTATAGAGCTTTAAACTGAGCCAAAAATCATGAACGCAACCTGAACTGCGGTGCGCTTGCACGTGACTCCAAGTGAAAAATGTAGCTTTGAAATCCAGGTTCTGTTAATGCAGGAAAATTGATTGAAAGGATTACAACATTTCGCAGAATCACAGAATGCTTATAGTTGGAAGGGACCTTAAAGATCATCCAGTCCCACCCCCTGCCCTGGGCAGGGACACCTCCCACCACACCAGGTTGCTCCAAGCCCCGTCCAACCTGGCCTTGAACCTCCAGGGATGGGGCAGCCACAGCTTCTCTAGGCAACCCCGACCAGGGGCTCACCTCCCTCATGGTGAAAAATTTCTTCCTAAAATCTAATCTAAATCTCCCCTGTTCCAGTTTAAAGCCATCATCCCTCGTCCTATCACTACATGCCCTTGTAAAAAGTCCCTCTCCAGCTTTCCTGGAGCCCCTTTAGGGACTGGAAGGGGCTCTAAGGTCTTCCTGGAGCCTTCTCTTCTCCAGGCTGAACAACCCCACCTGTCTTCCTAGGAGAGGTGATCTAACCCTCTGATTTAATCTCAGTTTAAAAAGTCAAAGGATGAAGCTGGTCCCTTCGCATTTTGGCTAATTAAAGAAACAGCCTCTGACTCACTTGTGCAGTTTTACCTTATTCCCCTTCCCCACCCTCCTCCATGTTAATTTAGTTCTTTTCCTATTCTCCCTTCTTGATGCTGTAGGAGCATTACAGCATTTTCTATAACTTTTTATGCTGCTGAATCTGTTATCATTTTATTGTCATTTGCATTTTGCTACTGAGCATTCTGACTTTGCCAGGCTTTTAAACCATTTCACAGGAGCCACAATTTCCCCCTGTTCTCTCTCCCCTGTTAACAGGATTCTGCGTTAAGATGTTTTACATCAAACCTGTCAAGTACAGAGGCCCCATCAAGAAGGGAGAGAAAATTGGCATCCTGCTGCCCATGCAAAGTGTCTACCGAGGAATTACATCCCATGTCCATATCCAGAACTGTGACTTAACAGATCCTACTCCCAACCTGTAAATGGGAAGCTGCGCATCAGGGGCAAAGCCTTCAGCCCCCTTGTGTATTCAGTAAATTGCTTGTGTATTCAGTAAATTGCTGGTAGTCACTCTGGTGAAGTGGAAACCACTGAACCTCAGAGAGCGGTCCCACCTAAAAAGTCTCCATGAGCTAAAAGCTGGTGGTTATCTGAACATCAAGAGACTGGGAGTGAGGTATAACGCATGCTTGAAAGCTCTTGCGGTGTCTTGCACATCAGGGCAGGGGTGGATGAAGGCTGGAGCAGCGGGGAACGGCCAAGTGGCTGGGAGGTGGTGGATCCGGGATGCCCAGCAGCACCGCAGACACCCGTGCTGCAGCTCGCTCCTCGGACTCCTCTGCTCTCTTTGCAGCAAAACACGAAGGTTTCTTCAACAAGCCAGAAATTTCACTTGTGCTTGCATATGGAAAACCACATTATTAAAGGGCTGCTTCACTACAAATTGCTTGGAATTTCTTTGGTGCTGTCGCAGAGTNTTTTTTTTTTTTTTTTTAACGCAGCTGGGGAGAAAATAGCTGTATAAAGCTGAAACGCAAATCTTTCCTGGGGCCTATGACCCAAAATATAAAACAACATTAATGAAATAACTCATTCCTTTTCCCCAGATTCCTGCTTCAGGAATGCATTGGCACACCCAGGTTTCTTTTTGTCCAAGTGAGGCGTGCGTTTCCATTAGTGAATCAGCCGAAGACTTTCCCGGGACACCAAGTTCTTGTTAACAGGACAGGGCTTTTCAGGCCAAGGCTACCAACATGCTACTGGGCGTCTCTGCGAGTGCTCTGGGCTCACCTATTTCCAAACGCAACTGCAGCCCCGGGGAAGCTGCTTCAGCGGGAGCTGCGGATGCCCCGACAGCAGAGGGTTTTTGTTCCATGAAAGCACAGACAGACATTCGCTGCGTCTGTGAGAAGCGCTTAACCTGCTGCGTCCCCTTCGCCTTCCCCAGGAACCAGTTTCATTTTGCTGTGAATTAAAAAACCAGCATGTCTATATAAATATACAGCCCAAACCCGCAGGGGCAGATAGCAACCAGACGTTGAAGGCGAGTCACAGCTGAGTTTGACGTGAAAAAAACCTTTTCCTCATAAGGGGAGCAAAAACGTTTCAGCAAAAGTGCCCAGTGTTCTCCAATTTTAACCAATTCTTAAAGTTTTTGTCATGAAGCCCGCAGAAAAGACAGACTCTCACTTAAGTTTCTCTTGGTTAAAACCCCAGGTTTTAACCCAGGTATCAACTTCTCACATTTGCAAAGGGAAGGTCCCAATCGAGACCCCACTTCTCCATGCAAATCCTGATGGAAGACTGAGCTGACCTTGCCAGCTGAGCAGGGCTCTGCTCCTCTGCAAGGAACATTTTCACCTGCACATTAATGACAACAGCTCAGCACTTTTCTGGTCCGTTCCCACAGGCTGTTTTCACAAAGCTTTACAGTGAGCTATTATTTAATCTGAGTTTTTTCCAGCAGCCCAGGGAGTGGCAATGCTTTGCTGCAGGGATGCGGGATGCTACTGCAGCTGCCCGAGAGAGGTAGAGGGCAAATGCTAAAAATTCCTGGTTTAGCTGGGGCTGTCACCCAGCAGGAGAGAATAAAAAGTAAATACCACTTCTATTTTAGGTTACAGAGCAGTTGGAGCAAACAGGATAAGTAAATCCAGCTTTATCTTTTCAGTCTGGTAAAAAAATAACTGGCTGGAGAGGAAGGGAAAGTATAATTTGTAGCTAACTCTGGGAAGGAAGTAAAAGGCTGGTAAAATACACGGTTCTAGAAATATTTAAGGTGAGGGGAAAGGGTGCTGGGGGAAGCAACGAGGCTTTTCAGGAAAGAGTTAGCGAACTCAGGCCGTGCAGAATTGCTTTGTTCCTGCAGCAGCTCTGCAGGGATCCTTTTCCTTGCTATCCCTTGTATTTAATACGTCTGTACCACAAGTTCCCAGAGTAACTGCCTAAGGCTGCAACCCAAATCTACACGATAGCCTTCTATTTCCCCCAGCGTTGAAGGACTTTTGGAGGATTCAGCCAGAGCTTCATCCTCCCCGTTAGACAGGACCCAGATAGCAAAAAGATTTTGTGTTTCTCAGTCTTCCCCATTAAAACCCGCCAAACTCGGGCTTAGCAGGTTTGTTAATAAAGGCCAAATAACCTCGAGCTGGAGTCTTCAATCAGAATCGTGCGCCAGCACAACTTCAGCTTGTACTTGGCAAAGCAAGGCGAGGTACTCGGAGCTCCTCCAGCCCGCAAAGCTGCTTAAAATGAGGTCCCCAACCGAGCCCCTCGGCTCAGCCGCCAGCGCAACCCGCTGATTTCCCAGCGATACTACAGGATAAGCCGTGGCCACAAAGCTGCGTTAATCCTTGCAGCAAAACTCCCCCTATGCCAGCCTTGGCCACGATCAGAATCCTGAATAAATAGCGAGCGCGATTTGCTTTACGTTGAGCCAGCTTGATTTTCACTGTGAAAGCCTGTGCTGCTAATTGCACAAGTAAATTCTTCTACAGCTAATTTTTAAAATCACAATTTGATTTTTAATGATTAGCCTAAAGTATCTTATTTATTTCCCAGAGAAACAGCTTTCAAGCTTCTTTAATAACATATTGTATACAGATCAGCCAGGAGGCACACGCTCAGCACACCGGACTAGCCAAGGAGGGCAAAGCTAATTGTTCTGTAAAATACGGATAGGAAGAGGACTTATCTTTTGAATTGCCTGCTAACAAGCTGGGCAAACCTAGTTATGATACCATAACATTACTGAGAAATAAGATTTCTCTAATAAGAAATAAGATTTATCTGATTCACTGGAGCCGCAGCCCCACAGAGGTTGCAATGAGGAAGGACTTTATGGACCAAAGCATCAGGTTTTGGACGCTGGTTGAATCCCACCGAGCTGAAACGTGTGTAAAGAAAAGGATGGAGAAACCAGCCCTCACTTGTGGGCAACCGAAGGAGGATGCGAGCACAGCTGAAAGGAAGGGGGTTGGACTTGCTCTGGCTCAGGGGTCATCCCTGGCTTTTGCTGATAGTTCTGCTCAAAGTGCCCACTACCATTGTCCAGGTGCGCCTCGCAGTCTTCCACCTTTTTTCCCCACCAAAAAGCTTATTCCATCATTCTACCATCTGATTTTTCTTATTACAATATAATGTTAAGATAATTAGTATGTTAAGAGGGACTAGTCTAAGGTTTGGAAGGTTTATGGACACAGGCGGGGCAGGTAGCATCTATCCAAAAGCCCTGGTGACCGACAGTGGACCCTGCTGAAATGTGACACAACGTACACAGCAGAGTCACCGTGTCTTTGGAAAGGCTCCATAGCAAAGTTGGGATTTCTCCAGGACAGCATCAGGCTTAACTCATTCCCTGCCTGTTGATACCAGCCCAAACACTTCTGCGCGCTGCTCTCTTGCTTGGCCCATAAGACGACCTCGAAGGGACTTACACAGCCAGGGAAATTGCCACTAATAGGAAAGGGGCAAAACGGGGAACTCGCACCATTCACGCAAGGGAAAGCAGTCAGCACTTCCCAGGTCAGCTCTCGGTGTGCTCCTCGCCACGCTGCACGCTGGCTCCTCTCCATCTCCTTGCCCTCTCCCCGCCGCCGGGCAGGAAACGGTGCAACCGCAGCTCCCAGGGGCCGCGCAACGCCGTCCGTTTGTCCCATATCCTTCTGTTAGAGTGTGCCAAGCGGCCGGTTGGGGTCTTTCACAACTGCACCTACCAACTGTTACATCACCATTGCCCAACGCAGCAATCCCACCGGCTTCAGTTCAGAGCTTCCTCCAGCCCAAGGGGAGAGGTCTGCACCTTCCAGCTCGCCTAGGAGAGATGGGGAATGCACTGGGAAATCTCAACTGCGATATCATACACTTGAAAACTGGTTTATTAAGACCACTTTACCAGAAGTGCAGATGTGTTATTGTAGCAAATGACATCTTGACTTGTTTAAGAAAGAATGGAGCAAGGTACACTGCTGTTAAGATCTCTTACAGAGAAAATATAAAAAAAAAGTACACAGCTACGAGCAATTTGGAGTCAGCTCTGTAAAACAAATGAGATGGGGGGGGGCGGGGGGCGGAAATCACAAAGAATGGGTAGCTTCAAGCCATTTTACAAAATACCAGGCTGCAAAACTGGTCTCGGAGAAAAGCTTCTTCAGTGTCTGTGCACCTATTACACAGTTGTACTTCTGGTGCCTACCAGCTCAGCTGGCTTCACACCCAGCCTTTCCTTCCCAAGACTTTGCAGGGCGGACTGAGGTGCTGGGATTACTTCCTTGGTAAAATCAGGAGCATGTGAGTTCCCAAAAGTCTATAAAAATCGTTAGCTTTTCAAGGCAGGTCTGCCCCAGATTAAAAACTTTGCTAGCACAAACCGACACTCAGGAATAAATCAGAAATAGAACGTGGTTGAGAGAGATCATTATTGCAGAAACCCCACTAGAGACTCCTCCAATGGGAATGGCCACCCAAATAAAATCTGTATTTTTACATGGTTTTGTTTCCAGCAGGAAAAAAACCCACTTTACAGCAGCTAGTATCCCGCTAGCCAACTTCAGAAATAATTTCCTACCTCTATGCTATGAAACCTTCACTGGCAGATGCCACCCGCGCCACCTCCCTTTGCTGACGCTCTCTGCCAAGGAGAGCTGAGGGGGTTTGGGGAAAGCTTCTGCCAAGTGAAGGTGAATGAGCCTGGAAAGCCAGAAAGAATATTACACCAGCTCTCCCAGCTTGCAGCGACAAAGGTTGTTTCTGGCAAGGGTTACACAAACCCACATACCCCAGCTTTCAATTCAGGGGTAAGCAGCGTCCCCAAATCCTGAATACCCACTGAGAGCTCTTACCAGCACCTTGTATCACACATAAGCCTCGACTCCCTTATATTGAGCAAATTATAAGCAAATGCACCATCAAAACCAGACTGAGGGGACACAACATTCATATAAATATTTACTTGGTGGCTACAAGCGTGAAAATCAGCAGTTCTTTCTGGCAGGATGGGGGAGAAAGCAGCAGAGGTAAAAATCAGCAAAGCCACTTGTAATAATCCCAGGGAGGGTTAAAATATTGTTTGGGGGTTAAATAACGGCTGTAAAAAAAAAAAAAAAAGCAGCTTGGAACCACAAGCAAAAAATGTGTCTCCAGCTGCTTGTTCCAGGGAGGTTTTCAGAAAACACAATGTACAGATGCTCTTTGCAAATTAGAAGTGGGGCAGGGAGACATCTGTTTCTCCTCTGAATAAAATGTGCAGGACTTCCAGAGGTTTCTGTCACTTGGAACAGCAGATAGTTTATGTGAAGGCACCATGACTCATTTACATTTCATATATAACTAAGACACGTCCGTACAGAAAAGCATTAGATTTTTCTTTAAGTAGTGCAGAAAACTCAAACTGAAGGATTAAAAGAGACACTAAGGAGCCTGCTTGATAGTACAACAGCTGAAATCGAGCAGATACTAAATGAATCATTTTAAAACCCAGAATTTTTTAACTCCATGTCACTTATGCCACACAACTTGTCAAAAACTAGGGTTTCAATAAGACAACTTCACAGATTTAAGTCCAGGCTAGGTGGTAATTTCAGCTGAATAGAAAAAAAGGCATGTTTCCATGTCAAAGCATCTGTATTTCTCAGCCTAAGTGAATATTCAGGCTACACCAAATATTAAACCTTCAAGTGTTCTCTGTCACATTGTTAGAAAGCTCTAGTGGCCACATACACCTGGGGAAAAGGCACTAGAAAAAGCAGCAAAGGACAAACTGGTCACATCCACTGTGGAATTTTGCCCATCTTTTCCCTCCGACTCAATCCTCTGGACCATATTCTTGGTTCCTACCGGTTTTGGCCTAAATGTGCCCTCTCTGCCAGAGGGGGAAGAAAAGGTGTTAAGAAACGGTTCAACCAGAGCTTCCGGAAGTGTGGGATTGTTAATTTCTGTTACTGTGTGCTAAGAGACTAATTATTTTATCCATCTTTCCCAACCAGCTCAAACAACTGTTAGAGTCTGTAGACATCCTCACTGCCTAATATGGCAAGACCATTTTCCCGGAGCTGTAATACTTCACTCAAGACTGATTGGCCAAGACACCAGCCTTGGGCTTTCAAAAACACGTAAATACCCCAGGCAGCTACTGCTCAACGTCTTTGATCCGATCAAAGAACACCGGTGAAACAGCCACAAGATGCCAGCTCTCAGTCTGGTCGCTCTGGTCAGCTTAGTGTCCACTGGTGAGTTGAGATTGCTGTATCGCAGTTGGTCTTGACTGGTTTTAGGCAGATACAAACAAATTATTGAAGTTTGCTCTTATATAAATAATGCTAATCTTTTTCAATCTAGCTTTATGAAGAATTATGGTAACCTGCGCAGCCATGAGCACTACAAAACACAGAATTAGGTGTGCGTTTAGAGTCATATATTGAAGCGTTTAGAGGTTTCATAAAGAATGACTTATTTCACAAACTGATATTAAAAATATTTACCTATAGCTTTGCTTTGGTTTTAGTTTATGTACCTTAAAATAAGACGTCAAGAAAAAGGGATGAAATCTATACAGCAGGCTGTCCAATGTTCTTTTACCTACAGTTCCTGAAATTATAACCTCCCATGAGCTCATGTCTTCCACTTTAAACGTCCTATTTCGCACCTTAACACTTTCTGTTGTACTGTACTAAGAACGTGGTTGAATTTTCCCCGTTCTCCTCTTTTTGCACATGAAGTTTTTGCCAATCAGTTGGACGCACACCCACCCCAACAACAACACAGACACTGGGCGCAGATCTGCAGCGGGAATCCCACCAACAGAATCCGGGGCTGCGATAGATACGGCTGTGGCCATTTCGGTGCTGACAGGTAACGCAGCGGGGAGCCGGGAGCACGGGGGGCTACTGTTGCTTTCCTAAATTAAATGCTCACAAGGGAGAAAGTAAGAGTTTCACCAGAGCTGACACACTTCGAATGAGAGAAGACTGTTGTCTGCAGGACCTCTTACTCATTTTTGGGATGTTACTTAGCAATCTTGCAGGAGTACAGTAATGCCATCGCTAGCGACTGATGCAGGGGGGAAGAAGTGAGACCGTTGCATGAACTAGCAGCCAGAGTACAAGCAATTGAGAGCTTTTCAAGGATTTGCGTCATTTATTCTTGTTGCTGATAGACAAGATATTTAACTAATGTTCAGGAACATTTGACAGGAAGCTAAGTAGATTAATTTACACAAGCCAAATGTCTGCCAGCATTTTTAAGTAGGCACCTCATAGCAGAATAGGTTATATTTGCCTGAAAAATGCTTTTCTAAACAGAATGACTCCTGCCTTCCCCGTGTTTTCCTGTTGACCCCTCTCCCCAGACACTATAAGAAGCATCCGTCCTCATTATGCAACTTCCAAATTTCTAAATGAGAAAGTGCCAAACGTAAGATTCTATTTTACGCCAGCACAGGTGTATTTTGGGGTAGAACAGGGCTGCTTTTCTATCACAGCTTGAAATATCCCACGAACTTGGGAAAATAAAAATATGCTTGAAGGTCAAAGTAATACGAACATTTTGCAATGATAAAAGATGGATCAAAGCCACTATTTCTTTCCAATGCCATTGCAGATGCACAAATTTTGTTAGACAGGCTTCAGCTATGGTACTGTGTTGACTGATGTAGCTATACATGATGTTAAGCCTGACAGACTTCTCTAACGACCTGTGTTTTCAGGCACAGTAACAAAGGAAAGCATGCGGGCGTGGATGTCGTCTGTGCTGACGGAGCGACAGTGTACGCTCCTTTTAGCGGCCAGCTCTCCGGACCCATCCGATTCTTCCATAATGGAAATGCCATCGATGATGGAGTCCAAATCAGGGGATCAGGCAAGTAATTAACAGCAGACACCTTGCGCGGCACGCACAAGTAATCATTTTGTTTACTCGAGTAAGCTTTCTATGGCTCTTCAATTCAAGCAGCATTGATTAATCTTACACCCTCTCTAGCTGAAGCACATTGAGGCACTAGAATTGCTGCCAAGAAACATCAGAAATGTAGCAGGATGTAGTCCTTTTCCTATGCTTTTCTTGGAAAGGAGGGAAGAAGGGAGTTGCAAAACAGGTAGCAGGAAAACAACCACCCCAACTCAAAAAAAAAAAAAAGAGAAACAGTAAAACTAAAGTACCAGAAATATGCCCTCAGTTTTGCTGAGAGGATGTTTTCCTGACCTTTTTTCCAACCCCCTCTTTTCCGTAACAATCTAAGTAATTTTGATTTCAGGACTGTTGGTACCTTTGACTACGTTTCTGCTTCATCACTACAGGAAGAGGCCAGCACGGAAGGCTTCTTGCTCACCCCAAGGACAGATGCAGCTGGTTTTTCCTGACCTCGCTTCCTCTCCCGTCTCTTCCAGGTTACTGTGTAAAGCTCGTCTGTATTCACCCCATCCGGTACCACGGCCAAATCCAGAGAGGGCAACAACTCGGGAGAATGCTGCCAATGCAAAGAGTATTTCCTGGCATCACCTCTCACATCCACGTTGAGAACTGCGACCACTCCGATCCTACTCATCTACTTACACCTGGTAAAAAAAACAAAGCAAACACCACCAAGCAGAATAATAGTATAATGAACAAAAATTAAGTTATTAATTTCAAATAAGGACAACAACATCAGATAGCAATAGTCCCTCTGTCTTAAGCTCTCCCCAACAGCAACACCCAAAATAAAGGAAATATGCACTATAAATACAGTATAGCAGGCCTGTAGACAGTGATCCAGGAACAAGAATATATCAGCTTATCACGCTGTACTTCTTGCCCCCTCATGACACATCAGGAATAAACTGAGTTGGACATCTCTTCTCTTTACACACTTTTAACTACTAGCCAGGTTTTCAGTACCGTGTCTTAGCAGATTTTAGGATGATTCTTTGCAAATACAAATACCACATTGGTAGTGACGGAGAACAGGACTTGAGGAGTCCATTCCCATCAGCCTGGGCACAGAATAAGAAACAAAACTGAATCGTTTCCCATCCTTCAGATTATATTCTAGGAACTGTGATACCCTCTTTGAATATTTCTCTTTAAAGCATGTTCCCTAGATGAGGTAACCCTAATCTAGAAACATTACAATCCAGTTTTAGGTGCACATTTACTCACATTTCCTAAAGGATGACGAATTTGCAAGGGAAACCTCCAACTACATGCGTGAGATGTAATTCCAGCATGTTCCTACTTCACTAAAATTAAAACATAGTAGTTACAAACATGCAACGCATAGAAGCTAGAAGTTAACTTTGATGTGCTGTGCTTCTGTATTTCAAAGTTGTTCCACCATTCCCACAACAACAAGAAACACGCTGGGCAACAGTGTGCTCCGGGAATCCTACAAATGAGATAAGAGGCTGCGATAGGTACGGCTGCGGATACTACGGAGCTCCAAGGTACTACAGAATTGGAACCTGTGGGTTTTTATTGTTCCTCCACCGAAACAGAGTTTAAGCCATTTAAGAATTACAGCTTTGAAGTTTCAGGTTAGACACAAGGAAGCATTTTCATTACAGGGGTAACGTGGCATCAGAACAGGCTGCCCACACTGTTCATAAAACCTCTGTGCTTGGAGGTTTTTATGACTCCGGCTAAGCCACGCCTGGCCCGAGCTGGCGCTTGGAACAGTCTTGACTCAAGGGGAAGGTTGGGCTTGATGTCCTCCACAGGTACCTGCCAACCAACATTTCTGTGACTCTACAGTTCTATTTAAAGGCTTGGAAGAAACACACCTTTTCCCCCTCCAATTTGCAAAACTGCAACTCTAACAGATCATCAGCCCTACATGGCATTACCTCACCTACACCAAAAAACTTTTTATAGGTTCTTCAGCCACTTATGTCACTGTCTCAGTACAAACAGCGCCTTTCCAGGTCTTGCAGCACGCTGACTGATCCACCTCTGCGTAACGGTAGGCCTGGCAAGAGACTTCTCTAATCCTGTGTTTGGTTTCAGACACAGCGGTAAAGGAAAGCACGCAGGTGTGGATGTCATCTGCTCTGACGGAGCAACCGTGTACGCTCCCTTCTCTGGCCAGCTCTCCGGGCCCATCAAAATCTTCCACAACGGAAATGCCATTGATGATGGAGTCCAAATCAGGGGATCAGGTAAATAGCTATTTTTCATTTAATATTTCTTTTTCTTTAGATCATACAGGACGTATTACCTTTCAGCTAGCCAAGTAGTCTAACAAAATACATGTTTTGTGACAATCTATTCAGTTACACACAGAACATTTTGTTCGGATGTTAGAATGCAAGTAACTGAGTTCTGTAGAACGTCTTTGAGCTCTTCTCTTCACTAAAGCGGGAATTCCCACCAACTCCCTGCCTCTCATCTTCCCTCTTCCACCAAGTCAACAACTCCAACCATTATGTCTTTTTTTTTTTTATGACCACAGTGTCTTTGCTATTTTGGTATTTCTACTATTGCCCTCTCAGTGGAAAGGACAAGACAGGAAATGTTAAAATTTCTGAAATAGAGCTAGTACAGATGAACAAACACTTCAGTCACCCAATGTTTTCTCTCCTCTTGTTTTCACCAGGCTTCTGTGTAAAACTTGTCTGCATCCATCCCATCAGATACAACGGCAGAATTTCCAAGGGACAAATCCTTGGGAAAATGTTGCCAATGCAAAGAGTATTTCCTGGGATCACATCTCATATTCACGTTGAGAACTGTGACCACTCAGATCCTACTCCCAATCTCGAAAGGGGGAAAGGGCAAAGACAGTGAAATGGAAATGCAGTAAATTCCAAATAAATTCATCTCAGCATCTAAAAGTTGTTTCTTCTTATCATGTGGACAGCCCATGTCAGTCAAGGAAGGGAAAAAAAGTGTATTTTACAGAATTAAAAAAAGTTATACAATATGCACAACAAGTTTATATTATTACTGAGTCAATATTACTTCGGACCTTAGATAATATTGCAAGGCGCTAACATTAACATACATTCCAGATACCAGTTAGGTACTGGTTTTTAAGTACCTGTAATTGCTGCAAACATTGTATCTCAGGCTAATTGATGAGCTTTACTACAAAATCTAAAGTAAGCTTGTTTGCCAAGGTGAAGGCACCTGAACTGAGGAAAAGTAGGAGATTTATTGAAAGACACCAAAAGGGATGAAAGATGATGTTTGGGGTTGCCGTGCCAGAATCACCAGTGTCTCTGCTGGGTGGCAGAAGGGACTCCACACAAGGGGAAAAAGAGAGTCCAGTTTTTGTTGGAATTTGCATTTACAAGAGAATGAGGACATTAACAATGACTCATTATAAGCTTTCTCACCGAATCTGAAAAGCCAGCAAGCATGAAAACCAGCTCACCCCCTCATGTGGCAGAGAAGGTGCACTGCTGTTGACTTCTCTCTAACTTGGACTTTTTAGCAACTCTACAAATCCTCTCAGTGTATCAGGTGTAAATTCTGTGCTTCATTTTGAGGGGTTTAGTTACTCTAACAAACAGTACCAGTGAATTACATACTTTAGAGACAGGGTTGCAGAAAGCCTTTGCAGGGCAGTGAAACTAGGAAAAGCCAACAGAAGAGCCAAATTTACCCTAACTAGGACAAGGCAGAGCTCCGAAGCACAGGCTACTCAAGGGATAGTAGGGGGATAGTAAAGACAACAGGCAGCTATCTCCAGGTTCTTGCCAAGTGCAATACCTCCACTGCAGTCATTTGGGATTTCCTACTAATGAAGGAAAACAACTAATGCTACTTTCCACACGGCAGCATTTTGACATTCCTTCCCAAAGCACGATGCGTATCTCATAGCACCAACACGTGACAGTCAACAAGTTGAACACTTACACTATAAAATTCAACATTATGCCAGAAGTCAGCTTTCAACTAAAATTAGCTTCCCACACTACCAGTAAAGAACCAGTATTTCACATTGGGACTAACGTATCAGTTTTGTTGACATTTAGTTATAAATGCCAAGTCAACATGTCTTGTTAAGATCAGTTAGCACAGTAAATGCACAAAAAAATCACCAAAATTCACAACATTCATAAATGCAGGCCCATTTTGCTGGAAGCTTGGAGCTGGAGCAAGCTAACATTCACAGCTTCAGAGAAAAGCTGCTTTAGTAACAGGAACAGAGAAAGGGACAATATTCAAAGCATTTTAGTTTCCTCCTGAACTGTATTTCTGTATATAGCCACTAGTGTTTGATAGTTTATTAATGCTGTTATGTTGGCTAGAGACACATGGAAGGCTCTAAAACCGGCCAACCATCTACAACACTTGCCCATATTCCATTTTCTAGTTTCAGTATGTCAAAAATCCCTGAATTTAAGACATGAACATGAAATGACAATGATTAACTCACTATAATCCTGCAGTTAAAACATTTCTACTGCCTCTCCCCAGGTTTGTCCAGCAGCCGGTTTCTAACAGGACAGAACCCTGCCTAACAGGAGGGCAAGGTGCAACAGATGGATAAAAGTCTAGTAGCAGCACATGTATTAGCTCACTTTATTACATTTAAAGCAAACCACATATTAAACCACACACTGTTTAGAAATATTTCAGTCTTTTGTTTAAAAGACAATTATAATCCCCTTGATTATAGAAGCAAGTGCTTAGGTAACAGGCATTAGTAACCAGTCAGATGCTTCTTACCTGTGCAACAGGCAATAACGCATGACTGATTCAGACAGGCATTAGGTGTATTCCTAAATCCTTCAGCTTGCAGCTGGGAACAAGACTGTCCCTGCAATGGTGGTTTAACCCTTTACCTGTTATTTTTGCAGTAGAGAAGTGTTAAGTGTGGAAGAAACTGGTATTTTATCTGATGTGAGAAATACTACCAGCAAACCAAACGTAGACTTCTCATTATAAACAGAAAGATAGAACTACAGCATGGAAGTAATTATAGCAAAATTTATATATTATGCATTTCAGTTTACAGTGTGGGAAACATCAACACAAAAATACACATTCTAATTCACATCAACTCACCGTTGCTTTCCCCTTTAAAGAAAACAAAGTAGTAAAATAAAATCATCTTCCTCAAAAACCAAATAGCAACAAGTACTAAACAGCCCTGAATTAAAAATTTCAGGATCACCTCCAGCAATCTTTACCCTAGAAATCAGGGCTTATAGCACAGCTTTATGGAATACAGGCAAGATTACTACAGGCCATTTTGGCCTCTAACTAGCAAATTTCTTAATTTTTTTAATTATTATTATATGAAATGCTCTAAACCCTTAATTCCAGATAGAAAGTGATCAAAGATTATCTGTATTCCATTTGATCCTTTCTTCTCACTAGCCACATTTTTCTCTTCATAACGAGAGCATGGAAGAGCATTCAGACATCGATCTCTGTTAGCAAAGACTTAAACTCTCTCAAACCCAGAAGCTATTCCTTGTACTCTGGCAGTTTTCAAAGTGCGTTGTGTCATTCACCTAAGCAATCAATGCAGACCCAAACTTTTAAATTCATTCAACAAGGTCTTTTTCCCATCTGTTTAATGCCTAAGACAGAAAACAACATACTGTACAATGCAGTCTATACAGTTCAGCTGATGTGACAAAATTACTTAAAAGTGCAATTTAAAACTGGAAACTTTTTCGTAAGCATAAGCTTATTTACCAGAACATTTTAATATACTGTCATGAGTTTAAGTAGTATTATATTTGAGCAACCAGGGCTAGTGTACAAATGTATTAATGTACAAGCTTTTACATTTATAACATGAGTATTTTGAAAAAAAACAGTATAAAACATCATGACAAATAATACGGTTTTCCTGAACTCCAAGTTGTATTCAGCTTGCCATAAAGTTAGTTCTGCTAAAGGAAAAAAGTTTCTCTAGTCCTCTTCTGACTAGTTGGAAAGACTAAACAAAGACCTGAAAAAAAATTCTTCCGTGTGAATGGAACACTTAAATTGAAGCTCACAAAAGCCCAAGTTCACTGAAGTTTGAAGCACCTGTAAACCACAGACATACTTTCAGAAGTACACTTAACCTATTTTCTGTTTCAACATACCATTAACATTCTAGAATGCTTTGCTGTTACGCTACTAGAGGTTGTCAAGGTACAAAAACTCCAATCTGGAAATAAGTTTTCATATTTCATTTTTAAATTCTTTATTTGCATAGAAAGCAACGCCCTGATTCTACCAGTTTACTTACAAATGCAGAGAATTTACCATGTTGGCATCATATCAGGAAACCACATTCTTCCAAGGTGTTTGGAGACTTCCAAATGAAGTCGATCTAAGCTATAATCATTATCTGGGATCAGTACCTCCTCCATTATAGAGAGCTGGGTAAGCCTGCCCCCACACATCTTTACAAATTCAATAAAACCTCTGCAAGTTACTTCACATTCCCCGAGTCCCATTGCTGTTAAGTTCTTACAGCGCTCAGCAATGCGAATAAGTTCGTCGTCCAAAGGCTGAAGTCCATTAGCACACACGACCAACTCAATTAACCTTGGGCAATTCATGCCAATACGACCCAACATTGCTTTGCTTACTGCCCGACCAAAGTAGAGGTGTGTAACAGGGGTTTCCTCTCTGAAGAAAGCATCAAATTCTTCTTCATATAAGAAGAAATACATCACAATGTTGACTTTGGGGGAGTGCTTAACGAGAGCATCCCAGCTTTGTTTTTTAATAGTGTGAAATTCAACTTGTCCGGGATTTTCACTCACAACATCTATGCGAAGGTGTTCAAGGTCAACGTGTTTTTCACTGGAAAGAGCCAGCAGCAGTTCATCACTTAGTATGTAGTAGTTCAAAGCAAGCTCCTTAAGTCCATGACACTGGTCAGCAACACAAAGAATTCCTGAGGAACCAAAGAAAAATTACTCTGTAAAATGAACAGGGAATGTAAGCATAGCTGTTTGCTGTAAAGCTCAAGCAAGTACTAATAGTATTGGCTTGAGTATTCACTCCTATATCCAAAACCCATGAAATATGATAAAGTTCTGGATATCTACATCCTTTTATGGAGTTTTGGCCATAAACACGTATCAGTAAAAGAAGCAAGTCTAACTAGTTGCATCCATCTTGGATCTGCATATTTTTCTTTCTCTTTGCCCTTCCCTAAGCAGAGTTTGCTCAACTTTGAGGAGGCTACTGAAATCAGTTAAGATCCAGCTGAAGTTACCACTGTTCCCTTCTCTAACACTCCTTTCTGCATTCATCTAAACATTCTATTTAAATCAAAACCCAGTGGCCCAGTGGAGTTTAAGAGCTATGCCAAAACACACCCTTCCCTGAATTAAGATATAAACAACATAACTGCTCTTAATCTGTTGGAATGTAAGTACCCAGATTAAATACCCTTTTGTAGGCTCTGGAGAGGAATATAGGGAAGAGACCAGACCAAGACTCCCCTTCCCTAGCACCAGGGTTTCAGGAGAAAGGTGAGAAGGGAAACAAAAGCTCTTTGAACTTTCTGGCAAGCCTGTGTTTTGACAGGAGTGAGCCCTTCATGAGCAAGCTGGTACTCCCAGATCTGGACACACGAGGGCACTATAGAAACTGAAAGACTCAGTTTTACATTACTCAGTTTTTAGATTTGTATACACTCCGTGGTTGGGATTTTTTTTAAATACAACTTTGAAGCATTAATGCTTTTGCTAAGTAAGTTAAACTCACAGCACCTTGAAAAATAGTTACTGACAACTGCTTTCTTCTTTATCCCAACAACCCACCATGGATTCACGAGTCAGGGAATTTTGCTTGCGTGTTCCCACAGAACGCCAGTTAATTAATTAAGTTTACAGAGTTGCACGCGTTCCGCAGCACACATTTGGTTACTCTTACACAGAGCTGGCAACGAACATCAAGCCCTCAGAGCATGGGTTAAAGGCTTGCACCAATTTCAGAGGCTTTTCCTCCCCAAGGTGTACCAGAGGTACTGAAGTAACTGAGAAGAATATAAAAACCACAAACCTAAACCCCAGCATTCTAGAAGATGCAGTCAAACGAGGAGCACCTCCACCTTCATTAATCCAACTCATTCAGTAACACAAAGACATTATTATTCTTCCCCTTCCAACTGTCCAAAGCCAAGACTCGGTCAATAAGAGGCCTTGGCTACGAAACGAAATTTTATGAGTAACTTGTTTCATGCAAAGTCTTGACTATTGTTTTATGATACTTTACTACTACATTTTTTCATATATATTCACTACTTACCAGCAGGTGACACATGAGGACAGCTGCTCATTTTTAGCAGTTTTAGAGTGTCACTATTGTTAGCAACAAGAACCTTCAAGGAAGGATCATCAAGTGGCGTGTCATCTATCTTGATTGATGACAATGACTTGGAGTTTACAAAAACTACTGTCAGTGCTGAAGCAAAGTGAGCCTGTTTGGAGAAATTGCAGGAGGGTAGAAAAGGAGAAAAAAAAATTAAGAGATAGGCAGAACTTCAGCCTCTAAACTTCAGGTTTTGCATGTATAAACAGTACAAAAGGCATCCCCCCTTTCTTGTGTAACAAAGAAAGGCTTATTTGAATGCAAACACAGGAAATTTTTTAAAAAATACACTGTTGCATGTAACAAAAATTAACTTTACACTCAGTAGTTAACTCATGCTTCTGATTTATCTTTTCACTGCAGTAAAATAGGGATAAATGGACATAGTGATGAGCCAGAAGTAATTAGAATTTATCTGTAGAAAAAAGGAAATGGCATTTATTTTCCTTTTCCAGAAAGTAACTCTGCTGTGACCTATAGAGTGAAAGAAAAAAAAATCTCCCAAATATTTTAACAGTATGTTGCAGCACATGGTCATTGTATCTTTTATTCTAGAAATGAGGAAACTCAAGCCCTCTGATTCCCCATCTCTACATCACAAAGTATCAACACTACTAAATCAATAAATGGAATCAATATTTAACTATTTTCCTAATACTAACAGGCGCCGCAAATTAAAGAAGATATGCCAACAAATACAGACCATTTCATAAAGATTACCATCAACTGAATAACAACAGAATAAGAAAGCTAAAGTGGTTTGAGAGTGAATTAAGTCACTCTAGTTGCAGTTTGTAGAACTTTACCTTAGAGACATTCATGAAGCTTGGTTTTGCTGTCGAAATCAAACCCAGTGTCTTGATAGAACAGTTTACCAACTGAGAAAGGATGTTGCAGGCTGCTTCTGCTGACTCAGTACTACTATCAACCTGTAAAAGCAATTTAAAGATCATGAAAACACTCTTTACTATTTAGAAATCAGCACCATGGATATCCAAGACTGCAAAGTCCGCAACCACTCAGCTGTACGCACCAGGTTGCATTTATCACAAGGACAAAATGCAGCATTAGTTAGAAATTTCAAGACAAGGAGTTCAGAAGAGTTACTATTAGAAAATTTTCCTGAGTATGACTGCTGAATATTTCCAATGGACAGAGAGTTTAAATCTAAGTTTTCTCTTCAAATAACCTCATGCCTTCCTAAACAACTGTAATTAGTATTAGACAGCAGTATTTTAGCACCTTTTTTTAAATGCTAATTCTAAACTCCTAGAGCAAGGACAACGCCTTTGCATCTTGAACAATGAACTGATTCTCAACTCATCTAAGCCTCATGACTACCTTTGGACAAATCACCATTTCATCTCACCTACCTCCTCTGTAGTAGCTGAGATGATAGAAGAGTAGCTGAGAAAGCAAAGAAGTTGCATTAAGACATTACAATGCCAATTCGTTATAATCAACTACGTGAAGTGCAGAAGCTACAGGTATTTAATAACTTCTTATCCATGAACTGCTGTGCAACCAAATCACATCTCCAAAAGTAAAACCACTACCAGTGCTGAGGAAAAGAAGCTTCTGTTTTCCACCCTAGCTTTAATATCAATCCTTTCTTCTGCTTTTCCTTCACAGCTTAGAACTATGCCTCCTCGAAGGAGAACTGGCAGCAAAAGTGAACAAAGTACCTGTAATTCCAACTATGATCTCAGATAAACAGTGAACTGTACCAAGTATTCAAATGAAAGCAGTCTGAATTCATGCAGACTTGAGACTGTTACTTAATTATGTCCACGTTTCAATCACCTCAATATACAGGCACAGAATCTTTCTCCCTTACTCATACTTTTTCATAGCAGGGTTCTAAAATTTCAAGATGACCTTCACTGTATAGCACTATTTTTCAAGTAAATTATATGTACAACACAAATCTATTTCTTCAAATGCTTTTATGTGTAAGACTTATCTGCACAATAACCTGCCAAATACTCAGATTGCCACTAACGTTGATTTACAGAAACTACATATTGTGTACATTCTGAAAATGTGTCTTCAGCACTGTATTGCACGACATCAGCTCCTTTACTGGAGCAGGAGTGTGGAGGACCGTGTGCAGGTATGGAAATAAATTGTTGCAGTAGTTGCATTTTTAAACCTAAGATTTCCCAGATACAACACTTAAGCCATCCGACAGAGAAGCTGCACGCATTACACAGTACTGTGACAAAACATGCCTCCATTCATCCCGGACTTACCTTGAAGCTGACGTACTGCAGATGATCAGCATGCCTCTTGATAATCTGCTGAATGAGATCAGGATGTGTAGACTTTAAGTAAGAAGTAGCTGGCTGGCTAAGCTCAAATTCAAATCTCCTCCAGAGATCTGGGATGTGAAAAATTTCATTCCACCTTCGACAAACAGAAGATGCCCTGGCTCGATCGACCAAAGGTAGAAACTGAAAAATGCGCAGAATAATGTGGTGCGGAAGGCTCCCCCAGTTCACCGAGGCGTGCAAGTCAGATTCACCAAACGCCGAGCCATACATACAAGTTTTCTGTTTTTTGCTTTTCTGTGATGTTTGAGGAGCTTCATTTTCAACCACAACTTTCTGCCTAGCTCTCTTCATCCTCAAAGTTTCAGGTCCTGGAACAGTCCAACGTATTCAAACTGCAGTTTCCTGAGAGGTCTCACATACAGCAGGTCTCTGAAAAAAGGTATGTCCATATGTCAGTATCCAGTGCACAGACGTTATCAAGGACCTTCTTTCTTGATCCCTTTTATTTTGTACAACTTTATTTGAATCTGGAGAATTCAGGTTTGTTAATTTACCAAGTGTAAATTCATGTGTCAGTACTTCACAGTATATCAAGCACTTTGTACAAAAATAAGTATTCAACAGCAATTTAGTTTAGCAATAGCAAATTATGTATTTTACATTTAAACTCAGACAAACTACAGAATCTACTCATGATTTCTAGAAGAATCTATCAACTACAGAACCCAGGTCATAAACTCCCTTTTAAGCAATGAAGAACTTGGAACAGATATATTCAGAAGACTCAGATTCAAAAGCTTTGTCTCCCCCACTGTTTTGCTTTGTTAGGGGTTTTTTGGGGGGTGTTTTGTTTTGTTTTTTTAAATCATGCCAGGCAGAGGAAAAATGTTTGTACAACAACAAAAAACTTCAGAGGCCAATTATCAAAACAAGGCCAAGTGCTGGAAAGCTCTGCTTTCACATGCTGAAGCAGTGCGATCTACTCAAGTCCATTCTACACCGAATTCTGTTATTCAGTCAAATCTCAACAACTGTCTCAACAGTTTTTCAAGTGCCACTTCATTTCACAGTGGGATGAGGCTCCTTCTCAAATGTCCTACTAATGAGATGTTCAGCCAGACCTTATCTCTTCTCAGCCAGCCTGAAGCTAGTATTTTCCAAGCAATCATGCATTCTACAACAAGGAACAGAACATGTTACCTATTATTACTGAACAATCTTCCACGGCAACCCTCACTGCATGCTTTTTCTGGACTGAAAATTTTCCATACTATCTTCAAGGGGGAGGAGAGACGCCAAAACCCAGAATCAGCTGCCAAAATACAGACTACCCTATCAAAAACTGGCATTTCCCCCACCTTACAAAGCCCAATCTGTATGGCTGATGACATCTCTGACACAGAAGTGTAACTCCACTTTTACGAAAAGAAAGCAGGTGCATTCTTTATAAAGTGGGAAAGAACAACTAGTCTGTTCAAGAGCTGTTCACAGGACCACCTTCACTACCATTCCTCCTCCCGACAAACCGTCTCAACCACCAAGGAACTGATTCTAGCAGTCTTCAGAAATCTTCGCTTAGTCTCTCTAAAGTTCCACTTACGATAGTCATAGGTGATGCATGTAGAAAGATAAGCTGGTAACACTCTTTAAATTATATTTAATAATGGAAGCTTTTCTTCCCTGAAGAGATATACCTGCCTTGCATTAACCAGCAAAGGCAGCAAGTCGAAGAGAACGAAGAACGACACACTCCCAAACAAAGCAGTATTGCTAAACAATATATTAGTGTTACTAATGTAATGAAGATACAAGTTCAGTCTAAATAAACATTTTGCTACTGGTCCATTTTATCAAATTACCATCTACGCAACTATGTTTTATGACTTTTGAATGCTTTGTCACACAATGAATGGGCATTCCGAAGCACTAAGTGTGGATGTAGTAATTAACCATTACATAATTCACTCTTCCAGTTTCTCATAGCCTTGCTAAATTTAGCTTGAGCCAAATACTTGCCCCCCCCCCTTTCTTTTTTTCCTCCTGCTCCCTCCTTGGGAAGAATTACAAATGTAGCTGTTTCCTAAAACTATAGTCTAGAACAAAAAATGAAATAAAACAAATGCTGTAGTCTGAGAAGTTTCTCTATGCTTTTGCTAGTCTCATGCAAATCTGCAAGATCTCAGTAAAAATCTAAGTTTCTGGGAAAAAAAAAAGGAAATTTTCATTTTTTTGAAAACTGTTGTTGTTTTGGCATCTGAGAACTACCAAAAAGGACATCATTGCCCTAAATCACAGGCCAGGCTATAGACCAGATGCAGCATGTCCAGACCTATGAAGGGCTGTGACAAGGTGTGCATGGCGTAGATAGTATCTATGTTCTCCCCGATGGAACGCAGCTGTAACTTGTTCTTGTTGCTACATCCCTTTAAAACTGCTAAGTCTAGAACTTCTATTTTTAGTATTCTGTATTGCAGTACTCTAAACTCTGGCAGAATTGTATTACTCACTGTGGGATACAAAGCCAGAAAAAGGTTCACAAGTTTTTTTACAAAACATGAAGCCCTAATATTCACTGTGAAAACGTGAATGGTTATTTTGTTCTGAACACTTAAAACTATCAATATATTTTAAAACACAACCGAAGTTAACTAAATTGTAGTTCCATGTGATATAATCCAGGTAGCATTCAATGAGAGGTTTACATGCACACATACCTCCAAAGAATGTGGAAGTTCCTGTCAAGTTACCAGCACCTTTCTGGTATCTGAAAATCCATCCCACTGTTGTGTCATCCCATATGTGTGCATGGATTCCTTAACCAGAAGGCAGTGATGGGTCCCAGAAGATGAACTGACCTGCGAAGCCACCAACCAAAGAAAAACTGTTCTGCAACATCTAGGAGACCCACTGGAGGGACTAAACTCAGCCTTGGAACAAAAACTGAGATGAACAGTACACATTGCACTGCAGGGCTGACATGGAAGTAGAGCAACTGGAACGCGGCAATTAGTTTTACCAATGTTATCTGAAAACCACTGTTCAACTAATGGGAAGGTGTAATTGTTGGCACAAATCTAGTTTTTGTATTATCTACAATTTTAGTCACATCAGTACTTTTCTACAGCCCAGATACACCTTCAGATATTACCTAAAGAAATTACAAACCTGGATAAGAACTGTTATTTTTTTTCAGCTTACTGAACACCAAACCCACACGAATCAAAATAGTCATACGTAGAGGTATGACTTCTAATATTTTAAAATTTAAGGCCTCTTGGCTTTAAAAGTTACTCTTTTTTACTCTAAAAGTATGCTTGCTACATCAGGATAATCTTGACAGTAAAAAACTATTTTGGCTAATTAAACTATCTGGGAAAAAAGATACCAGTGATGTATGAATATGCTCCCATTCACTAATACAAAAAAGCGACCCTTTATCTTAGTATGAAAAAGTATACTGGTCTGCTCTAATAAAGTATACCCAAAACCTCTCCATTCAGTTACCCATTCTATATTATTTGAAGATGGTTTAATGGAAAGCTATAGAAACACCACATATCTTACTAAATCATGACAGATTTGAAATTAAAAATTAGATTTAGAAACTGAAGATGTTTACAAACTACTGTATTCAACCAGCAATGACATCTTTAGAAACCTTCTAACACTGAACTTTTTTTCTTTTTTCATTAAAAGATGGGGAATCACAAAGCTTTGGCTTCTCCCTGGTCATATCACCATCTTTTGAAAAACTACCCAGTTAATATCAGCTTTATAGTTGTCAAGTTTAACACAGTTGTAGTACATGTGCCCAAGCCACAATACATGTGTTAATTATGAATGTGACAAGAGAAGTAGCCCCATCTCCTAAGCAAAATCAAACTCAAGTAGTGAAATCTGTGCAAGTAATGCTGTTGCTCAGCTCACACATCAGAAAATTTAAGAGCTGCATAGTCACACTTGTTTATAATTACAAGGTTGATATACTTTAGTAGCTCTGTTAGTAGATGGCATCTGAAGAAGTTTGTAATCTATGGTGGCCTTGTATTACACAGAGAGTCTACAAGTATCACATGTTCTCCTGTGAAGCAAACAGACCGTCCCTTTGCTAACTCTGCATGGCACGTAAAATTCATTTGCAAAAGTGCTGTCAGTTTCTAACACCTAGAAGGTAGGTTTATAATGTAAACAGAACACATAAATAAGAATATAATTGTGAGCACAACACACAGATGCAATTTAAAGATTCAGCACAGAACTGGATTAAGTATAAGTTTATAAACTGCACAATGTATTTTGAAGCAGCTTTCTTACCTAAAGAATGCTTCCAAGTTACAATAGGCAATAAATGAATGAACTGAGGCAGCTGCAGCCATGGAGCACTCACAAGCATCTGTCTGCTTTCCCCTCCTGTCCAGATAAAATGCCACAAAAACTTTTATTAGCTTCAAAAAAAAAGTATCTTTGTATTACATCCCATGCAAAAATTATAAGGAAACACATTAACATCAATTTATACATTTTCTTGCTTCGGTGAAGGAGCTTGACGGCATCATCTTAACACAAGGTAGCTTGTTCCACATTGCCAATACTGTGTCATTGGTAGGAACGTGAGGTCAGATTAAGCATAAAACTGATGGGAAACAAGGGTTGCAACTACACATACATTGTGCTGGCCAACAGTACAACGTAACAGTAAGTTATTCAACATTTGCATTATCATTACCTCAGCAGTGAAGTTTGGTAAACAACCCTGTAACTACTAATGTAACCTAAGAGTCATGGAAAACATATTGGGGAAAAAACACCAGCGTGTTTTTTCCTGCCTTCTCCCCCTCAGTGGCAAGGCTGCCTATCAGCCTAGGGAACGACGCGACACATGATGAAAACAGGAGCCCATGGCACAGCTCCCTACCACCAAACACAGGTGCAGCAGCCGCGAGTCCCCACCCTGGGTACACAGTCACACAGCAAGGAGCGAGGCGGGAGCTGCGGCCCGTCCACAACAAACTTCCCAGCCTGCAGCCTCCTCCCTCTTTAGGAGCTGGCAGAAAGCAGGCAACAGCCTGGCGGGTGTATCACCAACTATCACATCAGGGGAGCTTCCATTAGAAGTCCCACACCTCCCTCCACGCTGTTTTCTTTTAATACTACATTACTGATAAGTTTGTGTTTGTGTCTTACATCATAAGTAATCATTCAAAACTTCAGCCCCAAGAATATCACTAAGTTTGCTTTTATAAAAACACACCAAGTAACTGAATTCTTACCCATGATAAATTTTACATGCCTATCATGGGAGGCAGGGAGTATACCCTTCCATCTGTCCTAAACTCAGGATTTCAGTATTCTTCACAACACTTCTCAGTGTGGCTGCAAGCAAAACAATTGTTAATAGTAAAATGACATCCGAAAGTTAAGAAAAGGACAAGAATATCCTTCTATAGTAATAAACGTATCAAATACAGTTCTATTTATGTAGTCAATAACAACTAGCTACAGTGTTCAGCAGGCTTCTGAATTTCACAGCAGTTTGGGCTGGTTACTGATAACAACAGAATATTCCCCTCCTAACAAGAGACTACCTCCTGATGAGCTGAGCTTCTCTTTCACACACCTGTCCCCTCAGTGCAGAACAAAGTTTATACTTTTACATTGCAGATAATAGTAGCAAAATTTTAGATACATTTATGAAAAAAATTAATGAAAGTTCTTGATAAAAAAAATATTAATCAGGTTTGCAGTCTGATGTTGCTTCCTTTAGGTGTCCAAGGCCACAAGGACCATCCAAAGCAACTTCAAACATGTCAGCTCACAGAAGCAGAAACCTTTATAATAAATAACTAGTTATCAGAGATGCAATCAAATACAAACTTGTAATGTTAATAACAGTGGATTGTTATCCAAATTATTATCAAAGATAAACAGCAGCAAGCCAGTCACTGCAATGAAACACTGACAAATGATGAGGTTTATCAAGTCTATTCTGATGGTCATTTGTACTGAGCAAAGTATCAAATATTTGTGCCCTACCTTATACAGCTGTTTTCCTCTATAAACTCTATGGCCCCAGTGTCCTGTGATCAAGCATTTTGCACAGCTGCACGCTATCCTAACTCAAACACACACAAATCCACAAAACCCAACAGGGATCCAGAAAAAATCAAGTTAAATAACTGTTCCTGCAGCTTATCCTGGTAACAGAACCATAAACTTCTACTAAAATTAAGACGTTGAAACCTCTCCCAGGACACGGAGTCTTGGCAGGGGACTCTGAGGAGTGGTCAGCAGTGGCTCAGAGTTAAGCTAGCAGCTGCACGCTACTTCCCATGCTACAATGTCAGCTGCAAAAAAGAGGTTTTATTACTATAACCCAACAGATCACAGATTCGAGCCACGAAGATGTAACTGCTTCCTCTGATTTGTAGATTCCCTTTTCAGTTCTCAATACCAGGACTGAGCAGGCATTGATAAAATAAAACACCATAACACTAGGTTTCTAATAGAGACAGTAAAAAATAAAAACCCAAACCAAAACAAATCCAGCAGAAATGAAGTTCCTGAAAAAGAAAAAAAACCTTTTCAAATAACTAAGCTGGGAAATCCACTGGGATAAAGTAGGCATCCTGATAACTAAGCTTTAACTTCCTAACGCTTGGAAATTAATGTTTATGGGTCTGCTTTTAACAGCTGAAATACTTGTCACATTAATCACAGGTATCTTTAAAAAAAATAAATAATATCACAGTTCAGTGATAGTATTAAGGTCACCCACTCAAAACCTTAAGGAATTCAGAGTCCATCTGGGAACGAGCACAGTAGATACTGTACACAAGGAATGCAGTGTTGGAAAGCTGTTGCAACTGCTGATGCAGCTTCCAATGCAATTACCGAGTATGTTTCAAAATACAAAAAAAAAAATGCATTTCAAGCTTAAGTCTCAGAAGATCTAGTCCTTCAGCATGATAAGCTCCAAGATGAAGCTTTTCCTTCATTTAGGACACGGTGATCTTTTAATGGGTGTCACTTTTGCTTCTGAGCAGGATTTTCTCTCATTTTTCTCAAAACTGAGCCTCTCTCTCAAGGGATTTATCACATTTTCATTGTTTACACCAAAATCTCAAGAGACCTAAAAATAACCGCATTCAGCTGAACGTCTTAAAGCTTGCATTAGTTTTTACTGAAGAAATACAAACACGAACACGTTGCTACTTCTAGCGTTCATCAGGTGACAAAACTTAGCTATTCGTTTTCTAGTGACGCATTATTTTTCGAAGAAAGCCCCCCCCCCCTCCCCCGACTTGAATAGCTTTTAGACCACGAACAACACCCAAGACTTCCCTTGTTTTACTACATGACACACCTGCAGCGTTCTGGCGGGCTTACCCCAACACCAGACGGCAGGAAAAAAAACCAACACCCCCACTCTTTCCACAGGTTTTCTAGAACTGTTTCGACCCTACGTTCGAGCAATTCAAGCCCTTTAGATTGGGGGTGGGGAAAATAAACAACAAAAAAAACCCTCTTTTCCAACCGACGGCCCGGAGCACCCCCAACACCCGGCTGGCGAGGCCCTCGCTCGGACGGACGCCCCGCCAGGCCCCTCTCCAGCCCCTGTGGCGGGAGGCACACACACCCCCCCCCCCCCTCCCCAGAGCCAGGTGACTTCCCAGGGGGCACAACCCGCCCGTAGCCCTTTTGAATTCCCATCCCACCTCAGCACAAGGCGTCCGGGACCGCACGTCCCCCTGCCCGCCGGCGTCCCCTCAGCTCTCCTTGAGGAGAAGGAGCGCGGCCGGGTCCCCCCGCCGGGCCGCTTCCCCTCAGGCCGCGGACGGGGCTTTGCGGACGCCGCACCCTGCGCGGGAGCCCCGCCGGGGGGGAGAAGGGGGAATTCGCAGGGAGAATGAAGGTCTCCGGGCGCCGCCGTGCCTCGGCCCGCCCCGCGCCGCCCTCCCGGGGACCCCGCGGCCTCTCCGCGCCCGGCCGCCGCGCNGCCGCCGCGTTATCCCGCCCCGCCCCGGCCGCGCAGGCGCGCTGAGAGGCCGCGGGGCGGCGGCACGTGACGGCGGGCGCCATTTCGCGCCTGGGCCGGCCTCGCCCCGCGGGTAAAATGGGGAGGGCGGTGGGGTGGTGGCTGCGAAGCCGCCTGCGTTCCTCCGGCCGTGCGGGGATCCTGCCTGCCCGTGGGGGTTTGTCCTCTCCCTTCCCTCCCCAGAGCAGCAGGGATGGCTGCTCACCTGAGGCCGTCGCTGCTACTTAGGGGTTTTTGATCACGAAGTCCCTGTACCCCCCTGTCTTCCTTGAGCTGGGCGGCCCCGGCCTTCAGGAGCCACTCTGTGAGTCTGTTATCAAAGCACACTCCTGAAATAGCTAACAATTATTAGCGCTGAGAAACGCTGGGTATATTCTCGTGGATGAGGAAAATCCAATCCTCTTGAGTCCGTCACCGGTGAGCATGAGAAAGAACTCCTAATGTAATAACACAAGCAATGTTAGTCGTCAAAGAGAAACGTTCTGGAGCAAGATGGGCGTGTGGACCTTGAAAATGCTACTTATCTCCATGAAGTGAAAATTCAAAGTGCCCTAAGCTCAACTCTCTGCGTTATAACACTAAAAATCATGTCCATGAGTCAACATGACCTGGGCTGAGGTGAAGCCCATTCCCGTGAGCATGTGTAGTGGCTGCAACGTGATTGTGTAATCGTATGGAAATTACTAACCAATCAAATACCAGGAGGAGGTACTAATATTGATAATAATGTTGTAAAATGTGTGTATAAACAGTACAAGGAATCCCGTTTGGTGTGCTTGATTTATGGGGAACCACCGAGCGCGCAGCCTCGCACAGCTCTGAAATAAATAATCATCCTGGCGTGCGGGGTTGGCTGTTGCACACCGGGTAACAAACCCAGTATTTTAGACAAGTTTCTTCAGGAGGCTCTTTCCTCCGGGCACAGCCTTTCCCCTGTCCCTCCCGCTGGAGCCGGGTCTCTGGGAAGCAGCGTTGGCACCGCAGCGAAGGAGCAATGTCCTCTGGGCCCGGAGGCTCAGAACCGTAGGATCACCCAGGTTGGAAGAGAGCTTTGAGATCGTGGAGTCCAACCATAAACCTAGCGCTGCTCCCGACCGGAGGCAGGAGCGGTGTCCTCCTTGCAGCCTCGCGGTTCTGTCCCCCTCGAGGGAAGCCTCGGCCAGCCTGGGCAGGTCGGTCCCAGCTGGATGCTTGCACTTCAGAAGAAGGTGGCGTTCAAGCGGCTTTTATTGATTTTTAGCTACCTGTTGGCCAAAAAGAGCCTCTTTCTGACCAAGGCTTTCCCCGCTTGCTGTGCGTATCCTCACTACCTGCCTCTTCAAGACACCCTGCCAGGGCCGGAGGGCTGATTGCAGGGTCCTATGTCCAAACCAGAGATGCCAGAAGTACACCTCTTGATTTACTAAAGCGTAATTTAAAAAAACTGCAGATTTTATCTCTGCAGACATACTGCGTGACTTATAACTACAGCGTGTAGCTTAGAACTACAATCATAAAGAAATGCTGATTGTGGTATCTGAACAGCTCCTTTTTTTAATTACCAACTGCCACAAAACACTTGCAACCACAGATTTCCTGGCTCTTGCACATAGCAATAATTAGCCAATAAACAAGCCCTTATAGCATCTTTTTATGAAAAGATAATACTAAACGCATGAAGCATTTCAGAGGTCGATTATATCTGCCCTATAAAAAGCAAAGCTGGGAAAGTTCGTGGGACAGTTTCTTCACTCAGATCTGAAAAAAAATAGAAAATGAGCATGTTGAAGGGCTAATGAAACAAACTGAAAGGGGTATTTATCATACAGTGATTGTGACAGCTTCAAAGTACACAGTTTCTTCACAGAGAACGGTGAAACACACTGCACAGCTAAAAATCAATTTAGTTCAGAAAATCTGCCAAAAATGCTCCTTATCTCTATGGTTCTTGACTGTTTTAGTCAGATCCTAAAGGAAGTAGGAGGTTAAGTTCCAGGTAATCTTTTTCAAGTCTTTTTTTTCCTGGTATATGTTTTTAAACTAATTTTTCCGTTGGTACTGTTAGAAAAAGCACCTTTAACTTAGGAGTCGCTATCTGTGGACAGCAATAGAGGATAGACTGTAAACAGAGATTAATGGAGATTTGCAGCTAGTATCTAAATCCACCAGTCACAGGTTTCTTTGGTGCATTGCCAATAACCTTTGGGCTACTGAACAGGAACAGGTTCAAATGTACTTTAGAAAGAGTCATAACAGACTAATTTCTGAGGCTTTCTGTATAGAAGAGTTTCCTCGTTTGACCTAGTCTAGCACAGACACATTGTATACTTAACAAAATGGAGTATAGAAGAATTCTATGCATGTTATAGCTAGACTCATTATTGCTCTAAAATTCTTGCAGGTATATACAAACAACAATTATAAAAAAAAAAATCAGCTAAGAATTTGTCAGTACTGGAAGGAAATAAGCATAAACACGGGCACACACCAGGAGCTTCTGTCTTCTACTCATCTTCCAGGTATCAGATAGGTGTCTGGCACAGAGCTGCTGCTTCTGTCTCCAGATCCTTCATCTCATACACAAGATGCAAAGAGCTGGAAGCAAACTGCAGTGCTGGATATGTGCCCTCATCTAACCCATTGCTATGGGCTGCCCACATCATCCAGCCACTCGAAGTCAAGCTTAGCCTACCTCCTGTGGTCATCTCTCCTGGAGACAGATTTACAGAAAGAGATATTCTGCTCACATCTCATGTTTATGGTGGTTACAGGAATATTTTGCATAGTATTTCACACAGGTTTCATGATATACTCTTTCTGTACTTTGATCAACAGTGATAGTCAGGGTTTTTTTTTTTATCGTTGCTCTTTGGAGTAGTAATCAAGAAAAACAATTTGAGTAAACCCATGGGTTAGCATAAGAAAGCTTTCAGGAAATCAAAGGTTAGGTCCTGAGACCAAAGAATGAACATGTGTCAATTCAGAATCGGTATGCCGTGAACTTGAAAGATGTACAAGAGCAGTCTGAAAAGTTAAAGACAAGTCTCTTGAGATTATTGGCCTTTTCTTAACTAGTTTTTAACAGAAGGACTCTAGCAGAGGAGGCGGGAGGGGGGAAATCAAGGAAGTTTGTTTTTCAGATCAAGTAGGAAACCATGCAGTGTGTTGTGCTGTGCAGCAATAGTTCATTTCAGATAGTTCTCACAAAAAGAAATTACTACCAGCTTTTTTTGATAAGCTAGCTACAGCATAACTGAATTTCATAGCAGGACTCCTGCATTTTGACGCAAGCCCTGCTTCATTTTCACCATGGCCATGATTCCGACAACTCCACATAACCAAGGGACAGTCGTGGTTGCACGCTTGCTGTCCTGGGCTCTGGGAAGATAAACATAGTGCAGGGCTTCAGCTGAAGTTTTGCACAGGCACCATCATTGCCGTGCTGAATGATACTGGGAGTCAGCCTAGCTTTTCTCTGAAAGCACTTGCATTTGTGTCACTGTGCTAAGCCAAATAAGTGCTGTGTTGTAGCTCCTGCTTTTAAAAGCTTAATTGTAGAACCATGTATTTCACAAACAGTATTGAAAACACAGTGACGTACTGTCATTCTTAACTTAAAATCCAAATACTTTGTGACCGAACACTGCAGCTGCAACAATTTAGACTTCTCTGAGCAGACTGGAGTAGCAAATCATGATCCTGCCCAGAAAGTAGGTTAGTATGTCATGTTTGCGGGAGGCTTGTGAGCTGCTCCACTAGACACCAGCTGCTGCATGGCACACAACAAGAAACAACCTGTTCTAGGAGTGGAAATCGCCCAAGTTCTTTTGTAAAACTTTTTATAATCCACACTGAATCTGAAATAAAATTAGTGAAAATAATATCTTATTTACATGCCTGTTTACAAATGCCTTCCTTTATAAGAAAGAGTTAAAGCGTGGGTTTATATGGAGAAATCTTTATGAGACAATATTAAGCTTCCAGAAACTCAGTAACAGTCTAATATTATCTCTCCAGAAATAGGCGTGAATCACTAAAGGGAGTAACTGCAAGTATGTTGTAATCCTATCCTTTTGTTTGATGGGGTGAGTATATAAGACGGTATATAACTTACTTTTACTTATGTGCTAGACGTAAGCCTTTCAGACAAAACTGACAGTTCACAGTGCCCATTAAACTGTAAAACAAGTATAAGGAAATTATTGATACAGACGCTGTTTCTGTGGAAAGAGCCACCCCAAAGGCGTATTAATAGCTTTTGGCTTGTCTGAAAACAAGTTATGGAGAGCAGAGATACTCTGTTCCTTTGGTATGCTGTAGGCATGTTATTAAAATCCCAGTAGACCAATGTGTTTTAGCCTCTAAACTTGAAAAAAAAAATAATAAATTGTGTCATCTCTGACTAACAGAAAATAAGTTTTACAGTCAGGGCATCACAAGGGCTGGCTGGGAGGGTACCGCAGCCAGCTGGGCAGGGACCTCACCAGCCACCTCAGCAAGGCAGGGCTGGAGGTGGCAGCCAGGTCCGCAAGAGCCCACGGCACCGGGCAAGTCCCTGGTGATGGGACAGGTCCAAGAACGAGCCAGGTCAGGGTCCCTGCCCAGGCACAGGGGTGCCAGTGGCTCCAGCATCCTCCCGGAGTGCTCAGGGGGGATTTAAGGGCCAGAGCTGAGCTTAAACGGGCACCTGAGGCCCCGCGACATGGGTGTGGGTGAGGTCCTGGGTGAGGCTGCGTTAATACCAATTAGGGTATTAGTGTATTAATGACTGACACTTTCGATAGGTAACTCTGCCCACTAATCCATAGAACACAGGTTTTGTGGGTTCCCTGAATATTATCTGAGCAACAGTAAAGATAAATTGCCAGCTAATTCAAATTCTGTTTGATAATGTTGATACATAGATTGCCATTTTTTTTGTGGGGTTGGGCAGGAAATAAAGGAGATTCTCTGATTGAGATTTTTTACGTCATTAGCTGTTTGGTAAATACCACAGTGTGGCTGACTTGAGTAATGAAATCCCCAGAAACGGCTGTATCCACTTCCATTCTGATGTCTTTGAGCTGAGCACACGGTACATTGTCTTGAAGATGTTGTCTGTAATAACTGGCATTCTAATTAGATGCTTCAATAAATAAATGCCCTCTAGACTGAAGAAAATACCAACCTTACAGAACTAAGGATGTCCACAGTAGACAGGTGAAGATTTGATTTGATTGGAAAAATGGCTGATAATAAAAATAACTGATAATAAGTTGGCAGCCGAAGTAGCAGCAAACATTTTGAGTTTTAGTACTAAGAAAAGGGTTGTAATTTTATAGCTAGTAAATACTCCAACAGGTTACCCACAGAGGCTGCAGAATCCTCTTTGAAAGATTTCAGAGCGGGCAAGCAAAATTTTGATTGAGGATGGTCTAGATATATAAAACTCCACTTCAGAGCAGAGGAAGGGATTCAGTGACCACTGGAATTCTGCTTGAATCCTATGTTTTGATCATTCATGCTCTCTTAATGGCTGCATCTCCTTTTTTTTTGCTACTGGCAAGTGCCCATTTTTTTCAGAGATTTGAGAAAATATGTTCACCCAGGTGGCAGGAGGAGAAAGTGGGTTTGTTGCAGTTCCTCTGCCAGCAAGCAAAACTATAAGAATAATAAAGGTTATAAAAGGGATTTTGACCAGTTTCCTCCATCCTCTTAGGGAATTTGTCTGTAGGACCAAGGATTCATGCATACATGAAATAATCTTTTAGCTTCAGCAGCTTACTTTTGGATTCATGTTTGTGACAATGTTTTCCAGAAACCTGTTTCCATTTATTCTTTTTCTGTACTATGCACAGATGGTGCAAACATTTTTAAAAAGCATTATATCAATACCCAGTGAACAAAAAATGCAGAACTGGCATGTTCTCTGCAATTTGAATTGTTTGTTTGCTCTCTAAATGTCTGGTTTTTTAAACACGTATTTACTTCCAGATGTTGCTATAGCATCACTTGGTCACAAGAGGGAACTCACGTATCAGGCTCTGTGATTTATTTTTTAGATTAAAACTCTGAAGACTCTGAAGACTAGTAAAAACAGTGTTTAATGATATGCATGTATGTGAGACATGTAAGTGTGTGTGTATAAATATATATATATTTATATATCCAGGCCTTTTAGTTAGCAAAGAAGGAAACTGTGCATAGAAATCAGGAGCAAGACCCCTAGTAGGCATAACGGCAGAAAAGAGCCTTAGATTGGCCCAGAAATAACTTTATTATACTCGTGGGTATATATCTTACACTCATGGGTTCATGGGCTGTGGCTTGTCTCTGTTCCCACACTGCAGTTCTATAAATCTCAAAACTAATACGAACTTACGGCATGAGGACACGGACAGAGCAGAACGTCCTCCCTCCTGCGGTACCTGACCACCAGGGATTACTCTCACCAATAGTTTTGAGCAGCCCTTAGTTTTAACTTTCTGTTTTGAGCCCTGAATCACCTTTCACTTTTGCAGAGAGTATTTTGCCAGCCAAAACTTGACTGTACTTGGGATCTGTCCCAGAATTCACGGTATTGAATGTACATGCATATTTTTTGAGTCATCACTGTTCATTAAAGGAGAAAACTGAAATACTAATTAATTTTCAATTTGTGGTAGATGCCAGTGACAGCAGCATGGATTGTATCCAATCTGCTCAAGGCTCATTTTTCTGAAATAAATAAACCTATAAATCCAGAGGTTTCTAACCTGAGAATTAGCCTTGTCCTCGAAACTTGGTGCCACACATCTTCCTACACTGATGTTCCCATTACTCAAGCAATTGGCCATCAATCCTGCTAATGTGTTTGCAAGTTTCTTCAAGAAAAGACATTATAAATGCCCCTAGTAAACTCAGCACAGTATGGGAACTTCTCTTGGAAACCTTGTTGCTGTTTCTGTCCAACTGCTGGAGAAGACAGCCCGTGCACAGCTTACAAGATCACAGAATCATAGAATGGTTTAGGTTGGAAGTGAACTTACAGATCATCCAGTCCCACCCCCTGCCCTGGGCAAGGACACCTCCCACCAGACCAGGTTGCTCCAAGCCCCATCCAACCTGGCCTTGAACACCTCCAGGGATGGGGCATCCGCAGCTTCTCTGGACAACCTGGGCCGCTGTCTCACTACCCTAATAGTGAAAAATTTCTTCCTGAGACCTGATCTAAATCTACCTTCCTCCAGTATGAAGCCATCACCCCTCATCATATCACTATATGCCCTTGTAAAAGGTCCCTCTCCAGATTTCTTGTAGGCTCCCTTTCAGATACCAGAAGGCTGCTCTAAGGTCTCCCTGGAGCTTTCTCTTCTCCAGGCTGAACAACCCTGACACAGTATTCCAGGTGGGGTCTCATGAGAGCAGAGCAGAGGGGCAGAATCCCCTCCCTGGTCCTGCTGGCCACACTGCTGGGGGTGCAGCCCAGGGGGCGGGGAGCTTTCTGGGCTGCACGTTGATGGGTCACATTGAGCTTCTCATCCACCAACGCCCCCAAATCCCTTTCCTCAAGGCTGCTTTCCATCCATTGAGTACTGTGTTCAGTTTTGGGCATCACAGTATCGGAGAGACATTGAGGGGCTGGAGCATGTCCAGAGAAGGGCCACGAAGCTGATGAGGGGTCTGGAGAACAAGTCTCATGAGGAGCGGCTGAGAGAGTTGGGATTGTTTAGCCTGGAGAAGAGAAGGTTGAGGGGAGACCTTCTCACTCTCTACAACTCCCTGAAAGGAGGTTATAGCCAGGTGGGGTCAATCTCTTCTCCCAAGGAACAAGCGATAGGACAAGAGGAAATGGCCTCAAGTTGTGTCAGGGGAGGTTTAGGTTGGATATTAGGAAAAACTTCTTTACCAAAAGGGTTATCCGGCATTGGAACAGGCTGCCCAGGGAGGGGGTGGAATCACCGTCCCTGGAGGTGTTTAAAAGCCGGGCAGACGTGGTGCTGAGGGACATGGGTTAGGGGTGGTTTTGGCATAGATTGATAGTTGGACTCGATGATCTTGAATGTCTTTTCCAACCCAAGTGATTCTATGATTCTCTGCCCAGCCTGGATTTGTGCTTGGGATTGCCCCAACCGAGGTGCAGGACTCTGCACTTGGTCTTATTGAACTCCATGAGATTGGCATGGGCCCACCTCTCCAGCCTGTCCAGGTCCCTCTCGATGGTGTCCCTTCCCTCCAGCGTGTCAACTGCTCCACACAGCTTGGTGTCATCAGCAAACTTGCTGAGGGTGCACTCGGTCCCAATATCCACATCGCCAACCAAGATAACCCGACAGATCAGTAGCTGGATTTGGAGCTGAATTTGTTGATATTTGAGTTGTAGATTCTCAGGGTGGTTGGTTTCCCAGGAACTAGTAGCAACCTTCCTGTGTGGAAGTAAACCACCTTGTCTCACCCTTGGGGCGTCTCTGGTCCCTCACACAGATTCGTTAAGCACTGCTGTTTTGAGCACAAATTGTAGTGGCCCTTTACCTTATGGCATGGCTGTGAAGCAGTGCAAACCCACTGCACTGTGCCAGCAGGAGCTGCACAAGAGGGTGACAGTTGCAGAATGCAGTCCTGGTCAGTTTGTCTTTCAGATGTCTCATGTCCATTTTGCACATTTTCTATTTTGTTCTCTGACGTTGTGAGTTCCTCAGTTCCCTTTAAGTTTTCTTTCTGTACAACTGCTACCTTTCAAATACAGCATCATGAAGAACGTCCCCACCATGGCTGGTGGCACTGCTACAGATGCAGCGGATGCTGGGCCACACATCGGTGTTGCGTTGCAATGAATTTGGGGCTCTTGAGAAAAGAGGTGTCCTGTGCCATAGGGCTGATTCCTAGAAGTGTTACGTACTCTGGGATCTGGGAGCAGATGCTTAGAGAGAAGTGCAAGTTTCAAGAAGCACAGAGCGGATTCTCTTAAGCTGCTTCTTGTTTATGCAATGAAAGATACTGTAGACAGGAGAAGGCAGCTTTCCTAACCCAAGCTTGCTTACTGAACCAAGAATCACGTGGATATTTGTCAATTTTGGTTGACGGTAGGGCTGCTGGTCTTGAAACTTCTAAGAGGAGGTTAAGCGTAACTAATCATTATCTCTAATCTGCACATCTGTTTTATTAAACAGTCTAATTATTAATTTAATTGTACCACACCTGCATGCCTTTGTTCTGTTTGTTTGACTCGGTGGGATAAGGAAGTTTGCACAATCTAATTTTGAAGATCTTAAAAGTCTGGGATTAGTCCAAGAAAATGACAAATAATAAGGTTAGACCTGAAGCCAGGTGTACAGTCATGCACATGTCTCATGCTGTTGGGACTTTGCACGTGGTACCGCAGCCTGGATGTAAGCACAAACACACTGTCAGAGAGGTGAAGACCTTCTCAAGGCTGTATCTTCTAACTACTGCAATATTTTGTGTGCTGTTGCTGGTTCTGGACTTGGTTTGTGTCTCGATATACTTCTGGATGCCCTTTACCAGCGTATATGTACCTTTTTGTCATAAATGTAGCGAAATTACGGAACTGGATGGTCCTTCTTGGAAAAGAGTATGTGATGGGATACTGTTGTTATTCTGTGAGTCTGGGCTGTAGCCACTCTCATCCTTGTGGATTATTCCAGCTTGACTGTGAATTTTGGTGGGTTTGACTGCAAATGTATAGTTTGAGAGTGAGAAGTGAGAAGTAAAACCAAAGCATGGTGATAACTGAACTTCATTTCAAGAAGAGTGCCAACTCTAGAACCATGTGGAAGTGTTTGTTTGTTTCCAAGAAACTTTGAAGAAAAATTGAATCAGAAAAAAAAAATTTAGCCTTCCTGATTAATTCTCCTAAGTTTTTCTTAGAACACCTCATTCAAACATTGGAGGGTTTCCTTAGTTTTCAGCTGCTGAAAATGAAAAAAAATTTCCATAAGTTTTCCAGTGGGAATATGAATGGATGGATACTCCTTGAAGATATTTCTGTTTTTGAGGACACAGCCATTTAGATCATACATTCAGTATGGAAAAGATTTGGTTAGATTTTGTAAGAATTCATTATAAACCCATCCATTATGTTTGTTATGTCAGACAAGACTTGTAAGGAGTCATAGTTCTGCCAGGTTTCCTTTCGTTATTGGTAAACCTGAAGAGGATGAAGCGTGTTGCCACAAGTACTTACCTGGGTGTTGATTGAAAAGATATCTTTAATGAATGCGCTTAGTATTGGCCTTTTCGAACAGAAAAACTGACAACTTGTCCAAGGACAATTTCATGATATGCCTAAACGTACTTAACTGAGGGCATCCAGTGCATGTACAGTCCTGTTCTTCTTCCCCCTCTCCCAGCTGTGTGAGGAGTTGGATGGAAAACGAAGGATTATTTTTAGGTTGGACATTTTTCCATCCTGCACAGCCCCGTCATTCCTGTCTTGGAAACTGTTTAGCACAGCCAGGTTGTTCCAAAGCCCCCATATTTTCTAGTTGGTGGATCACCTCGTGGAGACAGCGGGTGGCAAAGCTGTCAGCACTGGTCAGGATCTTCTAACCACTACTTCCCCAGAGGATTTTAGGACATTCTGTTGATGTTATAGTCAGTCTGCTTGCCAAGAAGTTCAGTTATTTTGTTTAAGGCAGTAATTCTGTCTGTATTTTGACTCGGTACGTTTTAAATGTCTCCGTAAGATATTTGCATTCAAGACAATGACCTCTGCTGGGACATTTCCTTTTGATAAAGTATCTGTAGTATCAAACAAGTATCAGACTAGGCTTCCGTATGCCTCTGCCAACTACTTCCTGATGTCTCTGTCATGTATATGTTCAGACAGAGGTTTTCCTCATTCATTTCTTCATAGTTCTTCTTCCTTATATAAGAAAAAAAATATGAGAGTGAGGTAAAATTCTGTGTTTGTTTCTTTAGCTGGTTTTGCTTTGCTCTCTGCAGCCGTGGGGCTGGCTGCAGAGCACTCCAGCAATACGCACCTCTTGCCCCTACGTCCCCCACACTGCTCCACTTCCCTGGTGGTTTCCCCTCATGCAAGGGGATTTCTCAGTGTCATGGTTCAACACCAACCAGCAACTAGGACCACATAGGCTCTCACTCACCCCTCCTAGAAGGGTAGGGAGAAGAGGAAGAAAAAAGGAGATAGTTAAAAAAAACCCCTCGTGGGTTGAGATAAAGACAGCTTAATAGAACAAAAACAGAAAAGGAAAATTACAATAATAATGATGATGATGATGTTAAAAGAATATACAAGAGACAAATCATTCTCACTGCCCAGTGAATTCGTTGCCCAGCCCAACCGGACCTGAGATTGCGGATCTCGCCCCCCCTTCCCCCAGCCAACCCCACATTTATATACTGAGCATGACATCTGTGGTATAGAATATTCTGTGGCCCATTCTGTCTGTTCTCCTTCTCAGCATCTATGGGAAGCTGAAAGAAGTCCTTGACTGATATAAACATCACTTAGCAACAACTAAACCAGTATGCATTACTGACATTTCTCTCATACCAAATCTGAAAACACAGCAACCACTAGAAAGAAAATTAACTCTGTCACAGCTGAAACCAGGACGCTCAGTTTACTGCTTGGAAACTCTGGTTCCCCATAACCAGGTTGTTCCAATGCTCAAGCATTTGCTACCTGCTGGACCCCTCTGGGAGGCAATAAGCAGACAACAAAATTTTCCTCAGTCATTGGGATATTCTGGTGTTCTGGTCTGCTCCAAGGTTTGACGCAAAGCTAAGCTGCTGTAGAGTGGCAAGAGCATCTCTAGCATCAGCACTGAGCAGCAGCTCCCACCAAAAAGTCTGCTATATTCTTGCCACTTTTTTCCCTCATCTTCATGCCCCGTGTAAATGGGGGTGTTACATTGAAATATGCAGAATACGTGCTATTTACACATAGCTTTTCTTAATTGCACGTAGATCAGTAAGAGGATTATCGGAATGGCAAAAGCTGCATAAAATTATCTTTCGCCTGCCCATCTTCTCCTCTGTGGCCCATCAGTGTCACAGAGTCTGCAAGGAGCAGGGAGATGGTACTTTAAAACACCTGCATTTCCCTTCCCTGTTCCCCCAAACTGTTCCACAACTTTTGCTGCCTTGGTCAGCCCCCAGTGGAGGGGATCAATGGGTCCTAAATGTCTGTTTTCTTAAATCACTGTGAGATGTACTAAACCAACTAGTCCTTAGGGGTGCTTGTCTCTAAATAGCTGATAACGATTAAATGCATTTTTGCACTTTTCCTTCCTTGGAAACACCATAGCCTGTACTTTTTATTCGGCTGTGTTGCTGAAAATACTTTGTGGGGATCTTTAAGCCTTCACGCTTTCCTTCCTATTGCATTTTACTTAGTAATGTGGTGTCAGGTGTATGGGAGCACAAACGAGAGTGAGAAACTTTTTCTGCCACCGTGGAACAATCTTATATCTCAATGGCTGATTTATATCCTGCCTGAAGTCGATGTCAGACAGAACATCTCTTTTCTCTCCCACAGGCTGCTTGCAAAGTCAGAAGTAGGCTGATCATTATCTGCATCTCTTCAGTCATGATTTCCCTCTTATTTTGCTCTTTTACAATTCCAATTTTGTGGGGAGTCAGGGGAAAATCCCCTCACTCCTGGGCTTTTTGTTGACCTATTACTCCAGGAAAATAGTTGTTTAGTCTGAAAGTTATCAAATTAAAAACTAGCAATGTGAATGCAATAAACAAATCAAGGACATCTGTTTTCTTGTGAAGTTTCTTGATGATGCTGTTCTGGTACGAGTAAAGAGAAATCTCACTGTACTTTACATGGAAAAAATGTCTTTAATGTAGTTTCTTATTTGCTGTCACTTTTTATAGATTATAACCCGATACAAGTTTAGGATTGTTTCGCATATTACTATACTACTAGATTTAAGATAGCAGAAACAATTCAGACACGTTGCTCATGTGTAAGCATCTTTGATTTTTAAAGCCAGTGTGTGAATCATGAAAAAAGGTCATTATGACAATCTAGGGGTTGTGTTGGTGAAGGATTTTGCCTTCTCTTCCCTGCCCTTTCAGTCCGAGCCGTGCTGCTGCTGAGCTATAATCCATTCTGTGTCTCAGCAGGAAGAAGACAACATTTCTCTTGTGTCTCATAACGGCAGTGAGAACACTCGGGATTATTTACAGAAGTTCATCCGAGGCGACGAAATGTTATTGTCTGAACTGGTGCTTGGTGAGCAACTTACACCACTGTGTCCATGAAGATGCTGTAATTTATACATCACCGTGGTTGATGCAGACAAAAATCCCAAGAATATTTAATTCTAACTTTTGGAGATTTTTTAGTTGATTAGAATCAAAAGTGGGAGACCAATAGAGAAGATGGGAAGGGAGTTATAACCAGCTGTGGGCAGGTATAGGCTTATTTGGGGGGAAAACAGCCTGGAAATGGTAGTTACTTTGGCTATAGCCTTTGCGGTAGCACCACCTGGTATTATTGTGCTGTCATTTGTGGCTTGGCGATGGTAAACCCTGGTGTGCTTTGGGCTCTGCAAGCAAACGCTGTCGGTCTTCAAATAATTGTAAAATGCAGAGTGTTGCGGACAAATAAATTCTCCACCTCACCAAACTCTGGTTTCCTTACTTTTCTGTAAAATTAGAAGAGACTTGTGCATGTGTCTCAGGAGGCTGTTGTGAGGATTAGCCAGATAAGACCAGCTTTCTTATAGAACTATGTAAAACTGCTGTTAAATACCGAGTGTGATTTATGGCTGGGAAGCATTTGAATGGCAGCCCAGTGCCTCTCCTTCCCATAGTATGGCATATACCAGACTTGTCTTTACGGGGGTACAAGAGGCTTCAGAAAAAAACAAAAACATACCAGCTGCACTGGGGCAGTTATCATCCCTCCAAAAATATCTTCTAAACTAGCATTTACCTATCTGTCATTGGAGACAGCCTCTTATTAGAGCTTGGAGGCTGCTTAGGGCTTGGGCTAGTCCTGCAGCAGGTCACAAGAGTCAGGTAAAATCAGGAGTAGCGGATTAGAGAACAAGAGCTTTGGCTCTGCTGCTGTTCTTCTGCCGTGACAAGTGTCATAGCAGAGACTTAGGTACGTAAAGCTGTCCTAGTCAGGTTTCTGAAGACAACACTAAAAGTTTTGTAATAGACATTCTACTAAGTAGATGCCCAAACTAAGAAAATACTGCTGTGGAACCGCAGATGTTGTGAATGAGTTTCTGGCAGAGTGCTGCCAGCAAATACCTCGTAAAGAAAGGGTTGTGTGCTGGCTGGCCTCGCAGGACTGTCAGAATTCTTCCTTGCTGAAGAGTAAAGTAGCTCTTCAGGTGTCTTTGGGTCACTCATACCATACAGCTGAACATTACTTCGTGCTACTGTGGAAAACTCATATGGTTGTGGAGATACGTGGTATGGAACTGGCCTGCACGTTCCCAACACTTCACTCTTGTGAGACAGGCATTCCTGAAGAACGAGGTGCCAGGTACAGAGATAATGGTGTTACTTTCCAGTTTGCCGAAAGCAGCCACTCCTGCCCTGCATCCTCAGATATTGAAGGTTTCTGTCTCAGAACTCATAAAGCAAATAGTGTTCAGAACCTCCTTTTCCTGATGTTAGTTGTAGAAGCAAGGCACGAGCGGAATTGTAATGTCTGAAAACAAGCATGCACCTTGCCGTGAACACCTGAACAGGGTTGAGTGGGTGGAAGAAGGGCTCTTCCCTAAAATCATGGTTGATTATCAATTCCCATTGTAAGGCTATTCCACAATAAAATCTACTTGTGCAGACAAGTCATCTTGTATACCAAATTTCTGACCTTCCTCACCTCCTCCGTCCCCCCTGCCCTTGGCCACATCCTCTCCATCACAGAGCACAGTATGACACCTCCTGCTAGAGAAAGATAATTGAGATAACAAAAAAAGATACTTGCTACAGTAATTAACTAACTCAATGGATTAGTTTCCTTTTGTTTTCCTCTGGCAGTTTCTCAATCCTGTTGAGAACCAAAGTCAAGAGAGAAGAGACCCGGGAGCATCCGCAGGGTCCCACATCTGCTCAGGGGCTGGCCCAGGGGTGGCTGAAGGATGCTTGATCATGCCAAGGGACATCCTGCCCTTCCCACAGGGCTGCCCTGGGGCTTGCAAAACCTCACAGGGCATTACGGTCCCGCGGAGAAGATCTGAACCTGCCTGGGGGGAGGCAGAGAGCTAAACTACTCGAGGATGGAGGACTGTCACATTGCCTGGACTCTGGATGGCAGGGGTTGGCAGAGGTCACCACTGCAAGCAAACACTTGGCATCAGCTCACAGACACGAGGGTATGTGTACGATGGCAGACGGCAGCGGAGGCACTTACTTCAGGTTGCATAGTTCTGCACCGAATGCTGTACGCACACAGCCATCATTTCTCTCCTGCAGATTGCAAGCCGAGGCAACAGATGAGTAGATATTTTGCAGATGTATCTTCTGCATCTTTAGTAAGTTTGCTTGGTTTTTCAAATTCTGTGCAAGAGTTTCATATTACTGCCTTGCAGAAGTTACTTGACTGGAAGCTGACTGACTACATTCGACTCTTGCCAGCTTATGTTGGGTAGAACTGAACTTATGATGTGTATTTCGCTTGTGCTATGATTTCACAATTACAGTATCTATTTCATAAATCTAATGAAGTCGCTTGGGGAGTAAAAGTATTTGAAAAAGAATTTTCTCTTTCCTTGCGGTTGCTGAGAACACAGTTTAGATCAGATGTCTGCAGTCCTGGGACCTGGGAAGTCTTTTGCTCATCTATAAAAATGAAACAACGTTTTTCAGATTTTACGCTTGCTACGAATTATGACTAGACACAACGCTGGTGAACCGCACACACAAAGACAGGAAAATCAAAGCATCGTGGAAACACTGAAATAGCTTGGACTTGCACTTGGAAAATATTAACAAGGCTGAATATCAGTATTTGGTGATGCAATATTGGGAAATTTGAGATCCGACATCATAGATTCAATAAGATCTGTGGACGTTAATGAGCTTTCTTCTGTTCAAAGTGAGGAGTGTGTGTAAGCATTCTGCTGATTTGTCCACTGTCAGAAATGCAGATGATTTTTCTTTGCACTAGAAACCAAAAAAATGGTTATTTAGGCGAAAACTGTCTGAGATGGATTTGGAGTAGAAAGGATATGAAGGATACGTAGGAGGATATGAAAATGTGAGAAAGATGAAATAGCTGTTTCATTTCTTGGTTTCATCTGGATAGGCATTACCACAGAAAATAGTCTTTTGTATTTTAATATTTATTATCTTCTTATCATATTTAAACCGGGTGGGAGAAACACACCAAAAAATGCGTTTGATCTGATGTATATTACATAAGTTTAGCTCCTTTTATATAGTTGTATCAAATGCATTTTCTATAAACTAATTCTCTCTTTTCCCTCAAGTGTCTATTGCCATATTAATGTCAAACTTCAGAATAATAATGTAGTTGATGAGGGTTTCCATCATGCTTTTGATGCTAGAAACACGTTCATCCCATCAGTATCACACTTAATGCTGAAAAAAGAAAGGACATTATATGCCCGTGTCTGTTCCTTGCAGACTGAAAAATCCACCATACTCCAGTGGAGGTGGTGAAGAAACCAAGTCCTTGGAGGTCTTTTAAGATCCTCCGTGCAAAGGCCAGCACATTACAATGCCTCATCTCTTTTTTTCCTCTCCGAGGCACAAAGGAGATGAAATCTGACCTTCTCTCACCTGGTTGGGATTTTCCCTTGTGTGAAGAGATCTAAGAAACTACTAGTAGGCTGGAATAGGTGGCTGAGATAAGCATCTCCCCTTACATGTTTTTTTTTTCCAGCAAAGCTCCCTTTTTGCCTCTTTTGTGTCTGTTGAGCTGAGCGGAGAGGTGATAGGGAAGCACATCTGAGCTCATAGCACTATAGAAAGATCTTCTTCAAAACCAGTGTAAAATACATCCCCGAGAAAGAAACTTGCTCACAACATGTTCCAAATACACAAGGCCATTAAGAACTTGTAATTAACCCTGGGTATGGTCTTGCTTTTGTATGTTAAGATGTTCATGAATTCTCTACTACTGAATATTTAGAAGAAATAAAAGAAGTGGCTACAGGTACGAAAATCTGTAACCTTGCAAGAAAGAAGCTAAGCTTCTTCATGGTGCGTAGATGTTATCAAAAAATAAAACTGATGCAGAAAGAAAACACAGAATTTCTGTTTGAGTCTGAAGTCCACAAATATCTCTGGTGCTATATGGTGGTCAGAGTGGGGGAATAAAAAGACATCACGAAAATGTTAATCTGTGGGAAAGGAAACCTTGGGAGTCCTGTACAACAACATCCTGGAGACGGGAAAGGGAATAGGTGCAAAGTCAAGTTCACTGTAGCATCTCACGTGAGGGAAATTGTTGGGCTAGAGCTTTGCAGAAACACTTTAACACCCACTGGTCCAAACCCTTTAGCAAATATAAAACTTATAAAATGAAGACTCTTGAATACTTTTGGTGCTTTTGTAAATTACAGTTTTATTGGTTTAGCAGTTGTTATTTCTACCTTTTATATTTCAGGTAAACAATAAATACAATAAATAACTTTTCCGTTCCCTCTTCTCATTGAAGAGTTTTGCTTTTTTTAATGCATTTTTAATTTTTTTAAGCTCTGTGCTTGTTGATTGCTTGATAGGTTCTCAGGATTTTACGCAAAAATGCCTTCACATTTCCCTTGGTCTTGTACTGGCAGTCCTTCCCGCGTGCCAGGCTCTGTGACGGAAGAAAGAACAAGGTTTGGGTTACCAAAGATTTTATAAAAAATAAAGGTTTCAGATGAAACAATTAAAATATACATTCTTTGCAGCCAAGCGGGGATTTCAAAAGCAATTCCTAAAGAACTGGTCCTTGAGCAGTGAGGGTCAGAATGGCTTTTCATGGTGACTAAGGAGGTGACAGCTGGATGGAGTAATTTAAAATGGGCTGTTTCAACACAGGAAAGGGGCAGACAGAGCAGTACGAGAAGCTGGATAAGACGAGGGCGATGGGTCTGATCGTCATTCTAACTCTTCAATCTCTAATTACAACATGGGTTGCAATGTCATTCTAACAATATTCCCCCTCGCAAGTTTGAAACCAGCTTAAAGGAGCTCAAGACACTGCACCATCGGCGTCTTCTGTGTCTCACTGAGTTACACAACAGTTTGGCTCAATATGTAAATAAAGGATGTTTCACGGCCTCGGAAGAGTAATCTGGGGATCCAGGAGTCTTCCTGAGCATCATCACAAGTTGGAAGATGCTGCAGGTCACAGCAGTATTTCATGCCCACGTATCCCTGAAGGAAAGGCAGCTCAGGCAGAATTAATGTTTCAGAAGAGGAGTGTAGAAACACATTTCGAGAAAGGAAAATAGAAAAGCAATTTAAATAAAGCTCCTCTCCCAGAGATCTGTGTTTTCAGGTCCTCATGCTAAAGGGCTTTGGAGAAGGGAAAGGGCACAGCAGGGCAGGACCCATCTCCCTGCTTCCTCTGCCAGCTTTAATAGCTTTCCATTGCCTCACGCACGTTGCAGCTATCGTATCTGGCTCCTGCATAAAACGAGCACTTAAAACAAATTTGAAATTAATCAAACACTTAGCTGGAAATATTTAAATTACAAGGAATCTTTCCTTTTGTAAAAGATAGACAAAGATCTGTAGAAAAGTAAGAAAAATCTTACTTCACAGAGGTTTCTGTCCCGCTGAGCCTGAAAGGTTAGATTAAGCCATTTAATTTCGTTGGAAGATGCGTTGTTTTTCAGCATGTGTTCGGTTCCTTCCACAAAGCATGCCAATTCGTGGCCAGGCTGTTAAACGAAGAAGGCGTTAGAAAAAAGCTAGAATGCATTTTGTGTTTATCCACAGAAAGAAGAAATACCTATTCCTAAGCGTGGCAGCATGTCACTGTTAACGTAACGTGTCTTGCACTCTACTGCAAAGTGATACAAGAACCTGGGTGAGGTTGTAAAACACCAACAGCTGTCACTTCTCTCAGAAAACCTCAAACTGTAAAAGTAACCTCTGAAGTACAGATTCAGATAATGCTGGGTTTCATGATGTCTGAGAAGGCTTATGAAAATGAAATGGGTTTTGGATACGCCTAGAGCTGAGCGTCTGAGGCCGGACATCTCTGGCCCAGCTTCACTCAGTATTTAGGCACCAAACCGCAAAAGAAGGTTTCAAAGCAAGAGCCTGTATCTCTCCATGTGTAGATCAAGCCCACAGAGGTCTTTTGCCTGACGCTGGGCTTCGTTCTGATTGCACTGATAATGGGAGGACTTGTCCTTCCCTCCCCACCGCTATTCAGCAAGCTCAGTTTTGCTGCTGATAGTGCATTAAAATCTTCCTCATAACCGAAAGCAAAAGTTGTATAAGGAGCAAAGTGAACAAACTTAATCTCAGTTAATACTGAACTTCTTTAACGACTACATTAGCTTAAAAAAAAAAATAGACTTACCTCAGCAATGGGAAGACACGAACATGACTGAAAATGAAAAGAGTGCGCATTAAATCCAGCACCGCTAGCATTGAACACACAAGTACATTTTTGTCTGGTTTCATGACGTTCTCAAAAGCGATGTACTCACATTGACAGCTGTCTCCCTACATGGGCAACTTACAGAACTCGCCGCCTGAAAGAATAACAAGTGAGAAATCAGTATTTGTTACCATCTACTTCACAAGCATGCATTCTCACAGAATTAAGGTGCTGAACAGCCACTTACAAGTAGACGACTTGTGTACCGGATAATATCACGGACACTGCAATTCTGTGCTTGCACAGAGAGCAGCAAACAAGAGAAGAGTATGTATGACAGCATGCTGGCATTCATGTGCGACTCAGTCTGATGGGTGACAGAAGAATAGGAGGACACTCCTTTTAATTGAGTCTTCACAAAATTCCCATTCTAATATGGAAAAACCCAATTATAAAACTGATACCAGGTGCCCACTATTTTTTCCCACTAGCTTGGACAGCATTTTAGAGAAATCAAACGTGGAATTGAGTCACCTACTGCAGTGACTTTTCATTACTACTGTGGAAATTCACAAATGCTCCTCAGAAGTGATTAATTTGACTGTTATGATATCACACCCCAACAGGAAACAATGGTTAAAAATCTACGAAAGCATGTTTTTTTCAGATGTGGGTTTTGTCTCCTGTGCTTATGTAAATTACGGTTCCATGAAAGCAAAGAGACAATAATGTTCAGCATTGCCAAAGTTCCTGAGAAAACACACTGACAGGCTGGAAGCTGGCTTCCCCCTGGATTCAAAGCAGGACCTTTCTCAAAGAAAGTTGACGATGCTGCGGGGGTCTGTTGAGCAGACAGACAAACGGCCGGAGTTGTGGAGCAGTGCCTGGAGAAGCTGTCACGCTGAATTCCAGCTGCTGCATCCCATAGTCCTCGATCCCACCTTTGCCGAGGGCAAGTGCACCAGTGTGCAGATAGGGATTGGGCCCTCGGAGTGACAACATTGACTGCAACGTCACATCTCACCCGGCCCTTTCTTGGAGTGGGTACAAAAATAGTCCTGGGTAACCAAAATGGTATTAACTTGGAAATTCTCCCAGATGGAGTCTCCAAATCAGGCTGAATGTCTGCTAGAGCTTTCCCTGGCCACAGAGGTTTCGTTCTTTCAAGTTGCACACCTTGGCAAAGCAAGTGGTAGCCCTTCAGATGTCTTTTAGATCCCTGGTGTTGACTTTTCACCTTCCCTCCTGTTATGCCTTAAATCCTCTTGCGCCTCAAAGATCTTCTCCAAAAGCTTGAGCCTTCTGCTGGTCAGCCTGGCTGAAGGATGAGCGTGATCTGTCAGGAAACCCTCCTGGAAAGAGAAAACATCGGGTTGCAATTTGTTGGGTTTTTTTCTCCGGCATTTGCCTACCGGCAAGGGATTTGTCTGGCGGAGCGGAGCGGAGCTCGCTGCCTGCCCGCACGCCCAGGCTCTGCCTGCTCCTCCTGCCCCTGCGTCCCTGCCTGCGCACCCAGCGCCGGCTCCGGGCTGGGGCAGATGCTCCCTGCCTTTTCTTTGAAGTCTCTTCTTAGATGATTTAGTGTGGGAAGCGTACATCCCGTTAGGCAGCTACACGTTTCACGCCAGCCCCAGGGAATACCTAGAAAAAGCCAGAAGCCTTCCATTGGCAAGCTCAAGCCGGCAGCAAGGCTACGTTACGATCCACAGACACACAAATGCATATCGCGGAGAGGGATGGCATTCCAGAAAGGGGCGGTGGCATCTTTCAAGGCACTGGGCTGTTAGAGAATGGCTAAAATCACTGATTTGTGATTGAGAGCCTGTGATTCCCTGAAAAGCAGTGAAGAGTCTTCTGTGAGGGGTAGGTCTCCCTTGGGGAAACAGCCTTTTGCTCAAGCAGAGCAGCGGGCGTGCTGCGCTCTGTTTCTTCTGCCAGTAAAGCCCCACGGCAAGAGCTACAACAATTAGTTCAAAGCGTAAATCCCTGAAGGAGATAAATGATATATAATGTTTGTGGTGCACTCAGTTTCTCGCATGGTTGAAGAAAACAATTTCACGTGGTTTTAAAGGAAAGAATTCAGAGCATCTTTGATTTAGCCAAGGTTGTGCAAGGAATATGGTGACAAGCCATGGGGAGAGAGGGGCAAGCGGCTCTTTGTGATGGCCAGCAGTTTCTACTGCTTCTTGTTTTTAAGGAAAATAATGTTCATTAGAAGTCCCATTTTGCCCAGGAGTTGCTATGCTCTGTCTTTGCAAGGATTTTCCAAAATCTGATATACTTAGCAGGATCTCTAGGGCCTCTTCACCTAAGGAATGATGTCTCAGTGCAGCTGCCATGCTCTGTAAGTGAAAGTGATTGATGGCATAAATTGTATGCAAGATACGTGATTAAGATCTTTCCATTCATGAGAAGTAATTACATTCGCTGGACAGTGAGCAGAGGCGATAACTTCTCCTGAGGCCTACTGCCCAAAAAGACAAGATATCTATTTTTGTTACCAGTTGAAAATCAGAATGGCAGAACTTCCAGAGCTGCTCCGGAGCTGCTTCTGGAGCCTGCGGTTCCTCCTCACAGTCGCTATCTGCCACTGGTGCCAGCACTATCTCTACATCTTCTCATTTCTACTTGATTGCTCAGTGAGATCTGTCTCCTGCTGCCGTTGCTCCAGGGAAAACACGTCACCAGAAAAACTACATTCAATTTAGAATGTAGTGAATCAGAAATCACCAGAAGTCAAACTGGCAGAGAAAGAACTTTCCATGTATCTGGTAGAGCAGTAGTGGATTGGGCAAAGAAGCAGGTGGCACCAGCCACGGCTTCTCTTCGGAGAATTTAGACTCTCTTCCAGCATTTAGGGGCTGATTCAAAGATCGTGGAAATTAATACTTGTTGCCATCCCAGCAAAAAGGCCAGGTTTTTAATGTAATCTTTAAACACTTAGTTTCGTTATTTTAAAAGTCTTCATTTTGATGACCAGCTGTGGCAGCATATTTTCAGAAATAGGTTGTCATTTGTGTGTTCAATGCGATCGGCAGTTGCTTTTTTGTCCTCGTGTCTAGGTATCTGATCTCCCTCTGTCCTGCTCCCTTAATCTCTCTTTAAGCAACACAGGCCAAAATGCAGAGAGAAGATAGAGGGTTTTTGACCATCGCGCAAAAAAAGCTGACACAAATTCATAAGTTCACTAAGCAAATTGTATTTTGGAAGGTGACTGTGTGAGTCCACCTCCCTCCGAGGTCGCACACCCATAAGCCTCAAACGGCTGGTTGCCAAAGTGGGGAGCCACCAGTGCTAAGTCTGGTCTTTCTGAAACTTTTTCTTCCCTTCTAAGCTTTCTGGCTGGAAAAAAAAAAATAAAATCAGAAACAAAACAAAGAGCTGAAACCCAGGATTTTTAGGTCACCAGGCTCAAAGGTGGTGGGTGCGTTAGCCTGTAGAAGCATCCCATACATTGCCATTGGGAAACCCTAGTGGGGAAACTCACTGGGGTCGGCCTGGGGCAGGACCGTGTGTGAGCGGATCATGTATCCCCATACTTCATATCCTAAAGGATAAAGTGGATGAGCAGAGGAAGTTGTGCCAACAGCAGGGCAGCACATCCACTGGGTGTGCCTGGTTCAAGATCACAACTTTCGAGTAACAGCATGGGAAAATTTCAGCCTGGAACGGGTATTTGGAAAAGGTGAACGCACAAAGCTCTCCCAATATATTTCTGGGCTGTCTTACAGGCAGTTCCCTCTAGCTCCTTTGGGATTCCTCATCTCATGTCCCATACATTTTTGGTTTATGTGTAAATACTTTGGGATATGTTCTCTTTTAATGCACCTATTTTGATGAGAGGTTGATTGACCGAAAATGCCACACAAATGCCCGATTTCCAAATAACTATTTTAGCCTGATCAGCATGAACCTCCAGATCTTCTGAGTTCTCATAAGAGAACTTGCATCCCACTGTAGTGTTTCCAAGAAACTCTGTACAGTTTGCGTTTTTTTAATGTAGAAAAAAGATAACCTGTAGAAGAAAAACACCAAGATAACATACCAGTTTGTTTTACATTTGCTGTGTATACTGATCAAGATGAAAGAGCTCGCAAAGACCACAAATGAAAAGACGCTCTTGATAGTTTCATTTTCCAGAGATAAGGTGGCTTGGAGTATTATTTTTTTCCTTTCTTTTAGATAAAGATGACATATGCTAGTGTAGAAATAAAGGAAAATAGGGTCATTCTAATTCCTCCATGAAAGGGTAAATTATTGCATAGTAATAGCAAGATTGGCTATGACAGAAAGGTGTAAAATCCAGATGAAGTCAGGGAACATTTCCTGTGCCAGCTTGAAGAAGGCAGCAGCACCTCCTGATAGCTGCACGTTCTGCTCTGTCCTAGCAGATGGACCACAGGACGTCCCCGAACTCACATTAGCTTCTGTAGATAATGCAGACCCCATTACTTTCAGAAGAGTTTTCTTTAATGTGAAACCATTTAAACTAACAAATCAAAACTAGTGGTGCTCAGGAACTGTGGGATGGGGGAGCACACCTGAGAGGAACCTCCGGAGCTGCGAGTCATCCTTGTTCCATGCAATAATACGGTCACTGGAGCTTTCCCAGGTTTTCTAGTCGGGGAACCAAGCTTTCCACATTGCAATATTTAGCAAGAGCTGAGGCACCTAGAAGCAAAAAGCCCTGGCAGCAACCTGCCAGCCATGCTGGGCCAACAGCCTCCAGAAGTAAGCAGAGGACCCCAGGAATTGTCCACAAAGGTCACTAGTTCTCTCGTAGCTTAAGGTTTTCCTGATGCCATTCGCTCTTGCTTCAGCATCCCCTTTTGTGGGCCTGACCACTTTCCCACCAGGAAAGAAAAGCATTGCAGCACTCTCAGATCCTGAGTCCACTCACCCTTCCGTGCTTGTCCCACTGCGAGATGCCCCTGGGTGCTGGATTTCCTTCTCAGGGCCACGTAGAGAGGAAGGTTGACCATGTAGGACGGACAGGCAGCACAAAGCTTTCACTCCGTGGCGGCTGCGTTAGAGCCCTCCACCTGGTGTACCTGCACTGCAGTTTGCTTTCCGTGCTGGAAGCGTTGGAAAACCACCTGCAGACTGCTTGATGGAAACAGGGCACTCACAATTTAATAACAAAATAAGCGCGGATATTGGTTCACACCTATTTGTGTGAGTAAGGACAGCCTGGCCCTCTTCCATGAGACTTGGCAGGATTTTCTATACTGTGTGTAAAGTCGGCTACATTAGTGCTGAAATGTTTTGGAACGTGGGGGAACGGATCATGAGCCGGTCCAATCCATGCGGATGAGCTGTGGAAGTCCTGGTGCTTTTACAGTAGATGAGGCCGTGGAGGTGCCAGTCTTGAAGCACCGAGTGTTGGCAGCAGGGTGGTCCCAGCCTGCGCTTTCCCTGGTGCAAGTTTCTCATTTCTCCAAGTCTTTCTCCTCGTGACCCGAGGTTACCCGTTGCTTTCTCTGTCTCTCAAGAGGACCTTCTTATTCTTTTCAGGGATTTGGTGATTTTACAGTCCAGCTGCCTTGGGATTTCGTCTATACCAAAAAAGGATTTCTTGATGTTTTCAGCGTTTTATATCTTACAGTGAGACCTCATATGGGACCTCGGTGATCCCCTTAAAAAGATATTCTCCTGCTGCATGTATGGCTCTTAGCGGGTTGGTTATTCCAGGATTATCTGACTGGAGCTGTCGCAGGATCTACAGTTCAGGAAAACTGCTTTGAAAATCAGTTGAATTTCTTAATCAGTTAAATTACTTCAATTTCCCCTCACTGCGTGGCTTAAATCCCTTTGGAGCCTGTCTGTGGAAGGATACTTTACATTCTACTTGTCTAAATTGGCACTGGTCAGCCTGTGCATCACTGTAGGAGCATATAGCAACTTGAACTTCCCACTTCGCTTTTTGGATCTCATCATTTCTTCTGAATCTACACTTTACCTTCTTCTTCACAGGTGCAAGACAAGCACTGGCCTTCTTGGCTTACACGAATGCAATGTCTAGGAGAGCAATCTCCACACAGCAGTCTCGATGACAAAATGAGGAACTTCAGATAAACCAAGGAGATATAATACATCTTAATGCCCACAAAGACGTCACCCTCTGCTCTGTCTCAGAGTGCAACAGAAAAAGAGAAACTGAGATGGGGACTGTGATCTCGCCTTCCCCAGAGGTGTGGACACGCCAGGCAGGGACTCCCGAGGCGTGAGAAAATCTCAGCCTGGCCTGGAGCCGTCAGAGGCAGGGCTTCAGCGGGCACTAAAACCGCTGGGAGAGAGCTCCTGCACGGAACATCAGCTGCACCCGGCCTGGGAGGAAGACTCAAGGGCATTACTGGTGCCCAGCGGCAGCGGGGAGGCAGAAACAGGGAGGTGAGGTGGCCCCCCCACCATTGCCCCCTGGCCGAAGGGCAGCCCCAGCCTCCTCACACCCCGTGAACATCACGAAGCTTGTCCCAGCACCAAAGACTTTCCTCCAGGTCAGGGCCGTTGTCCAGAAAAAGAGCTTCTCACCAGGAAATTGGTTCCTGTTGTGTGTTTTGTTTGGTTTTTGTTTGTTTTTCTTAACTGGGGAAATAAGCTGCTGTTACCTTTTTTTTTTCCATCCGTATCACTACACAGTGTATAAACTGGGAAAAACAGCTACCCAGCCAGAATCTCATTAAGTAATACGGGGTGTTGTAAGAGCTGGAACACCACCAGCGACATGAAAGTCAGGCAATTAGAAACTCATTTGAGGTCTGACAGGTCTGAGTATGCTTTCATATTCCAGGCAAGAAAAACATAGAAGTAGGTATGCCTGGTCGTTCTGGGCTCCCTTCTCATTTTTTTATCAGTTTCAGGATTTACTGCATTTATCTTAGAAACGGGGGGCTCTGAGCGTTGGCGAACAAGCTGTGGAGCAGGTGGCTTGTCCCACTCCAGCGTGCCTGGGGCTGGGGAACTCGCCACTGATGGCAGGTCACTGCGGCCACAGCACTGACAGAGGAGCAGGTCTGTATCCTGAATTCCATTGACACAGGGGATTTTTCTTTGGTGTAATTCAGGGACAAAACCACCAACATACGCAATCAGTGCCCCAAACAAGGGATTTGAATCAGCTGCATGTATGGCTGTTTGCCTGCCCGGCAAGGTGCTGTTTTTAACTCCCATCAGCAGGTCCCCGAAGAGGATTCCTTAGAGATCCTAATTTCTCTCAAGGGATAATGATATTGGTGTTATCTCCAAAAATTAATGCATTTGATATATCATAAAGAAAATCATTCACAAGACACAGACCTGCCAAATCTCAGCGTGCATGAATTGACGTTGCCATCCTTCCTTTTCAAGACGTGGGGCTGACCCCCAGCAGTGTCACTGTCCTGGACCTGTGTCCTTAGTGACACAGACGGGCACTCACTACGTCAAAAGCAAAACGAAATTATTTATCGGGCTCTGTGTGCACGGCTCCACCGTGACCCACCACCACGCCGTGCTGTGCCTCAAACGCTGCTTGTCCCAACCCAGCTGTGCCTGACCCAGCATCAGCCCCATCTCCTGCGTGGTGGCCGGTGCTGCTGTCACCCTCAAAACCCTCCTGCTCCTGCCTGGCGTTGCTTTGCCTCGCTCGTGGTTTGTCTGGGAATGCTTAACAGGGTGATACACTGATTAACCAGTGCGTCCAGGGCTCGCCTCCCAGGCTGGGGACGCCATCAGCAGGGCAAGGTCACCCCAAAATCACCTGCAGGGTGATTTCCTGTTGGGAAGGGACCATGTGCTGGTCTGGTCACAAACCTGGGCTGGGGGTTGAATGGAGCAAAGCAGAAAGAGATTGCCTGGCAGCTGGAGCAAGCGGTGGAGCGAGCGGTACAGCGCCGTGCCCTGCCATGGAGGAGGATGCCATCATGTGGCCAAAGCCCTTCATTCACATCCCGCTTGCTTTGCCTATTTTTTATATTAAAAACTTTCTGCCCTCTGCTCCCTTCCAACGCCGGGTAGTCCACAGCTCTCCCTAACAGCTCCTTCTGCCAGGTATGTGTTACACGAGAGCTTTCTCCAAGTAAATCCCAGGCATCCATCTCAAAGTTGGTTCAATGGGATGAAGAATAGCAGGAAAAAAATCACCAGGTGACTCCAAAGTGGGTCTGAGGGCTTTATGCTCAGGGGGGCACCGAACCTAGGCGCTGGGAGGGCAGGGTCATTCAGATGCACAGCTCGTTGCAAACCTCATCAGTTTAATTAATTCACGGTCCATTTTACATAATGCAATCAGATAAGCAACAGCATTTATTTGCACTGAAAACCAGTCTCCCCGAGTATTATCCCTGGGGACATATGATATTACGCATGTTTTACGTATATGCATTAAAACAGGTAACATGGAAAGGATGAATCCTTAAATGCAGCCAGCAACAAATACTTATGTGAAGGCTCATCAGTCTCACCCATATTGTTTTTCAAAACCAGTTCCCTGTGCTCTTGCCAAGCTCGAAGGCACCGTGAGCCTCCTCACCTGCAAGTCCTGAGATGAAGCAGCACCAGCTGTTTCTCCCACTTTTTTAAGGCTGGTTTTAGGGAAAGCCACACTTCTGCTTTCAATTCAGGCCCCAGCAAAGAGGACCCCAAGGTTCTGGACCGCATTTATGAGTACTGCTTCAGACCTGAGGTTTTAGGCACTTTGAGCAGAGGTCTTCCAGTCTTGTCACCAATTCCTCCATTCATCCAGGGAAGAGGACATAGGAGTTTCTCTTTCCTTCTTTTATGGAGGAAGACTGGACAGCTGCTCCAGGTTGTCTTCAGAAACCTTTACTGAGGGCATCTGCTAAAACTGCCATTGCTGGGGTTTTTCCCCAGAGCTCTTCTTTTCCAGAGGAAGTCGCAGGGAACTGTACATTTGTCCCAGATTGTTCCCCCATGCCACATGTCCCTCTGCATGTGAGGCTGTTACCCCTCAGCCACTCCTGCCAGTGCCAGCAAAGTCCTCTTGTCCCAGCAGAGCTGGCCCTTCTCGGTTTTTGGCATCAGAAGCTCCATGCTTAGAAAATAAACCATGGAGATATTTAACAGCAGTAATCATGACGTAAAAGATCTGGAATAATTGAAAGGCTGAGGTAGACCAAAGAGAGACCTGGGTCTGCCCCAGTCATCGCAGCGGGATTGCAGCAAAGAGCTGGAAGTCTGAAGTTGGCCTATGTATTTTACAGAATGGTTTGGGATAAGCTCTGCATCCCTTAAAGAGACTTCCTTTGGTGGTGGTCTCTCAAGGCTGCAGAGCGATGTCTGCAGGATTTGGCAGTTGGCAAGTTGGACTGTCATGTCAGGGAAATCAGAAGGACTGACAAGATACCGCTAGCAGGTCCCTGGAGGGCTGCACAAGGCGAGTTAGGTAAATTAGTAGGCAGCCATCTATATAAAACGCAGAGTTGTTCTATCATTTTCTGAAGAAAAAGAGCAGCTTAGTCTCTGAATTTAACATCTTCCCGGTTCCCAAATTAATTTATGGTTTGGATAACTGAAGTTGTTGAAGCCCTTTGCATTTTTTCGTAATAATGCGTTAAATTGTGGCAAACTGGAGAGTTCTGTGATGTAAAACGTGAGTATCCATTCATACAGGCAGTCATCCATTTCTTTGATCCTGAAAGCAAGTTAGGATTCGGTGGGAATCCAGACGTTCCTACACAAAAAGCACCTGCGCACCCATCACAGCTCCCCCTTTCCTTGCTCACAAAAAAGATGAGCATTATAGGCAGTGTTCTACAAAAGACGTTCCCTCAGCTGGTGTTGGTTGGGCTGGTTTTGGGTGTATCTCGCTGGTGTGGGTAAGGGAAGTAAGTTGTTCTCTTGGCTCAATGGGAAAAATGTCATCGGTGAAAGAGGCCCCCCACCAACACAGGAATTATTAAGGTTCTCTCAGACAACAGAGCGAAAGATTTGATCAGGAAGTGGTCTTTGGATTTGATTGAGCTGGTGCAGTTTTCAGAGTCCTCCAGGGACTAAGTCCGTGGCAGAAGAGAAAGGAGACACCATAGGTGCAGGATGGGAGTCTTCAGTCAGGGCAGCTGAGCCCTCACCAACACCACACTGCTGATTTGGCTCAGGAAAGAGGAGACTTTCAGGTCTTCTTGGCAACACTTTTGAAATAAGAAAAGAGGTGGTTTATAACGTACTGCAGAAAACAGTAAAGTCTGCGAAGAATGATCTTGAGTATTTAACTGCTAAAATAAGTATTTTTACTGCTGCTCCTTTATGTAACCCTAGGTTTATGGGGGAAAGAGTAAAACTGTGAGTTGACAGTCAAGGTGCTTTGAAAGGGCTTAATTTCGGGTCTGTGTGGATGGATCAAAGGAGGAAAGGACATTGTACAGGGACTTCAGTGAGAATGATATTTTGAAACTTATAAAATGTTAGAGAATATTCTCCTTTCAGATTTTCTTTTCCGATTCACACTCATCAAAACAATCACAGCAATCAGAATGGAATTGTAGTGAAATTCCAGGAGATCTGGAATGAAACCAAAATCCATCGGCACATCTATTGTCTGCTCCAAATCCCACAGACCCAAATTTGAAAAGCGTTTGAGTATTCAGATGTAGGTACACAGGTAATTTGTCTGACTTTCAGAGGATCTCTACAGTTGCAACTCCACTTGTTTCAAAGGTTAATTCTCTAATTTTAATAAAGCTAGAGGGTCTTTATGCGCTGACCTGGAAGTTAAGGATTGGTCTCAGTTTGGCCTCTTTTCATTGCTTTGAGGGAAAGTTCATAGCCAAGAAACATGGCTGAACTCGTTGGGAATCCTCGCACTGCATTGACCGTGATGCCCCTAAAAAAGACCTGTTGGGGATGGAGAAAGGTTAGAGCATAGGAATATACCGGCTCTTTTAAGAAGAAGAAGAAAACATTGAATGAAATCATGGTGGGATTCTGAAGAACCAAATCTTGGTTTACTCAGGAGATACGCTCTCACTGCTGGTCTCTGCTGAAGTCTGCGCTGGAGAACAGAAACGCAATGGCAAAAGTCACTGGTTTGGTATCGTTGTGCTCCAGGCTCCCTGTGGACCCCTCTCTGTATCTGCCAGCAAGAGCTACAAGAGGTAGAGGGTGAAAAATGGCCTCATGCCACTGGTGTAGAGCAGAAAGCGAGAAACCTAAACCATCTTCCAGTGTTGTCCTACCTAGCTACATTCCCTCCTTCCCTTTGCATACATAAGCATGTGGGGATCGTGCAAACCCCAGGGTACAAGAAGAAAGCTGTTGCTTTCATGCAGCAAACGCTGTGGCTCCCATGGCTGGATCTATGGGCGCAGGAGCCGTTTGGGAAGCGGAGAGGGAGCGGTGTGGCTGGGAGCCAGCCCAGCCGACGCAGGCATTCTGCCACACGGACTATTTTGCAGCTTTCACCTTTGAGCATAGAAACAATTTCTCAATCAGCAGAAAACTAGACTTACCCTGTACCTTGCTGAGAACGAGTTCTTGCCACCAGCTTTGGCAAAAATATTTGATATAAGCTGATATTTTCACATGTGGGTTCCTAAGGTCAAGTTTTGGTGCTCATACATATTCCAGTGTTTTCTTTCATTCAGATAATAAATATGAATATATACAGCCAGACTTCCCCCTTCTGCTCAATATATATTTTTGGAGAGATGCTGGCACTTACGAGAGTGAAAGATCCTGCAGTTTTTAAGTGCTTGAACAGTAAAGTGCTTTCTGGAAGGTGGAGAAGAGGCCCTTGTCGCCCCTGGTGTTGCCTTGTCTCCCTTCAAAAATCCCCCTCCTTAGAAACACTATTGCCTGGTATGTGCAAGGGTGTGCACAAACCATAGAATCACCTGGGTTGGAAGACACCTTTAAGATCATCGAGTCCAACCATCAACCCAACACTGCCAAAGCCACCACTAACCCATGTCCCTCAGCACCACGTCTGCCTGGCTGGTAAATACCTCCAAGCATGGCGACTCCACCACTGCCCTGGGCAGCCTCTGCCAATGCTTGATGACACTTTTGGTGTCAATTTTTCCTAATATCCAATCTAAACCTCCCCTGGCACAACTTGAGGCCATTTCTTCTTGTCCTGTCGCTTGATACTTGGGGGAAGAGACCGACCCCCCCTGGCTACACCCTCCTTTCAGGGAGCTGTAGAGGGCAGAAGGTCTCCCCTCCGGCTCTGCTTCTCCAGGCTAAATCTCTCCCTCTGGGACGAGTCTGTTTACAAGGTGATGATTGCAGGGAGTACCTCTGCTGGCCTGTTTCTCACAAAATCACTCCGTTAACCACCCAGACTAATCACTGCGGTCACTAATCTAAACCCCAGAAGTTCGGAATAGACACAAAAAATAATATTAGCAAATCAAGTCCCCGTCCAGGCTCTACAAAGGCAAAACGCCCGCGGCTACTGTAAGAAAGCAGGGAAGATCTCAGCTCCAAACGGAGAATCCCATGGATTTAACCAGTATCTAACCAGTATTTCCCCTGAAATACCGAGCTCTGCTAAACACAACCATGTCTTGTATCCAATAAACCCAAGGCATGGTGCTGACTTGTACCAGACAGAATCAAAACATCTTCACATTGTACAGGATAGAGTTTGCAACGTGAAATTGAAATACTGGGATATTTAGGATATCACTTGATTTACTGGGGTCTTTTATTTTGTTAGGAAAGATAGAATTTTCTGGGAGGATATTCAAATGTTTGCAGGATCCACAAAGTAACACAAGAGAGCCTAGGTAAATAATAATGAAGATTTATGAAGAAAAGCCCAGAGACATAATTTTTTCTCATCAGAATGAACACACCTGACTATGAAAAAGAGGGCTGCATTTACATTTTTGTGTGTGTGCCAGGCAATTATTTTCAGCACTGTGAATGCTATTCCTTTGTCCCAGAATGAAAACATCCAGACCCAAAAAACGGGGTTGCCGTTTATCAGTTCTGCGTCTCCTAACATATAGAAAGATTTTCCTCATGAGACATGGATCTAGTCTTATCATAAATTATTACTCAATCCTGTTGCCAGCTTTGGTCCGCATGCCAGGCACGAGAGCAGAAAAACTGCAAGCAGCTCAGACCTCAAACAAAAAAACCCCAAAAAGTGCCTGAACTAGTTGTCAATATTCAGGCAGCATAAGGGGGAAGGGAGGGTGAGGATGGAGAGAGAAGGGAAAATACACGGAAATTCCCTTTGCAGCCATCCTGTGTTTTCCTGTGAGACTGCCTGCCAAACTGAAGGCGCAGGGCAGGTAGCAGGGCACCCTGACTCTCCTCTCCCCACCCAAGCAGGGTCTTTAGCGTCTCTGCTGGTGCCTGGCCTTCAGAGAAATGTGACTTTCTTCACTCCATGGCAAAAAGGAAGCAGACTTCCAGCTCCTGGGACAGCTGCTGTAGTATAGTGGCATGTTGGCAAATATTTAAATCACACTGCCTGGGGATTTTGCAGGTCATTTTTCTTTTTGTAACTTGTTACTTTTCCCTCAGAATGTGAAAATTAAGACTTGGGAGCTAAAAGCCCACATGATGTCTTGATGACAACTTAAATACAGCTTTATTTCAATATCAGAAGACGTTGCTTCTTGTAACCACGTACTGGCAGCCCAATAAAGCTGCAAACCCTTGTTCTCTGCCATCCACATTCAACTGTGGGAGGTTCCACAAGTTTGCAGGTAGAACAAACAACTTTTATTACACTATTAAACAAAGTCAGAAGAGAGACCTATGGAGTTTTTTTGTCATACGGCCCTTCACATTTGAAGCCAAAGGGATTCTGATTTAAGAACATTTTCAATCAGCTCTATCTTGGTGGAAAATGAGGGTGAGCGGTGCAAACCGCAGCATCAGTTCCACCAAAGCACTGCCTGAGGAGACCAGACACACCTTGGGAGCCAGCGCAGTCCCCTGGGAATCAATTCCCATTGACGTCGGTGCCAACAGGAAACATCTGACCTCTGCGTTTTGTCAAAGCAATCACGGAGGCAAGATTTTCTACCCCTAATTTATGATAAATCACATCCACAATTAAATGCACTCACATGAAGTGTTATTTTAAGCTAATTACACCAGCAGACCATGACCCCCAGCCATTCATTGTTTCATTCCTGTAAGGCGCATTATTACTCTCGCTATTATGATTTAGAAAGAATCTGCACTATAATTAGCTACTGTCATTATTATAATTTAGCAGTAACTGGCTTTAGCTGTCTCTCAACCTTGCAGATAGATTTGTAACAGCCATTGTGTTTCTTAATTGAAGCTTAAGTGCCTAATACCCAGATTTTACTTCAAATATCACTTACTTTTAGGCCCTCGTTCTGGTAGCTCTGCAAGATACAGTCAAGGGTCCCTTTGTACTTGTTTAAATAAACTCCATCCGCCTGAAGTCGACTTTTCACAACATCCATTGGAGTAGCAATCACCCAGGAAATGGCTCCTAGAAAAACGCAGAAGTATTTGAACAATTTCTTCTCTGTATTTCCTTGGTCGTAGGTCAGTGAACTCAGAAATTCACCTCTCATCTACCACATCGTATTCATGAGGTTTTTGTTTCAGTTTGTTCACCCTGCCCAGGCACAGGAACACACGGGAACAGTATTTCTAGGACCAAAGTTCCCTGTTTCTGGAAGGAGCATTGAGGTTTTGGGGGTTATGCTGGTAGTCAAATGCAGACAGCCTCCCCCAGTCAAATGCCGGTGCTCACCCAGGTGCAAACAGATCTTCTGCCCTGCTTCTGGTAGAGCATGGACATGCCGTAGGAAAAGTCCAAGCTGCAGGGAGCTGCCGCTTGGGACAATTTCAGAAAAATTGAAGTCCTCAGATAATACCGTTGAAAAGCAAAGCTTGAGCTGAGACTGCAAACAGGAGACTAACCCCTCTCATGCTCCACACAGCTGAGATACATCATCACTCCTATAAAGAAGCTGTCTATTTACATTGATTAGCCTGCAGCTGAGTGGGATGTTTTGCCTCTTTGAGAAGGTCAGCTTATGACCAGAATACGTGGCCCAGTTGGACAGGCAAGGGCTTGTTTGGACCTACGTGATTGTGGAGGCATACCACAGATGCTTTTCAGATGGGCCAGGGCTCTGTTTGTTTGCGGGAGGAACAGAGAGGACGTTTTGTAAATATTACCTGAGCTAAGGATTGATCTGCATTCAGGGGTCTGCAATTTAGAAACGGCCAAGAAATGGGGAGCGGGTGGAAGGGTGACCTTAGAGATGTCAGCACGGTAGGGAATGCACATGCCGGTCTTGCTGGCAGGTGTTCACAGGAAAAAATAAAAAGAAGGAGGAGATCAATAACAATCAACTCTGCTTCTGCTGCGTGCAAGTAGGGTGCACACCCTCCTGATGGGCAGCCAACAGGTTGAAGTCCTCTTCTGGTTGCATCTCGGTTGCTGTGTATCATTGGCAATATGATAGGCAGGCTGCCGTGAGACATCCCAAGGGATGAAGGCACCAGCTGTTTTCCTTCTTGCTGACATTGAGCCTGATGGCGATCTGATAACGTGACTTCCGTAAAGTTTGTCGTCATAAAACGCGGCTGTGGTGCCAGGGGACCTGACCCTGAGGGAGTAAGGTCGTTCAGCCCCATGTCCTCTCCTGGCGACCAGAAGGATGTGGTGGCTCCTGAGCCACCCCTGGGAACCTTCCTGTCCTTGTTTTGCAATGTTGGGGGGAAAAAAGGTGCTTACCTGCTACACCCCCTGCCAGCCAGATGGAGGAGGGACTAGGGGAAATGCATCCGTCAGGGGTAATCCAGCCACAGAAAAACGTGTAAGGGATGAAATAGGAGCAGTACCCAGGAATATCCCTCAGAAGCATTGCTCCCATGCCTCGGTATATTCCTGCTATCCCCTCTTTCTCTAGGACTGTCCTAAAGCAGTGAACTGGGCCTCGGTACATAGAAAATCCAGGAACCGTGGGCTTCAGTTTAATGTTTGCTGCAAAAAAGATATAACAACTGTTATAACAGCTGTATTGCTACAAAACTCCTCTCCAAAGCCCACCGCATCCAATAGAAATCACTGCCATCCACTTTCTTTTGCTGGGATCAAGATGTAGTGTGGGGAAAAAGGTTTTTAGAAAGAAGCCTTAGGCCCATTTTTAAAAGATGTTTGGATACTTAGGACAGATTTTTCTCAGATGCTTTGCAGGCTTCCCAATATGTGCCGAGTGAGATTTCCAAATGAATTTACGGCCATGCACCCGAATTTCATGGATTTTAACAACGTCGGGTGCCAAGCTGCCTCTTTGAAAGCCTTGACATCTTCAGAGCTTGGCCCTTCTGATGTAGGGCAGCGAAGGGCTTTTGGAAAGGGCATTAGGTTGCTGAGCTGCCTGGAGGCTTTTAAAAATGGACATAACAGTATGTCATCAGAGCAATACAAAAATGTCATATATTCCCCAGTTAAACACCGCAACTGTAATTGTGAGGAAGGTGTGTGTGAAACTGCTGAAATCCAAGCTGTTGAGCTCTGAAGCTGCACCATCTCTTCCTTGGGCTGCGCACGTGCTCCGGTGGGGTTTGCTCCACGCTGGAAGCCCCCGGTGAAATTCAGCCCCCGCCTCAAGCAGAGGCAGCTCCTTCCGCCTGCAGCTTCTGGAGAGGTTACAGCTGCCCACTGCCACCCTGCCGGTGTCCCCTCCAGACCTGTCTTGCCTGTGTCTGGGTACCTGTAACCCTGCCCTGAATAAACCAGCAGTTTTCCAATGTGCATGTGAAATTTTGGAGGTTTATGGGCAAATATATGTGGGATTGAGAGTGGGGAGCAGGAGGTGGGGAGCTGGCATTACCGCTGGCAGCTGTGGTGCTGCTGGTGGGATCTCCAGGGGACCCAACAGCCCAGGGACTCGCTGTTCCTGCCCCACAGCCATGTGGGGAAGGCAGCTACTGCAGCTCCTGGTCCTCAGCAGATCCCTGTGTTCGTTATAGATCCCAATCAGCTGGAAATGCCAGCGGAGATCGGATCAATGTGACTGATAAAGACCCCCCCCTTGAGCTGGGCAGGATGGGATTCATCCTGAGGCTGAAGGAAGCACCTTTAGCTCGATTGCAGTGGCACAAGGCAGCAGAGAGCTGGGCCTTGAAGGAAGGTTGTCCTAAAGCTCTCGGTGAACACCAAGGAGAAAGGAAAACAGAAACTTTTGCTTCCTACCTTCAATGTATGGCTGCGTTTGCATCTGTAGCCTTATCTTTACCAGCTCCACGGGAGCGCCGATGCCCACGGAGATGATCCCAGCCACCGTGCTGGCCAGAGCCATGTCGGCGAGCACCGGTGCGTGGGACGGGTCTCCATGGCGGAGCTGGCTGAGGAGCCGTTGCGTGTTGCTGAAGACGCCGAACACCACGGAGCTGTAGACGGCGATGCTGGCCAGCGGGAAGGACATGCCTTTGAAGAAGCCAGCCACCTACCCGGGGAAGGGAGCGGGAGTTAGGAGAGCGAACAGGACTGAGCAGCGTAAGTCACAACTTGTATGTTGGGCCAGAAATGTAAATCCAAGTGGCAGGTGTCTCCTGGACCCAACTGTTTGCACATGCTAATTAATTCACGCTGCTAAAGACTTGTAAAGATTGTGCAGAGTACGGGACGTGCTGAAAGCTCAGGAACCCACATAGAATTCCCTCTTACAGACAGCTTCTGTCCTGGCATCACCAAAGTCAACAAAATACCTCTGGTAGAGCTTTGCCAGCAGGTACAGACAAACCAGCCACTGTGGATGTAACACCCCGACCCATGAGCAGACACGGGCAGTGTCATTCATCACACCCTGCTGGGGATCCGTCTTTTCCCTATAGGAGTAACCAAGAGAGTTACCTTAGGGTTAAGCAAGGGAAGGCTGTCAGGATTTGCAGGCTCAATTGCACCAGGTTTATTGATCTTCATATAACTGCTGGTGCCAACAGTGATTTCGTATAATTGCTTTATGTATTTATCTATTTATCTATTTGCATTTTCTACCAGCACATTTTAAGTAAGATAAAGTACTTACAGACTCATTTCTGTACACAGTGAGCACACAGCTGAGTGTATTTCCATACCCTTGTCCAGCTTGCAAACGAGTCTGCAAAAGACATTCGTAAAATGCAATTAAAATCCGATGTTTCCAGCCCAGTGAAAGCTCATGCTATGTAAACAATGCGTACTTTGAGAACGAATCCTTTCTTAGTTGTAAAGAAAACAGAGCAATAAAGTAAGATATATGTGCATCCACCCCCCTTGAACTTTGCCAGAAGCAGGGCTGAGCAGGATCTCAGAGGTCTGAAGTTTTCTGCAACATCTGGAATCGATGATGTTCAAATTGCTCGAGTCCAGACCAGCTCTGCTGGCCCGGCACAGCGCTCGCAGCAGACTGCTGGTGTGGAGCGCTGTCATTGGCAAGGTCCTGATTTATGTGGAAATTGGAGAGTGATGTGGTCTCCTCCATCTGGGGACTCTCAGTGGAGGTTGGGATGTGTTGCTGAAGGATGGAGGCTTCCAGGACCCTTCCAATCCTAGCTGGGTCTGAAGACGCAGAAACACTAAATGGAGCCAAAATAATTCAGCTCCATCTCAGAAATTCTCCATGCTTCGCTCAAAAATACATTTTTACATCATGTCCAACAAAGACATTTTGTTTCTGGAAAGCAATGGTTATACGCCTTCCAAAAAATGCCTCCAACAGCTGTAAGGAATGGGGTGTAAATCATGACAAAGCCTGTACGATTCAATATGCCTTCCCCTTCTCACATATATATATCTATAGATACATGCACCCATATATTTAGATCATCTTTCATTCGAGCTGCTGACAAGTTTGCAATAAAAACATCCTAAAAAATGTTGCCTTTTTGGGGCTTAGAGGTGTGCGAGGAAATGGAAACCCTGTTTGGTCCGCAGGACCTGGGGCTTCAGCAATTAATCTTGGCTGAGGCTGGAGCTCATTTTTTGCAGGAAGACACTCACATGTGCTCTGTCGGGGATGTTTTTAGGGAATGGGGATGGCATTTCTGGTCATATCCATCAGCATTGCTGCTAGCAGGAATGACAAAATGAAGCCTGGAGGGACAGTACCAACCTGTGCTGGAGGGAGGGACAGAGCCCAGTCCCCTCTAGCGGCTCAGCCCTGACTTACACCGGGGCAAAGCAGTAACTTCATTTGGGAAATTAAATCCCAAAGGAATGAGTGTCCTGCGGCGTTCGTGCCTGGGGAGAGCTTTCGGACAGCAAACAGCAGGTTGAATGACACAATCTTTTGGCCCGGAGCCCTGCAAGAGCCTCACCGGTGGGGGGTTGCGGCGGTGGGACCCTGTCCGGGGAGAGAGGAGGACCATAGCCCGGGCTCACCCCTCGCCCCGGGCCGGCTCCGTGCAGCCCTCTGCCCGTCCGGAGCCCCAAGCCCCACTCCGCGCCTGCCCAGAGGCCACGGAAAAGGTGGCAGCGAAAGTAGAATATTTACTGAGCCCGTATAAACAAGCGGGTGCACGAAGATGCCGGATATGGCTCCCACAGGACACATTGTGCAACGCAGGGAGGCCGGGGCCGCGGGTGCCAACCTGCGCGCACAGTGACCCACGCCGGGGGGTAGCGGGGATGGGGGGGGGGGACCAGCTGCACCCTGGGCAGCTCAGGACAGGGTGACCATGCTGCACAACCCTGCGTTCCCTCCTGGCTTAATTTGTACGTTTAGCCCCACCATTTCCATTTTGCCTCCGTGGGCTTGTTTTTTTTTCTTTTACACAGTAACCAGGTATTTAGAAGTTCAAGTTAATACTTTTTTTGAGTAACTGTGGGCAACTGAGTGTCCTCACAAGCTGCTCCTTGCACATATGCCCCTTAACTAAGCTGTTAACACCCAGCGCTGAAATCCCTGCTGGCATCTCTGTCAAAGGCGGCTGATACCAATATGGATATTCCTCGGGAAACTTCTCCTTTCTGCTGCGTTTTAATTAGACGGGCCCTTTGGGTGGCAAACAGAAACCAAAGAAAGTTCTGGGGAAATGAACGCAACGTGGAGGATGAAAATTGAGTAAATCTAAAACTCTTTACAGTTTTGCAAGGCTGTGGAAAAAAAGCTGCTTGGGTTTGATGGGAGCTGTGACGCTGGGAAGGGGCCAGCTGAAGGAGGAGACCTGCTCGATGGGAATTGTGGTGTGGATACCACAGACCCCATCCAACCTTTTGGTCAAGTCTTGACCTCTCCTCCAGGCGGGGAAGGATTCCCCCCTATTCCCTGGAGGCTGTGACAGCCACTGAGCCATCCCTTTGCTAGCTTAGTGCTGTGCAAAAACTCTCCACTTTTTCCCTTCCGCTAAATTTGGAAAGATAACAAGTCTGCCTACTTGGTATTCCCAAGCCATGTTCAAAGCCAAGGGCAACAGAAGGGTCAGCCTGACAGTTGTCTTTATAAGCACTGAAGGATGGGCTCGCTCCTTCTTGGCATGCAGAAATTCGGTGCTTCCCAGCAGGATCCTCTCTCAGTTGTTGCCAAACTCCCCCAAACCTGGCAAGGGCGCCCTGACGGCCAGCCCGAGATGGGGATTGCCTTGGCAACCCCGGGCAGAGCCAGCCTGCACGGCCCGTGCCCTGGCCCTGCCCGTCGCCGGGAGGGTGCGTTTGCCTTGAGGCTCCTCCTGCCTGGGCTCTGCACCCACCCTCCCACCGCCACGCTCCCAGGGCCAATCCCACCCGAGCCGTTCCGAAAGGACAAGGCTGGCAAGCCATCTCCTGATCCCAGGAGAGCCGGCTGTGTGCAAGGGGATGGCTGTCATGGCTGGAGAGGGGATGTGACATGGGCCGCGCTGGACCCTGCCTCCTCCCCATCTCCCTCCAAAGGTCTCTAAGGTGCAAACGGGACCACTGGCTCTTGGGTCTGTCTCATCTGACAGCCCCGCCTGGTGCCAGCCACGAGGCTTGGACCAGATCAGAGCACTGAGCAGAGCAGTTGAAGCAACGAAAGCTGGTTGGAGATGCCTCACACGCTCTTTAAAAGGAGAAAGGAAAAAGAACAGGATCTTGCTTCATATCTCTGCATCAGTAGGGATGGTCAGCTCGGGTTGGGGCAGGCTGTATTGCTGTGTGTGCATGGGCTTGTCTGCATCATGCTAGCAAATATCTTTCTACATCTCAAAATCTTTCCCTCTGCAGAGTAATTGTCTTGCAGGAATAGTAAATATTGCATCTCATAGCCCTGGGCTAACAATTTCAGCGCTCTGCCCTTCCAGCATCGCCAGCACTAGGAAAACATGTAAAAATGTGCCTGCAGCAAAACAAATATAGCTCCCCCGTTGCCCTTTGAATACTTGTCCGTGGCAAAGTTCAATAAAACATTGGCAGAACTGTTTGGTAAAGCACACATTAAGTAAGGCCAGGTTTAATTTTCAGCATTAATCCTCGCTGGAGGAACTCGCATGTATCAGCCAGTTCTTTTAGTTTCTCGTTCGAAATGAGCATTGGAGAGGAACAAAGGCTAAAGTCTACAAAAACATTTCTACCCAGGCTAAATTGCCCCTTAGGGTGTCAGGGGAAGTGAAGGTCTTTTGAAGCGTCATCTCGAGAGAGGCCACCTCCCCGTCGGTGGAGTTTTGGGTGGTGACATGAGAGCACGGTTCAAAGTGGTTTACCTTGATGGTGTCCAGGGGGTGGCCCACAACCACGCTGGCGGCTCCTGGGGATGAAAGCAAAGTATTACACAAAACGTTGAAGGAGCTTTTGTGATGGGAAGCGATGGGTTTATAGGGGAGGAGGAGAGATTTCCATAGGAACAGCCATACTGGGCCAGCGCAGCGCCCTGTCTCTGACAACAGGCAAAAGCTGGGCAGAAGCATTTGTGCATCTTCCCCCAAATACTCTCCTGGACTCCATCAGCTTGACATCTCAAAGGCATCCCAGCGAGGAGAGGTGGCGGTGGATTTGTATGTCCTGTCCGTGAACAACCCCCCGGCAGTTTTGTAAGCTCGTGCAAATATTTGGCCTCAAAATGGTGAGATTCAGGTTAGACATGAGGAAATGCTTTCTCCTGACTCGGATGGCGATGCATTAGAGCCAGCTGCTGATGGGGTCTCTGAACTCCCATCCTTCGCTGTTTTAAGAGCAATTAATAGAGATACCTGTCAGGGATGATTCAGACAAAGAGGATCCTGCTCTGTATCAATTTCTACAGTCCCATCCAGCCTCATTCCCCATGGTTCTCTGGGATAAACTGACCCATTCCCACACGCTGTCCTGCTCACCTCCCCAGGCCATTTGCTGCCAGGAGCCCCCCATGGCAGGGCAGGACTTGGTTTCCCCTTTCTCTGGGAGGATGGAGCAACCCATATGCCGTGGCCACTATATGGTTATATGTGCTTGCAGCAAACACCACTGGCAGCTTTCATGGTGTTGATGGAGATGGTGGGTAGTTTGTGCCGCTTCTACAGCTCCACATCTCCGAGCAAACCGGTATTCCCAAGTGCTTTAGAGACTACATGAAATGTCTCACTTGTAGTGGATGAGGACTGAACAGAGCATCATGCCCTTGGTCAACGCATTATGACTTTGCTCAAAAGCATATTATAAAATGTCCCCTCTCCTCCTGGACCTCAACCTGAGATCGCCTGTGGTCTAGCGCTATGTGTGAAAACTGGCTGCTGCCACCAACACTGAGCGCTGGTGGCTGGTCACCCCCCGGCCCGTCCTGTCCCACTCCTGGGGGTGTGGGGCGATAGCACAGCATCAGCGTGGCAGACGGCGTGCTGCCCGGCCTCCGCAGGCTTCGAGGATCCAAAAATCTCATGTAACCTTTTGGCAGAGGTTCTGGGGTTTTTTGTTTAAGTGTCAGCTAACCTGTTACCCTCACCTGGCTGCTCAGGACCTGGGAACCACCTCACATCCACATCCTGGAAGAGGGGAGATTTAGAACCGATCTCAGGAAGATATTTTTCACCATGAAGGAGGTGAGCCCCTGGCCAGGGTTGCCCAGAGCAGCTGTGGCTGCCCCATCCCTGGAGGTTCAAGGCCAGGTTGGACGGGGCTTGGAGCAACCTGGTGTGGTGGGAGGTGTCCCTGCCCAGGGCAGGGGGTGGAACTGGGTGATCTTTAAGGTCCCTTCCAACCCAAACCATTCTGTGATTCTGTGATTCTATCCTGAGCCTGGGAGCTCTGGTCTGCAGTGGCCGGTGCTGCGATTTCCCCTCTTCCCAGCCGCTCCCGCAGCCCATCCCAGGAGCGGGGATGGAGGGGGGCAGCTTAGCCGTGCCCCTTATCAGCTGTTACACCCAGCGGGAATTTTCAGTTCTGGATGACATAGCGCATTCCCGGCGCCTCTACGGATCCTGGCGTTTCCTTTTCTTTCTGCTGTCCGTTTTTCCCGGTGTTTGCGATCGGCATTTCCAGCGGGCCGGATCGATACCCGCCGGCATCGCCCTTATCGGGCTGAGCGCGGGGTCGCAGCCAGGCGGTGCCTCCCGCGGGGGTGTGTGCGCCGGGGGGGGCCCCGGTTGGCCACTGCGAGCCCGGGCTGGCCCCCCCCGAGCCCGGTGGCTCTTCCAGCCGTGACGGCCGGGGAGGGACAGCCGGCGGGAGCCGGGGGCGTGCGGGGTGGCTCTGGCCGCGCCCCCCATCCCGGGCGCACGGCAGCATCCCGCGTCCTAACACCGGCATTTTAAGTGTCCCGTATCCCGCCCGTGGAAATGGGATTAAACCGCACGTCCGAGCCCAAGCGAAGCGAATCAAACCGCGCGTCCCGCCGGTCCGAGCCCGCCGCGGGGAAGCACGGAGCGCGGGTCACACCGGGCAGTGTATTCCCACGCGCGCTCCTGTCCCCGTCCCGTCCCGACCCGTCCCCCCGCCGCCCCCCGAGCCCGCGGCGCCACTTACCGCCCACCCAGCCCGCCGCGAAGTCCTGCAGCTGGAGGCTGCCCATGCTGCGCCGCCGAGCGCGCCCCGCGGCGCGGGGTCCCCGCCGGGCAGGGGCGTCCCCTCCGGGCAGGGGATCAACTCCGGAGAGGGGTCCCCGCCGGACAAGGGGGTCCCCGCAGGCAGGTGCCCCCGCCGGGCAGGAGATCACTGCGAAGAGGGGTCCCCGCCGGACAGGGGTCCCCGCCGGACAATGGGGTCCCCACTGGACAAGGGGGTCCCAGCCGGACAAGGGTCCCCTCCGGGCAGGGGATCACTCCGGAGAGGGGTCCCCGCCGGCCAAGGGGGTCCCCGCCGGACACGGGTCCCCACCGGCCAGGGGTCCCCGCCGGGCAAGGGGGTCCCACCGGGCAGGGGGTCCCCGCCGGTCCGCGGTCCCCGCGACAGTCCAGCGCGCGCCGCCGAGTGTCTCCCAAGCGGAGTGACATCACGCACCGGCCTTAAAGGCGCCGCACCGGCTCCGGCGGCGGGGAGAGACACCCGGGCGGGCCGGGGGGCGCAGCGCCGGTGCGGGGGTAGCGCCCGTGTTCCCCCCCGGGACTGATGCCGTCGGGTCACCGGGGTCGGGGCAGGGTCCTCTTTACGCTGGGGCTGGTCGCGGGGAGATGAAAAAGCAGTATCGGGGGGGTCCGTATGACGGGGGAAATCGGGGATTTTTGGGGAAGTATGCTGGGAAGTCTCACATGAAAGGTCTAAGTCCAGAGAAAGAGCATAACTCGCACCACCAAAATTGAAAAACCTCATCTGCTTCACTGAAATCACACGGCCTCATCTTTTCAGGGATGCCCCCAACGTCTAGATGATCTTTTCAGGAGATAGCCCCAATTGCCGTATTATCTTTTCAGGAGACATCCCAATTTTCTGTATTTTGGCAAGCAATGAACAATCGCTCCCTACCCCATTCCTTCCCCTTAGCATTCACAATTTTCTTATACCTCTAGTACCTGCTTCTCCCTCAGTCCTGTCTTTCCCAGAGTCAAGAGCCCGGCTCGGTTTAGTTCCCCTCCCATGCAAGATGTTCCTTTTCATCCTCCTCTGTCATATATTTTTTTTCTAAAGTCTTTGAACTGGGCAGCCAGAACCACAAGTAACAGGAACAAACCAGGCATTCAGCGGCGTAAAAATATTTTCTCTTTTGATCTCGAACTCTTTTCTGGCAATTTCTAACATGCCTTTCTGATCCACGCTGAAGACTGGGTCTCTTCCCCAAGTGGGAAATACCTGATTTGGGGCCCAGCTTGGCTATTGTGCCTCCTGTGTGGCACTTTCAATTAGTAAAATCTAATGCCTTGCACCTGAATAGCATGCAGCCACTCAATAGCAGGACATCCTTCTGCTCCTTAAGCAGATATCCTTGTGCTCACCGGCTCCATCAGAAAACTCCTCTTGGATTTCTTGGGCGTGATTTCGCTTCGTAAAAGATGCGCTGGCCCTTCGCCGCCGAGCATATACATCTGTCTCCTTTGGCTGTGCTTTACAACAGCCCGGAATGAATTTTGATCTATAGAGGTCAGATTTCTGCAGATAGCAGTTCCTGGGATCAGTTTGGGAGACTTTCGAAAAAGATTGGCGTCAGGTTTGTGGCGTTGCCTTCCTGCAACACCAGACTGGCTTTTAGTGAGATGCATTTTGTCTACATATTCTGGTAACTATGGAAAATGTTGATAGTTCATAAACAAGAAATCCTGAACACCAAAATACTGGCTGAAAATATAAACATTTAAAAGTTTTTTTCTTAAACAATTAGTATTTTAATTTCCATTGATACATTAATATTTTCCACAAAAAGAGACATAATTATTCAAGCTGACCTTAAAACAATGTCCCCTTATGTGCATGCACATATACAGAAGAAACCTTACCACTGAGTTGGCTGAAGGGAGCTTTTGTCTAGAAATTGCTTATAGAAATTTGGTATTATGTGCGTAGTTATCAGCTCAGATAATCTACACCTGAAACTTTAGATTTTTCAATGTATATAACAATGCATGTTCTGCTTGAGGAGGATTTTCCTGAAGCACCAAGTCTCAAATGGTGCAGAGCAGGTTTCTGTGGGTCCTGGATAAATGGTGGAGACAACATGTGGGCACAAGCACTGTGGAAACTTGTCTGTTGTTTTCTCAAATAAATCTGTTTTTTTTCTTTTTAGAAGAAATTTAATTCCATACATACAATAATACAGAAAGAGAATATTGTCCTGATTTTTCACGCATATTTTCTTGCAAAGCCAGGAGAAAAGCTGGCTGAATGAGGTAATTATTCAGATAGGAGCATTAATCATTAATCATACGAATTCTCTTTAACTGTGAGTAACACATTTCCACACCAAATTCAGAACATCTGCTAACTCAGGGAGAATGCTGGGAATGGTCTTTGTGTGACATTGAACCAAGAGTCGAAACCAAAGCTTATGGAGACTTTATTGTAAACGGCTCCTAGCCTGGAAGAGGAAGGTGGGGAAGCCAGGATGGATGCGGGAGGTGGACTGAGATGCTCTTGCAGTGGTCCCTGTGGACACGTTCACCCCAGCAGCAGGCAGGGATGCAGGATGCTTACAGCTCGTGCCCTCGGCTGCGGTTAGCGATACCCACGGAGCTAGAAATCAGCCCCGGAGCGGGCAGAGACCCGTGCACAAGCTCCAAGTGGTTCATATTCGCATGGCCCCTCAGTGCCCTGCTCCTCTCTGGTTCGTAGGGGTGTGTTTGCCCCTAAAGAGAAGTCGCTGCAACTCGGAAAGAGAGTTTATCCTAACTTCCAGCTACGGATGGTGAACGGACGAGCCGTTTCCATGCACTTCTCAGCGGTTATGCACAAGTAATGCTGTGCCACTGCTGGTCCATCTGCAGGCATTTTGCCAGACTGCTGTTATACTGGAGCCAACTGGGACCCATTAAGGCCAAGCAGAACTTCCCTGCTTTGGACAGTGGCGCTAGCAGGGGCATCTTTGCACTCAAAAAAGACTCTCCCGTGTGCTGCCAAGTGCTGCCAACAGGATGAGAAGCTCGTGGCTCTTATCTTCAGGCAGCAGTGCCGGATACCCTGCCGTTTGTTGAGACCTGTGCACACACCTCCGCCTCCCAGCTGACGGAGGTTCTCCTGTGACTGATAACAGGCAGCAGTGCCGTATGGAGAACTGGGAAGGGATCCATCCTTTCTGCTGCTCTGAATCCCACCCTGGGCTTGGAGCCACTCACAACAAGTGCTGGTCAGGGGGAGATGAGCGTGGTTTCGATTAGGGATGAGGAATCCTCTTCCTCCTGCCAAGAGGAGGAACAGGGAGATTGTGTCATCCTCAACACTCCTGATTCTGCCTCCTTCTCAACAGCAAACCCATTGTTTTTCACCATACCACACTCTTTTGACCAGCTTACATTCTTTCCACAGCAGTTTATCCTGCTACTGATAAAAGGAAAGGAGTTTCCCATCGTATTCCTGGGGGCTGTACGTTTTCTCTGGGAGAGAACTGCAGTGCAGGGACCGGGGCAGACTTGATAACTCATGATAGATTCACACTTAACTGCTCTGGGAATTAAAAGAAACAACTCAGCAGGGACAGAGTATGTTAGAGGTGAAAGGGGATTATACATTTCTTGTCCAACTGTAACAGATTTCTGGGCTATGATGCATTTCGCTGGAAATACAGCTGATCCAGGGATAAATCCCCTTTAAATATTAACCTACTAATAACATAAAATGGCTTAAACTGCTAGGCCAGATACAAGTAAAACAATATTAAACCTCACTGCTGCGTCCAGAGTCACTGATCATCAGCATCTAATGCTTAGTGGCTCTTTGAGGGGCTGAGTCCCATGAGCAGAGGCCAGTAAATTAAAAAGTGAGGTACACAAACACCCTGAAGCAACGTGCGAGCAGTGATAAGAGGACAACTTCACGGGCTACAGCAATCAGACAGACCCAAGCGGCAGGAAGACACGTCAGGGGCCACAGAGCAGAAATAGTTTTCCCCTCCAGGAGTCACCAAACAAGCTCGTTTCTACAGGCAGTGAGACACGAGTGGTTTTTCTGCAGAAAGGTGTGTGGAAGATGGATTAGGGACTATGAAGACACCAGAAACAGGCATGGAGGGCCCCACTGCCAATGGCTGCCAAAGCTTTTCTCTACCCTTCCTTGCCCAGGACCTGGGTAGGTTTTACTGGAGAATTAGTGTCCCAGGATGTAATTGGCAGTGAGGGGAATCCTCTGGTCTTTTCATCAGCCACTCGCTTATGCTGGTATATATGGAACACCTGACAAATGCCTGAAGTAGATGGTGTCCCACAAGCAGATACGTCTCCAGACCAACAGGCAAGACTCAGTGGATGAAATGGCATAATGCTGGCGCAGATCTCCAGGGACAGGCTGCCCTCAGCCTAGAGGGACCAGGAGACTTCCCAGTTACATCCGACGTATCCTCCCAGATCACAGCCTGGCTGAGCACCAGCCAGCAGTCGGGGCAGGTGTCCTACGAGCAGCCCCGAGCACCATCCGACATCTTCACTTGAGGGCCACCAACAGCCCTCTCTGGCGTACCGAGGTCTTCCTCTGCCACCATTTCTGGAGAGCAAGAGAAGCAGCAGCATCTGGAGCCTGGCGAGCCGCAGCCACCCTCCCACCCAGGCAAGGCTGACCCTCTCACAAGCCCAGGAGGTTTTGGCGTAGATGAGCCAGCTCGGTAAGGACATGCTTGAAGCCGAGAGCAGAGCAATGCTGCAACAGGCAGCTACAGTATGGAAAAAAGGCATTTTTCTCTGTCCTGTTGGGAGGAGACAACCAGCTGTGACTCACGCTCCCTGCGCCCATCCCCCAGGTTCATTTTCGACACAGCAGCTATTGATAAGACCTTGAAAGAGCAGGAAGTTTCCCTGGCAGAGGCGGCTGGACAGGCAACGTGTGGTTATACTGCTAATGAGCCTAAGTGGAGCACTTTGCTCAAAGGCATGAACAAGTTTCCAAGCTTCGACTGTATCAACAGCCGCCTGCTCGCAGTGCTCAATTCAGCGCCACCACGCTTCATGGTCAAAGGGACACTTTCACCAGCACCACCATTATATTGGTTTTATTCTAGGCAGAGAAGAGAGAGAGCTGCCAAAGAGGAGACCAAGGAGCGGGTTGATGTTCAACCAGAGTAGAATTTAACAGCGCAGGCTGTGCTGCGTGCGAGAGCAATGTGACGGTCATGGGAAAAATACTTTCCCAAATCTCTCTAGGAAGCGTTGACTCCCGTGACCAGCTCTCCCACACGTCAGACCCTCCACACTCTCGCAGAGGGAACTGGAGCATGTAGAAAGAGGGGTTGAGCAGGGAGGAGGTTTTCTCCAAGGTTAGAGACGGGAATGTCTCTGGAGGCTACAAGCAAGTTGCAAGCTTAGGGAGCTTCATGCTCCATCAGCCGAGCGTCTGCAACAGCCACCCCAAAGTACTCCCACTGCAAAGAGCTGCAGCAGAGATCCTGCACTTGCTGTCCCCCAGCCTGCCTGTGGTTGAGAGGCAAAGTCCTGCCCAGGCTGCCCAAACTCTCTTTCTAAACCCCCAAATACTTCAAATATGACCACCACATGTTATCCCCCTGATAGTGACCTCCTGATGGACAAAAGTCCTTGTAAAATGCCCTTGGAAGTTCACCAGGCTCTCTATGTTTTCATTTCTTGGACAACGGTTAATGTTTCAAGCAGAGAAGCGAGTAAATGTGCTCAAACACATGAATGAGAAAATCTGAGCCTCGGCCAGTTTTTATTGGAAAACAACAGCAGAAACATGGAAAAAAGCTTTGAAAGGCATGTCTAGCCCTGAGAGGTGTTTGTCAGCTGTGATGGTTGTCGTGCCCTCTCTGACGGTGGAGGGGAGCTGAGAGGACTGGGGCCAAAGCAGGACCTGCGTGGGTGGGCAGGAGCAGAAGCAAAGGGGAGCAGAAGAGGAGGTGGAGGCAGGAGGCAGGCACAGGTCTGCAGGGCTGAGACGTGAGAAAGTCCTGGAGAAAGGGACAGTGGTGGAGAGGAATATTCTCAACATTTGGGACAGGATTTGTCCCTTTGAACTTTACATTTCCCTTCTGCAGTTGTCTGCCTGAGCTGGGCATCTCAGCAGCCTATAGGTATCTAAGATGTGGCTTGTGATCCAGTGGGAACCTAAGCATTTCCACTACAGAAATCCACATTTAGGTAAAATAATTCCCACTCGTGGCTTTCAGGTCTTGTGTCAAGTTGGACATCAGAGACTCATTAGGTGAGATGAGCTTTGTTTGAACTCCAGCGTCATGCAACTGTGCTTATATGCATATGCTAAATACCACATCAGTAAGAGCAGCACGTGAATACACAGTTCCTCACGCAAACCCTACTGGTGACTGAAAATTAGAACAAGCCATTCTTTTGAACTTGTGGAAGCTGGATATGTAACTCTCCAGAAACGTAAATGGCAATTTGGAGCTTGGCTTTTGTAAATTGCCTTGAAAATCTTAGTAACTGGAAGTAATTAAAGTATTTAGTCTTAAAAATTACTTTAAATGGGGTTTTGTGTGTGCATGTATGATTGTCTGCAGCTAAATAGTTTCCTTCGTGTTTACCCCTCCAAGTATCTTTCCACCTTTTTTTCTATTATTCCCTCATAGGAAAGGGATTTTGTTAGGTTGCCAGGCCCAGCTGGGCTGGGGGAGAAGCTCATCATCAGGGAAAGAGGAACGGGCTCATTTCACAAGGTGAACACTCCTATTCAAATGGACACATCTCTGCAGTCAATAATATCAGGAAGAAGAACGGCAAACAAGACAGTTAAACTGAGATCCTCCAAGTTGCACATACTAATCAGCGTGCTTGAAAGCTGCAGGAAAATTTACGTGAGAGAAGCAAACACCGCTTCTTTGTGGGCACCGATTTGATTAAACAAGCACAGTGAGACAGTTTCTCATTTGTGTTAATGGAGAAGCATCCTTTGTTCATGTTCAGTCCCACCGATTCCCTGCTCACAGTGTCCTATTTAAGCTCCATTAATTCACTGTGGAGTCTATAGGAAGAATTTGCGTTCATCCTTGCTGAAAGGACTTGCAGCATCACAGCTAGCGAGAAGGAAAACCAAGACGGCAGCTGAGAAGGGCTCGAATATGAAAAATCAACAGAGTGAAAACTGGAAAATGAGGAACGGAGCCTGGGGTCTGCTGAAGAAATCCTGGTGGTTGTGCCTGAGCCAGGAATTCACCCTTTGCGAACCTCTTCATGACAATTATCTGACCTTTTAAGTCAGGACTCCTAGAAGGTCGCTCTGGAGGCTCCTCAAAGGCCAGTAAGGCAGGGAGGAATGCTACACCTTTAGCTGGGGCTGGAAGCATCCTTGGGCGTTTTGGCTCCATGAGCTACTAGAGATGAGAAGCACCTCAAACACAAACACCTGCGTGTGACCCCTTCCCCGTGGCCACGCGTGGGACCTGCCCCGGTGCTCAGTGAGACGCTGTGGGACTGAGTAAGGGCTGCCCATCTCCGGCTGCCTGCAGAAACAGGGAAGGCAAATACGCTGGAGCAAAGAGCCAGGCCCTCTGCTGGGCTTTAACACGGGGAAGCTACAAAAAGTATGTAAAAGAAAAAACCAAAGTCAAGGTAAGGCTGGCAAATCCAATTGCTCATTGCGTATGGTCACGTTCACATCCTCTGCGTGGTTCAGAGCCCAGCTGGGGTCCAAATGGTGCCTTTGCGGCACCTATCCAAAGCTCAAGGATATGCTTATTCCTCAAAATGTCTTAGTTTTGCAAATGGCTCATTGCCATGAATCCTTGCTGTCATTCCAGAGTCCCCTTTGGTGTGACCAAAACAAAGTTATGCACAGAAACTTCAGCTCCAGCCCGGACCAGCATTCAGAGCTGCTCTCCGGTTTGCCCAGTGGATATTTATCACTGTTGCAATGCTGACTAATTAGTTAATTGCATGGATAAACACCTTTCCTCCAAAACCTGTGAGAGCAACAGAAGCTATTTGCTGGGATACATTTCCCCCAGCAGCAAGAGCTGCGGTTTTGTACCTGGAGGAAGCCAGACCCAAAGGAGGGGTTTCTACCTGAAACAGCAGCTGAATGTTTGATAATATTTGGGCAGACAGTGCCACCAAAAGGAAACGTGATAAATTACCCAGCCAAAAAAAATGCCTTTTGTCAGTGCTTTTTGAGCAGTTACTCTGACTGCCCTCCCTCCGCAGCCGCCTGCTCTGTTCACCCATCAGCTCCTCAGACGGTGCTTCGGTGCATCCATCAGAAACACACGGAGCCCTCCTAAGGCTCCAGGGGTGAGAAATTAATGGGTTTAGTTGTTCAGCTAAGAGAGAGTCTCTTTTTAGCCTAGCAGCTAAAGATTTTTCCAGCCCTATACGGCTGGAAAATAAAATTCTTATAAAACTTCCCTGAATACTAAGTTGCAGCACATGGAGAAATCTTATTCTTTGATAGTTTTTAGGTAATATATTCCCCTATATCATGCAAAACAACACTTTTTTTGCTGCTGATAAATGGAATACTTTTCTCGTTTTTCTTCTTTTTTTTTTTCTTTCTTTTTTCTTTCCTTTCTTTTTTTTTTCCCCAAATCAGGCACTACCAACAAGGAATTAAACATATTAGAGCTTACCTGTTGCCATAGCTGACTTGGCTCAGAGGCTGGGCTGGGTCCTGGTCCATGGCCTAACTGGCCACAGCCACTGGAGCATCCCAGTCTTATCGTGGATGAGACCCAGCCTGGATCTGCCAGACAGGGACCGGGGACTTCACATCTGATGCGCTTTACATCAAGCTGATATCCCAGCTGCAAGTTTCTCCTAAATGAACAAGAAGCCAAAAACAACGGTTTCCCTTTATACAGGAAGATGGATTAAAATGCTTCTCCCGGGCTGGGTTCTCCCGGCTTTCGCTGCCGGGGTGGCTGCAGAGGGTGCTGTTAACCTGTGTACACCAGCACCGAGCCGGGACAGACCCTGTGGGCTGCTGCAGGTGATGTGTGCGTTCAGGGGAAATATTAAAGAATTTTACTGTTAGGATGTCAATGCAGGCTCTGCACAGATCCGTCTGCTACAACCCCACCTGAAGATTTTAATGTAATATGACAGAGAAAGGCTGGATCCTGTTGGCACATCCCATCCAGCTGCCTTGAGTTTGTATCTTGGAAAAAAACATTGCCCTCTGCTTTGATAAAATCAGCATAGCAAGATCTTGCAGCTCCCTGCTGAGTGTCCCCGGAGCCAGCAGCGGTGTGTTTGAGGGGGACAAAGCTGGCGAAGGGGGTTCAGTGAGACCAGGCTGATTGCATGGAGCCAAGCAGAAGGGATCAATGAGCTTCGCACAGGTTGTGTTCTCTTTGCTGGTGGGGCAGGATGTATATCCCCATTTCTTTTTAACCTGATGATGAGGAAACCACGGCTTGGCCTCCCTGCACCGCTTAAGGATAAAAATAGCCCTTTACCACCATCTGAAGGGTCCTTATCGCTTCCCAACATTTGAATTTCGTTACCAACGACAACACAGTTGTTATTTATTTTACCAATCTGAAAACGCCCCGTTTGTTCATGGGGAATGGGCTGGGCACAGGTGGGCTGCGTCAGTCCTGTCCTCAGGGCTGAGAGTCAGAGTTTTCCTACAGCATCACGTCTCAGGAGGCAGTAAAAAATATTTCCCACATTTGGTATGATTCAAACCTTCATTTTCTGTTTTCAAAGGCAGCTTATTGCCCTAACTAATGATTAAACCAGGCTGTGCTCCCACTACCTAGCGGTGCCTTCTGCCCTTTCCTTGGATATTCCCTAATTCGGAGGAGGTTGCCGCTGGGCTGAGAGTGTGCTGCAGGTTTCACTGCGGTGCCTGCAGGGTGAGCACCAGGACAGGCAGGGATGGGGACAGAGATGAGGGTGGCAGGTGACAGTGGGGGCCATGAGCAGTCTCCGGCCACCCGGCGTCCTGCAGCTTTCACAGGACTTGGCAGCTGGGATCATTTTTTCATGACGGCTTTTAAACCCATTTCATTTCAGCATTAAATGCACATGCCTTGCTGATCATCAACTACACAACGGTTTAAAAACCTGGGGTTTTCCCCTTAAAAACCCTGCTGTGGTTTTGCTGCTGGTTGCTCTTGGGTTTCCTCTAATCCTGCCGCTCTAGCGAAGGCGGCTGCAGCTCCCCTGTGCCTCTGCTCTGGTGCAGACCCCCTTGAGGACCGCGATTTTCAGCATTTGGCTCGCCATCTACGCAATTATTTTCCATTCAGTGAGTACAGGCAGGTACCAGCTAGCAGATGCAGCCGACAGACTGGTCTGAACAAGCCAAGGGTGGCGAGTGCCCTTTTGAGTTGGGACTGTGACATTTTTACGTGTGGAATATTGTTGCCTTCTCAGATTTTCTGTTTTATTTGGTTGGGTTGTTGGTTTTGGGTTTTTTTTAAATATAAATAGTTTCAGCATCATTTCTCTGGCTTTCAGCTTATCTGTGTCAGGAAGGGTAATGTCAGAGGAGTCAGTCCAAAGCTGACTGAATTTTTGTTACTGCTGCTGCGTGAGGATGGGGGGAGGAATAGACAGCGGAGAGTGAGGATGCTGCCAAGGGCAGGCTGGGGCCGTGCGAGGAGGAGGGAGAAAGCTCCTGTTTCCAGCCTCAGCACCCCTTGGACAGGGCACGTGGTACCCGGCCCGCTCAGCCCTGCCTCTCAAACCACAGGCTTTTGGATTGTAAAAAGGCAGAGAAGAAAGACAAGAGGAGAAAAATTGCTCCCAGTGAGGGACTTACAGGAAACATCAGAAGACTAGTTCCCAAATTATCCCAAGATCATCCCACTCCATCCACTGTTGCTGCTGAGTGGAAAAACAGGGAAAAGTTGTATAAAAACTGCTCCAGAACTGCTGTGTGTGAAGGCAAAGAGAAACTTTCAGCTTGTTTTATTACCCCGTAGCTGTGTGCTGCTGCACAGTGTTTTCTTTAGTCTGGGTGACCCAAACCTCAAAGCTGCACCTGTGGCCACCGGGTACGGATGTGCTTTGACTTTGTCCCCATCACTCCTCAGGCATCCCAGCTCCATCAGCAGAGCTGCTCCGGCAGCGAAGGTCCCGGGAGCCTGGAGGGAAATAGCTGCAGCAGGTAGCGCTGTGGCTGCTTGCTGTGAGCCCCAAAGTCACTCCGGGCCACTTTTAGCACAGTTAATGCAATTAGTAGCATTAGTGCACACACACACACTGTGGGACCCGGATTGAGCCACCTGAGCTGCTGCTGCTCCCTCCCAGCTCACCTCCAGCACGGACCTGCAGCTGGGCTCCCCGCCTGTGCTGTCTCCTTTCCTTTTCCTTGTATGTGCTTTTATGTTTTATTAAACTTTAGAGTTGCTCCTTGGAGTCCCTAAGAAAAATCATCCTAGCTTCTGTCCCTTTATTCCCCCCTGAGCCAGCAGCAGTGATTGCTGGAAGGAAAAAAGAAAAAAGCCATTTGTGTTTTTCTACCCAACGATTTCCTTACTGGTGATTCAAGAGTGCCGTGGTTTCCCTTCGGCTCCTCCAGAGTTTTCAGTAGTTCCTTCTCCTGTCCATTTCCAGCGATAACTCGGTCTGAGAAACATCTGCACCCCATTAGGAGCAGCTTTGGGTACATAAAGCCGAATACAAAGGGTAAAAAAATGTTTGATGGCCGAGTCACGCTCTCATCCAGGAAGCAATCTGGCAATCGGCACAGGGTCCCCGGGGTATCCAAGCTGAAAAACAGGCTCAACCCTTATTTCTAGCGCATCACTGAAGCTACTCACTCTGTTCAAATACTGAAGCTGCTATGAATCATACCTAGAGTGTGAAGAAGCTGATGTCTTCTGTGTCACCTCGCAGCGTCAGCTTCCTTTTTGGTAAAAATTGCCCAATGCAGTGCTGTCGGAGGGTGACCACCCAGAGAGAGGGGCTTTGTACCCGCTTTCTGGCTGCTACAGCAGTTGACTTGGCTTGAAGTTCTCTCAAAAGCTGGAACAAGGAGATGCTGAAAATCTGACTCACCATCAAGTGGCTTCAGGTAGATGTGATTTTGGTAAATTGGGGGCTATTTGGCAAATTACCCATCAGACAGCAGTGATTTGCCAGCTGTGCTTCATGATTAATCCGGGTCATGCATCTGAAGGCAGCACAGTGCTTTTCAGCATGGGGCTGGTGGGATACGTGTCTGCTGGACTTGGGTCCTGAGCTCCTCCTGAGCCAACGACCTTCCACGGGTGACTTTACATCCCATCTGCCTGCCGTGGTTGTTTAAGCATGCCATTTGCAATCTTTTCTCAGGAAGTTCAGAGTGACCCTCAATTTTGGTAGGTTTCAAGGTTTTTTGTGCTACCTGCTGATGCCCCATGACCCTGTTCTTCTCCAGATGACCAGCACACTCCCTGAGACTTCACCTCCCCTTTCTGCCATCCCATTTGCTCTTAAAGTATTTCTGCTTTACCTCCTCTTTCTGGGAACAAGCAGGGATAAAGGTGTTTAACAGCCATTTGCAAATTTATTTTGCCATTTGTAATCTTCCCTTTTGAGGCTGTTTTGCCTGTGAAGCTCCTTCCATGCCCATTGCTGTCCACAGCAGATTCGTTGCTGGCTGCTGCAGACCTGGTGGTGGGTGAACTCGAGTGTCCTTCTCATCATTTCCCCGGCTGGATGCACATTTTCCCAGATGCTGGAGCACTTCCATCGATACCTGAAGAAAATTCACAACTGTGCATGCAGCTATTTTTTTAATTTATTTTTTATTTACATACAACCTGTTCATGTTTTCTCTGTGCCCACATGGTTTAACAACTTATTTTGGAAAGTCTGACTGCAAGGTTAAGTCTTTGCAGGCTGTGGAAGGTTTCAAACACAAAGGCTGATCATATTTTACGTCCTCATCTGCTGGTTTTCTTAGTCTCTACATTAATGTACAAGAGTCGTGTTGCTACTTTCAAGTGAGATCACAATCAAAGAAATCATATCCTTCCATCCAGGGTTCAGGCATGTCTGGGGAAGGTAATAAAATATTTTTAAAAACTGGAAAATGTTTTTCATGCTGCCTATTGCTGCAGCTGACTGTATTGCTGAGAGCCGGGAGGAGATTCCTCCAAATTTAATAGCCAGGACTTAGATGGATAACTAGAAATAAATCAAGACAAGCATAGACCAGAGCCGAATGATTTGCTACAGTGTGTAGAGAGAGGATCATCATTTGGGGAAGCACAGTGATTAATTTGTTTTCATAGAGTAATTACCAATTAATCATTTGGCTAATGATGCTGTATTATGAATTAGTTATAAACAGACTTCAGCCCAATTATAAGGGCTCAACTAGATCGTTTAATTGAATGTTTATTCTTCCAAAAGTGCTGCACAAGGCTTTTTTTTAGCAGCTGAACACATACATCTAACTGGAAAATGGCACACGTTTAAAATCACTGGCTGCTAAAGATGCCTTAAATTACACCCTGTTGTAATTAGGAGGCTCAGTGGTGTATCCATAGTTGAGCTTGACCTCTGTGACAATGCCAGTTGTTTAAGCGTGTAATCATTCTTTTACATCAGATCCTTTTTCCTGAAAATGTTGGTATTTAAGGGGTTTTTTAACTTCATCAGATGAGGGGGCCTAAAATAAACATTCCTCTCTAGGCTGACACGTGACAGCATTAACAATGAGTTGAAAATAAAATTGCACATAATGTGCTGTTTAGAAGAATGTCCTCAAAGTTGCTGCAGAAAATACCAGCTGTACATAGCAGACTAATACTTAGCAATTCAAGTTCCCCCTTGGGGGTACATCTGCCAGAAATAAATATTAATGAAAGGGAATTGTGACAGGAAGATTAAGATTCATTAATCATTATTATTATCCAGCATCAGGTGCTAAGGGGGCAGCTGCTTGGAGTGAGACGCGGTCACCTTGACCCAGCGCACACATTCGTGAGGATGCTGTGAGAAAAGGAGGACTTCAAAGGAAGCAAGAAGCATGCTGCTGCGAGATGAGGCGTATTTAGGGAGCAAATCCAAAGCTCAGTGGCTGTGGGTGTGTGTTGGGTCCCCGGGAGGATGTGGTGGGACAGGGGAGGACCTGGGGCACCAGCTCTGGTTTCAGCAAAGGAGCACCTCGACCGCTGTCCCTGCAGCGCCCGGGTGATTCCCTCTGCTTCCCCCTCTGCTCACCCCACATGCTGACCGCAACTCCGCTGTCAAGGGAAAATACAGTCAGAGAAACCAGGAAAAGCTGCAGCTCCCATGCTCCGGTGGGACATAGAAGGTTTCACAGACTTTCCCATCTGACACGCTGTTCAAACACGCTGCAGCTGTCAGCCCCCAATTGTTCAGGTTTATATTGTGTTGGGAGGTTTGATGTCTCGCCCATTGCAGAGCTTTTTGGGTGGGAAAGAGAGGCCACTGCATCCTCCCTGCTGATCCTCCCTTCCCAGCCAGGTTGCTGTCTACTTTCACAGCCCTCTCTTCAGCCCGGCCAGCTTAACTCCTCGCTCTCCACCACGCTCCCTTTGCATTACACGTATTGCTGGTGGCCTTCAAAACTTGCTTGGGCAAGAGTTCCCACCTTTGCTGCTTGCATTTCATTCCTTTGCTCAGCACTAGCCATCACGGACCGTGCTTGCACCTCGGGGCAGTTGCAGCAGCAGTAGTTTTGTGCCACCGTCTAGTCTTTGGTGTCATTTTCTTCTCAGCTCGTAACAGGAGAAGGTGGCCTGGTTCCACCCCAGAGGGCAGGTCGTTGTGCCCCATGCGATAACTGATGCAGAACACCCCACGCAGGAGGTGGGTGCTCAGAAAAGCAGAAACCCAGTCTGCTGTGTTTCTGCACAGTGTATATATTTCAAACGTTAGCTTGGAGGAGTCCCACAGCTCAGGTGATCCTGTTGTAAGCCTGTCCTGGGGAATTCATTTCCCCGTTTATATTCACCAGTAGCAGAAACTAGCCCAAGGACACCAGCCTTGATAAAAGACCCCTGACTTAAAATACATAGCGCGTGCATTTTTCCATGTGTGGAACTCTAATGATTGCTGCAGAAGTCCAAATAAAGGCTGCATAACTTGGATCAGGTGCTGACAGTTCTGCCTTACCCACACCTGCGATTCCCATCAGCCTGTGTTCCTGGGAAAGGCGAAAGTGCCCCCAGCAGCCTGGGAGCCTGGAGGGAGCTAATGAGAACTGGTAGCGCTGGGGTAGGGGCAGATAGATTTATGGGGGATTATGTAGGTCAGTGGGCTATTTGCACTTTCATCATCCGTTCCTACCTGATCGTTAACTGAGAAAAGCCCGGCTTTGCTTTTCATGTTTTGGGCAACAATTGGTGTGGGCAGAAGACCTCACCTAGATTACACACATATTTGTTCTGGTGAGAATGAAGATGTAGATGTAGATGTAGATGTAGGTATCGACATCGTTACAGATATAGATGTCAGGACAGACTAATCACATCTGTCGGAGGGTCCAGGTGTGACGGGGAGTGCAGCTGCCTCCCCTCCTGATGCACCAGCATCCATGTGGACCACGAGAACGTCCATCCCTCGCTTCTTCATTCCTTTGTATGGCCGTTTATTCCTGCTGGTGATTAGCATTCGTCGCAGCCCTCAGGCACTACCTTCAACCTGTTCCTGCCCAGCAAAACGCAAGTTCCTGATGTCTGATGTGGTTCCTAAATTGCGTTGGCAAAAGAAAGAAGCCTGGGTTAGAGCGTCTCAGCAGGGGGGCTGCCTGGTTTTCCCAGTGGTGGGCTTAGCCAGCGATGCGCGTGTGCTGGCGTTGGTACGGAGGTGTATAATCAAGGTATTCTCTAATCACTCACCACAAATACAGTTCTGAACAGAAGCTGGGTTGTTTCAGATTAATGAGTTGCTCCCATTCCTCCCTATCACGTTGTTGGGAAGGGACCTGTTTAAGCTTCTTTGTTTAATGCTGGGTTCTGCTCCTCTGTGATAAGTGCTGCTTGCCAAAAGCTTCGCTTCTAACGGAGTTCAAAGTAAAGTTATTAAGTCATATACATTGACGTAATCAGGATTTGGGAGAGAAAGAAGAGCTTAGCTAATCACAGTCCTTGGGGCAGGATGCACGCCGATACAGTTGAACGTTGGTGAGCTCATTTTCTCCCTAAAGCAGCGTTTGGTGGGTTTCAGGTGGCTGCTCTGCGCCAGATGGGGAGGCTGGAGGCCCAAGCCCCACCTTGCTGAGGCTGAGGGAGTTTTCTTACTGATTTTAGGATTCTTTGGGTCTAGGTCTTAAGATCTGGAGTACTTTACTAAAGAAAGGCTCTCGTACCTGATTTCAGAGACAAATTCCATGCCCTGAGGTGTCTGCGTGAACCTTTCTACTGTCTTTGAAAGAGGTTTTTCCCTAGGGGTACATAGATTAACAAATACTGTGACTAAGTCCTTTTCCCCCTTTCCAAATGAAATCTAACATCAGCTCTTGAGAAAGAAGAACCTACGTTATAAGAAATCTCCAGAGGCAGTGACGGTCATCACCACGTTTGTTATTAAAGGGCATATTTCGCCATGGTTTGTTTGGTTTGTTTTATGAATTAAGTTTGTGAATTCATGAGATTAAAAGCTTAAATGGGATCAATGAAGACTACACAGCATGCATCAAAGTAATTGCGGATTGTTTTTCAAACTCCAGAGAACCGCTAGTATTGAAGTACTAAGGGTTTAGAGCAATAATTATGAATTTTTCAAATAGAGAGATGAAAGGAAATACATTATCAGTACACGAGGCTGAACTGAACTGTTTGTTATTTCCAGCTGACTAGAACCTCTCTTGGGGTAAAGGTACATGATGTCCTCTCTAAGGTAGCAATCTGATCCACCGAGCAGTTTGAGAAAAATCATTTGCTGTCTGTGTACAGGATGTTAACTATGTGGAAAAGTAATAAAGCAGCATAAGCCTTCGAGAGAAACACAGAAGCTTCCAACTCTGCTCTCCATCTTTTCCTTTTTACCTCTGAGCAAGACTGTATGGAAAATATATTAAAATCCTGAGATTTGTTCAGCTCCGATTTCCAGATGGCAACATATGATATTTGCTGGCTTTTGATTAAAATTAGGCTTTTCTGATCCAGAAGGGTAAAGCTTGCAATATTCTCATCTCCCAAATCCTTGATTTCTGATGTTCATTGTTCCCATAAATTATCAAGTACAGCCAATGAAAGCAGCTAATTTCTATCCAGTGGAAGTCAGGCAGATTTGTAGATTTGATATTATGTAGTTTAAACTATTTTAATACACCAAATTTATGGAAATTCTGAATTTAATATTCTCAGAATAAATCACACCTGGTTTTCAGACAGATTTCCCTCCCTCCTCTGCCCAATCCCTTGAGTTTAGATAATCCCACTATATTTTGCGTGGCTTTCTTTCAACATACCCAAGGCATAGGCCTTCTTCTTGCTTAAAACCAGAAGCTACTTCATACAGCCTGACTCAGTTCATCTGGAGTCTGATTGCTCTTGGTTTTCATGAAGGAGGTGGCAGAATGATCCTGAGATGCCTACAGGGATGCAGGGATGTCGGGCAGGGAAGGCAACACCGGCTTCTCTAGTCACATTCCCATTTCCAGCCAGGGCAGCTGTACATGGATATTGGGTTGAGTTTTCACCAGTTTGGCTGATCCCAAGTTTCCTGAAACAGCACCAAGCTCTCATTTGCTGTGGGACACAGGCAGCTACTGCTTCAGGGTGGTGCATCACCTCATCCTGAGCAGCCCCTGGCAGAAAGACCAGAGTCAAAGCTCCTGTCCTCTGCTGGGTCCCAGCATCCAGCCAAAACCCCCTCCCTGCCTGTTGAAAACACAGGGTAGTGTGGGTAGAAACTATTATCCAAGTCATCATGTACCATACAAGGCTGTCGCCTTCCTGGTCTTAGCGTCATGCTTATCCACAGGGAAAACTGGTCTAACTATGGAGATGAGAAATAGCTAAATGTGATGCATTTTGCATCTTCAGTCGCTAGGAGAAAATAGGTAACACTGGTATGTTTAGCTGCAGGCTGGCGGTACCAATGTGTAAGCATTACAGAAGCACTCAAAATTAACTAAATATGTCTATTTTGAACAGTAAGTGTCTACGCACATAGCAGGGATGGGAAAGAGCCGTGTTTCATCAACTTGTGTGGTGTCTCAAAGAGGTGACATAGCTGGCAGTAAGAGGAGTGTGTTGCAAGATTTTACAACTGCAAAGGAAACACCAGTGCTGACCTTTACTTGGTCAGATCCTCATCTGGTGTAAATTGGTCGAGATTCGCTAAAGCCAAGTTGTTCCTGGATGCTGTTACCCAGTTTTCCAGAGTCAAAACCGATGTTTTATAGAAGCTCATAGTTGCACATATTAAAGTAATCAGGAGTATTTTCATTACTGACTGTGCAAGTGAAATGAAGACAGACATAATGGAAAAGTGTTCAAAAATTTTTTTTGACAAAGAATTTAAATAAAAATGTTTTTTTCCTCCTGTGTATGACTGTTGTGCACAGTAACCAGGTCTAACAGATGCCATTAATACAATGGAAGGATTGTAGTGGAGAGGAGAGGAAATGTATTTCCCAATCCCTACTGGAAATTATGTGTCTGCTTAATTCCTCCAAGCAGCTTAGATTTAAATAATTCTTTTTTTCTTTTCCACGTTCACCATTTCCCATAGCTGTACATCCCTCAAGTGAGCATCTAGACTTCGGGATTAGCCACGGAAAAACACAGTTCTATTCCTTGCTCTCCTCCTTCGGGAGGTTTTCTAGAGTAAGTTTATCTGGATTCCCCCAAATCAGTAATTTCCTTCTTTGCTCTCTCTGCTGTCATTACACACTCAAGATTATCACTTGTTTTGTTTGAGCAGAGGCATATTTTTACTCCATATTCATGCAGATTTTCACGTTGTTGTAGGTTTCAAGAGCTTCTGGTTCAAGCCCGCCTTGACTCAATCTTTTGCTGACAAAGGCAAACCCCCTGCTTTATTCTCAGCATACCACGCAGCTGGCACAGAGACTCCAAATATCCATTTCTCCCTCTTGTCCTTCCTCTTTGTTCTCCAAACCTTCTGTCCCTGTGAAGAATCCATCACCCAGAGCTGGGTCAGGACAGAGATCTGTCCTGAGAAAAGTACCTGCTGGAAGGAACGAGCTGATTCAGACCTGGCAGCCTGCTGGAGGAGGAGATGGTTGATGGGCAGTGCTCAGAGGTGCCATCTCCTAGGAGCTGCTGGGCTCCCAGCTCTTCATCGTCCATGGAGGAAAGTGCCCTCTTGTCTGACTCCAAACTCGGTGGGATGGTCTGGCAGAAACACGTACAAGACCAAAAGCTAAGGTCTCAAATGCATGAAAAAGCAGGGATGACACATTGGAAAACACTCTGCCTTTGGGGACACAGCAGTCCCCCACAGCAATGGAACTAATCTCATCCAGATTTGATGAGTCCCCACACAGCAGGAGTCTGGGGTCCATGGGGTTGTTTCAAGGGACAGGGGCCTTGCCAGGGCTGTCTCGGGTATCTCCTCCTCACAGACAGCTCTACTCCTGTGTTATGTTTCTGGAGCACAATTCATTATTACGTTCTTAAGGGTCTAATTTTGGGGAATAGTATGGTGTGAGATGTGCCCACTTCTCTCCCTCCCTTGCTGCCCCTTTCAGAAACATTAAAGGTGAGTTTCAGCTCACCTGATTGAACCCAACTGAATCACGTAGGCTCTGAGACAGTCTGTGCAGGGTGACAAGTGCTCCTAGGAGGCAGCCCATGGGATAGAGGGAGCCAAGGTGCCGCTCAGACGGCGGGACATCCCCACCCACCTAAAGGCAGCTGCAAGGGCTCCAGCTCTCGTCTTTGGCTGATTTTGTTTGGGTTTTTCCCCAGTTATGTCTCTTCTTGCCCTGAAAGTATGTGTCCATGTGAAGGCCCTGCCTGCACAAACTCTGCCTTTCTTTGCGCGTGACCTCAACTAAAGGGAAGTGCAGGCAAAATACTCAGGCAAAGCACATCTCCACAGCCGATGGCACACTGGTGCCACCGGAAACGCCAGTGCGACCCCGGAGCAAGCGGGAGGCACCAAGGCTGTTGGGGTCGGCGCTCCCACTCGTGGAGGACAGAGCCATTCCCTGACTCTGTGCAATCTCAGGGAGCAATTTAGCAATTACCCTTGCAGCTTACTTTCTCAGCATCTCCAGCATCCTGTGCACGTTCACCGTCGCTTTCATCTTTCCCATCATTATCAGGCTTTTTGTCCTCTGTATTTAGTCTATATGTGAGTGGCTGGTCAAGAAGCTCCTCATACGTTCTGTAACACGGAAAATATCCTGTGGAAACAGCTGAATAACTCACTTTCTCGCCCTGCTTCGTGTAAACCATGCCATCGTTGAAGCTCTCGTCTGTTTCTGGGCTGACAGGCAATGCTGCAAGGGAAGATGAGCGGACAAAGACGTAAGGCCTTCTATAGTAGGGTGGGTGCTCAAGAGCAAACACCAGGTATTTTGGGACTGAGCGGTCATTGCAAAGGCAGAGTTTGGTATTCAAGTCTTCAGGACTGTCCCTGGTCGGCAGGGCGTGCTCCAAGACTCCTGGGCTGGATGGTGGGGGAGCAGTTTCATCCCTTGTCTCCAGATCTCCTGGAAGCTCCTGAAAGAAATTTGTATTTGATCAAATATAACAAAATCATACTATCAACAGGCAAGAGCCATTAGCAAAACCAATCACCAATGTTAATCAGTTCTGCTGTCGACCCAGGGCATGGCTTATCGGCCACTGCAAAGAGAGGCCAGTAAGACGATTGTAAGAATGTGCCTGATTATCTTTCAGCTCGTTGTCTTTGAGTCTGGAAATGGTTTCTTTTATAGAGTTTTCAATTAAATACCAAGCTAGTTCCTATACTCTCAAGCAGCCTTAGATCACATAGGGAAAACAGGAAATTTTGTATTTTTTCCTGTGTTGATGAAGAGCAGCAATAACCAGGCTTCAGAAATAAAAACCCAGTCTCCATCCCCTGCTACCTGATTTTTTACAGACTACTGTTTGGCAGGGTACGAAACCACAGCCCACAGAGACAATGTTTGTACCTGATTTGAGGTTGAACTTACAACTGATTTCATGAGCTGCCTTGGCAGATTCCAAGCCAACAAAACGGGCCTCCCACGGGCTTGGGCTATTTAGGGTGATTTATGGCCTCCTGAAAATCTTGGTAGATCAGCCGTACTTGTGAGCATTCTGGAAATAAAAGAACATTAAAATTTGGGTGGAGCCTGAAAAAAGCCCCTGTTCAACCCTCTTCTCCTCCAGAAATTTTCTTTTTGAATTTTCCATGCAACTAAAACTGGCATGTGCAATTCAAGGCTTTGAAAGAGTTTGGACTTGAAGTCTCAATTCAACTCCAGTTTTATCTCTCTTTATTTGAAAAGCCTAATTAAACTACTATTACAAGACACTATTAATTGGAAAAAAAGGTAAACAGTGATGCTACTGCTATAGATAAACGCACAAAAATACTTAGCTACTAGAAAAATTGTCTACCCCTTAGCTGTTTGCTGCTCTGGTGCTGTTAATTCCCCATCCACGTTGACTTTCTTCTACTTTTTTCTTATCAAAAGATCTGTCTGTAAGGCTTTTTGGATTTTAAGGGTCTCTTACAAATATCGCATTCAAATGGGCCTGCATCTGTACATTTGGGTCATATAACTGCAACCCATCTGCTCACAAGGGTGAGAGAAAGAGTATTTTTATAGTTACCAGGTACCCAGGAAGCATCCAAGAAGGGAAAATTAGCGGGGAGAGCATGATTCCGTGACTACCTGGCTGCCTTGGTGATGGGGTTCCAAGGCAGCATCACAAATGGGGGTGGTCACCCCACCTACCTTAGCTATCCCCTTCCTCCATCCCAGTACATTTTTGTGGACATCCTGGTTTTACTGGGATGCTCACAGATGGCCTGGCTTCCTTGTAAGGAAGCACTAGTTGCTTTTATCCCTGTCAATGAGATAACAAACCACTGAGAGAAGCCCTAATAAACCAACTGGTCCCAGCTGGGGCACTGGTCCTGATTGGGGTGCTTCAGCAACGCTTGGGAAGCATGAGATCCTCCACCTTATTCTTCACTGGTACAGGAGGGCTTGTTTGATGGACTCCCAACTACGCAACCAGCAGCCCAAGTGACACATTCAAAAGGATAAATTTCAACAGAAATATCATGATACGAATGCATTTTTTCATTTTCATACTAATTGCTGCAAAGACAGTGATAAGTATAAATTTCATTTTACTGTGACAGTATAAAGCATCTTTCTGATTTATAAACATAGAAGAAAGCACGGGAATGCTTCAGTTGTGCCTTTTAAGGTATTCTCAAAGCCATGTATTTCCATACTTTAAAAAGCATATATCCTGTAAATACAGAGAAATAGAAGACTTCCTGATACTTCACATTGAAATAGTTATCATCTGTTTTCCTCCATTCAGCTTTAAAATATTTTTTGCTAAATGACAGATGATTGTTCTTATTTCTCCATCAACATATATGTATTTCAGCATTTAACTGGCAAGAGTAATGGAGTGGAGCAGCTCCACTGACAATATTTTAAAAATGCTTATAAATACCCAGGTAACAGAGAAATTCAGAATAAGATTCATTCCTGCATAGCATATGATCTATTTACTGAAATTCCAGAACTCTAAAGCACAGGAATGATTTTGAATGGACTGTATTATTATTCACCCCATTTATTATCCTGGTTGCTGCCTGCAGTAAAAAGCGGTTTATTATAATGTGATTTCTCAACTGCATCAGTATGATAGACTGGCAGCTAATGAAGTGTTCAGGCACCCAAAACCCCAGCTTCATTGAAATTCATTACCGCAAAGATTCTGCTGGAACTAATTGCTGTCAAGGCTGCTTATGCATATGTCTTAGTTTCATTTCACAAAATGACAGAGCTAATGCTGGTACAAACCAACGTGAAAAAAAAAACCCTCCCAGCCTGCAACACACCCCGGCACAATGCAGGAGGTTTTTCCAGTGAGCTGACACTCCTGCAGGGCCAAGAATAATCAGAGGATTTGGATACTTCTTTTTTTTAGAAATCAAAATACGGCATTTATGTGCGGAGGAAACAACGATTGAGTGTGGGAGGGTCTTAAGGAAAAGATGGGGAGGTCTCTGCTGCCTCCAGCGCACCCTGAATCACCAGCCTTTGGGCAAAGCATGGGGTTTGGGCCAGAGAAGGAGTCCAAGACCTGGGATTTGAAGACAGGAGGAGGCAGGGGTGAGGAGCAGCCTGTGGCTGCTGGAGTGTCCCAGCCCCACCTGCACCCCTGGGTGCTGAGCTCCCACCTCGCTGCCCTCGCAGCCTTCCCCGGCCGAGGCGCAGATCCTCCCTGCGCCCCTCAATTCATACCCAGAAGACCAGCCCCCCTTTCCAAGCTGCAAATGCTCTTTTGCAAACATTTTTTGCTTTGAAGATGCTTTGGTGGTGAAAAGCAATTAATGCAATTTGCCGGAAAGGAAGGGAGAGCAATTTGCGAGCGCAGACGAAGTTTGGGGAGCCCGGGACTGCTTGAGCAGATTTGCCGAACAACTCCATTTACATCACGTTTGCTCATTCCTGTTTCAAAAGTCAGCCTACGCACATCACTCCAGATCCGCCTTGCCAAAACGCTTGGGACTGATCCAAGGGAATGATCTTGACTGTTGCAGGTGGGTTATGGAACCCCCCCGAGAGGTGCTGGAGGTGTCAGGGAGTTCACTAATTACGGCTCGTTATGGCTCGTAGAGGAAGGATGCTCTCAGCACGGCCAGTTAGGGTGCTTTAGCAGGACACCTTTTCGGACACCTCCTGACACGGGGAAGGTGAACAGGGATGTGGGGTTTTCATTTCAACTTTCCGGAGTTACGTTTTGCTGCTGAGATGGGTGGGAGCAAAGCTGCCCTTGCGTGGAGCCTTTCAGCGTTTTCCGTAAATGATTTCCCCGCAACTTCAGACCTCTGCGACTCGGCCAGTTAGTTTCAACAAAGACAACTTTTATTATCTTACTGAAAAAGCCTGGATGTGCTGGTATGTTGTGCTTGCTACGTACACATTTTCAAGCATTAGTCATGCCATAACATCTGCTTTTTATTGGTAATTACACTATCCCCATTTTAATAAGAGGTAATTCTTAAATTTCTCATAAAATATATATGACTCCAGGGAAAGAAAGTGAAAGGTTTTGCAAGCCTCTCACAGCCACAAGACCAAAATGAGTGGAAATAAATCCTTTCTAAGCACAACTTGTCCAGCCACTCGCGGCAGCGCGTCCAGGGATGCCTGGGAGACTCGCCGTCCCTATTTCTCCTAATTGTTCGTGCTCTGCAGAACAGACCTGCAAAGTCTGTGCCCCCGCGGCCCTTCTGGGTGTTATTAATGTGCTCAAAAATGGGGACCTGCTCCTAAAACTGCACGTACGTGGATACCCCCTCCTGGGTGTAACTTGACGGGAATTAGCGTGAAGGGGGGGTTCTGTGAGATCAGGTCCAAACTGGGGAACAGTAAAAGTTTGTGGGCTGTTTCCAAGTGTTTTAGACACTTTAGAATTGCAAATAGGTGTCCAGATTAATGGACCGTAGCTTGTTCGCATTCATATTAATGGTAGACGCGATATAAACGGGGTTGAACTAGTGTGCCTGAAAAATGAGTAACATCTGAAGTGGAAGACCAATATCCAGATAAAGCATCAAGAAAAAAAATCTTTCGGGGCTCCATTAAAAGCTTCCAGTTTTTTATTTCCCAGAGTCTCTCTGTGCTCCCAGTGCTGCTGCGCTGCTTTGGCAGTGCGAGAGTTGGGTCCTGCGATTCCATAGCATGTTTCCAGGGATTTTTCTAGCGATTCTGGACAAGGCAGTGACAAATTACACTTTTGCAAGGTCATCCCTAAATCTTTGAAAACCGGGGAGCTTTTTCAGTGGCTCCTGCCATTCAGTGGATGCCAGCAGCCAAGCCCATATGGAGCATTGTATGCTGAGCTCATTGTTAATGCAAATGCACACAACTAGTTTTGATTAAGAACAAAGATGCAGAATTGACTCAAACCGCTTTTTTTGTTTGAAAAGCTTCAAGGCTCTCATTATCATCAGGGTTTCTTTCAGGGCAGGAAATTGGAATTTCCATAAAATAATGCTGAAAGGCACAGGGCAAAGTCAAAGAACATTTACGTTCCTAACGAATGGAAGGATAAACATGCAAAACGATTTGGGGACATTCAACTAAACATTTGGGGGCATGTTGTGGCATGTGGATTGTTTAAATGATTTGATATATATTAAGCAGCTACATTCACAAATGGTAAAAGGACAAAGCAGTGGGTTTAAGAGGCCTTTTCCCGTTGCACAGGAACTCATAGCTGTTCCGTATGTGATTGTTGCATTCGATGGCCAAGGAGGGGTTGTGTTGTAGCGTGCCTGGACTGCATGGTTTTCATGTGAACAAGGAGCTCCTTCCAGCACAGAAGGTCCCGAGGCAGCATCTGTAGCCCTGAGGTCACTGAGGTGGGATCAAAAAGACTTTGTGTAGCCTCAGGGCTGCTCTGCTGTGTTTGGAAATGGTGCCTGGGGGCATCGCTGGCCGCTGAGCACAGCCAGCACGCAGGTGGTCCGGCACCGCTTCCCATCCTCAGGATGTCCTGGCTGATTGGAAAATCCTCGTGCCAAGGGAAATTGGAAAGTGGCAACCACAGTCTTCGCTCTTTCAACACCCTGGTGAATCTGGCTGGAGAGTTCCTTCAGTTTTATGGGAGTTTAATCATAGCCAGGGCTGGAAGTGTTCCTTACAAATAAGGGTGTTTGCTATTTCACCGTGCAAGACCAGGCTACTCCACGTATGATGCTGCGGGGCTGGTTTGCATTTTCTGGGAGGAGGGAAATAAAAGGAAGGACTTTTTTTGCCAAGGATGACATTAAAAAGCTATATTTCAAAGACGAGCTCTCCAAAATTAGAAAACTGGGGAATTGAATCTGCTTTGTCCGGATTTCTCTGCATGCCTCATCGTGCAGATTTCAATAACAAAACCGGCTCCTGTTTCCTTGTGTTGTCCGCCTGCCTTCCCAGGTCCGCCGCAAGCTGTGACTCGCAGAGTTTGGGTTCATTCAATGTGCCCGGAGAGAAGGAGAAGTGTTTTTTCATGGCATTTTTTTTGCAGAGGATAAATTACCTGTGAGCAGGTGAAGGTCTGGCAAGTGGGTGGCCATTGCTTTACTCTGCTCCCAGATGATATTACTGGGAAATAAATTGTCTTTGAGACAAATACTTGCAAACGTGGTGGTTGTTTCCAGAAATATCTTATAAACAAGGAAACAAACAAAAAACCAAATCTTACAATCTATCAAAAGCCTAAAAGCAATTAATGTGAGGGAGATTAACTGTCCAGCTGTTGGCAAAGTTGGGGTTACCATGTGCTGCCTTCACAGCAAATGTTCCCAGTGTCACATGTTTGCTGGCACCACCTCAAACAACCCTGTGAAACCATCGTCCTAAACAACACACAAACTGCTCTTTTCCTTTGGTTTGATGATCCAAACAGCAGCTCCCAGCCTCTCGAGTTGTGGACTCCTGAGTATCAGCGGTGGTCAGAGAGTGGGAATAATCCAAGACACATGGGAATTTTCCTATGGGAAATATTCCCACCATTTGGGAGTTGGTGGCATGGTGCTGGGGAAGCTTTGCAAGGGGAAGAGAAAAGAACAATATGGGAAAAAATAAGCCAGATTTCATGGTGAATTGGAAAAAAACTTGCGGTGGATTGAAAAGATACTGGAAGACATGTTTTGTTTTGCTTGTTCCACCTCAAATAAAACATCACCATATCTGTGCAGGGCGAGCCCACATGGGGAAACAGTATTACAGCCAGAAACATCTAGGAACCAGAAGAAGCCTAGAGCAGAGAGCAGAGAGGGAGGATGTGTTGGGGACTGGCACCATAAGGTTTTCTTACATGTATCCCTGCCTTCACGCTGGTAGGTGGCAGTGGAAAGAGAACTCATTGTGTGTTTAAAAAACAGGACATCTTCAAGAAACGTCACAGAAACCTTGAGTAGGCATGAGCAAACAGCCCTGGGGGCATCATTTGTCTTTGCTGTCAAGAATAAAATTAAGACTCCAGGGGACACAGAGGCTGGGTTTGATGGATTCTTGCAGCAGAAGGCAAGTGGGTTAGCATTCCTGTCCACCACAAAATTGGGTTTTTTCCCTGGAGAAAAGTGACTGTATCGAGTGTACACCTGTGGGGAAGAGAAAGGGGATCGGAAGATAAATGGTGGAAAGTCCCTAAAATGATAAATGTCTCTTCTTGATTGGTATTGACAGGAGTAACCTTGCTCTGGAAAGATGAACTGGATCACCATGAGCTGGGGTCTGGTTATGGCTGCATGAGCCTATTTGTGGGCAGACCATGGTTACTGGCTACATCTGCATTAGCTTTAGCAAGCAGATCTGAGAAGCGGGTATCCTTACTAGATGTTTTCAGGACGGGATTGGTCCTGATACTGACTGATCATTAGTGGCCCATGCATTTAGGTGAGCTGGAGCACATCATCTGGTGTCATGTCCTCCAAAATCCATCCAGTTCATACGCTGCAGCACCACGCCATGGTGCAAACCAAATTTCCGTAAGTGGAGATAATTGGGATATTCACTTCAAAATTTTTGATCCTGATCACAACCCTTACATAAATATACATGGTTAGAGTACCTATTGGTTAAGAGGACATTCCTGTGATGGACGATGCCATGCAGCTCTGCAACCCCCGAACTATGTATGAGACCCAGACCTGAAAAAGGAAGAGAAAATGCAGTTTCTGTTACAGTCAAAATCCAAGAAAATAGTGCCCCTTGTACATCCTTGGAGCTCTTCTAGATCAAGTACCTCATCATCCTCTTAAATCACACACACAGAAGATATCTGCTGATTAATAGTCTGGATCCATGTTAGTGGACATACACACCCCAGTCAGCTGTGCAATATATATATTTCTGCTGGAAAAAAGAAAAAATTACTCCTATAAGCAACCTATATCAGTCAGCAAGGCTAGGGCGAGTCATGCCACTAGTTTTACTGATTTTTTTTGCTGTTTATAATCAGATTTATCTCAGCCATAAAACACAGAATCTGGTGATTAACGTTCAGCAGATTTTAGCTGAGCAATATGTGTCTTGGGTTATTAATATTTAAAAAAAAAAAGTTTTCTGATAGTATTTCAATATTGATAACTTGCAATGTTGGAAAAAACCTGCAGACAGGCTCCAAGTCTTGAGGTCATCTTAAATACCATCTTGACTTTTTAATTAATTTAAAGTTTTTTCATCTAATTTTTCAGTTTAGGCATTGAGGATGTGCTCAAGTCTTTAAACTTATTTTTCCTGCAGTTCTCACATAATCGTGGGCTGCAGGAGGGGGGGAAGCACCACATGTAATGAGACGTACAAGTAAGCTGCGGAGTTTGGCAAGCACAGCGATCTCTAAAGAGACTCAAGGTGTTTATAGACATTTCAGCCACGATAGATCTTAAGGAGTAGGCTTTAAATTCTCAGCACCTGCAGCTGTTTCTGAGCAGATCGAGACGGGAAGGTACCAGTGACACCAGGGTAGGACTGGGAAGAATTGCCTGGACCCTGAGAGCGGTCCCTGAACACGGCAGTCACCTCCATCAGTTAGACCCCAGGAAGGGACGAGCCCCCGCGTGGCAGCAAACCTCCCCTTTATAGTGTCCCTCTTAGAAACACGTGAAATTTCCATTGTTTCCTGTGGCATCCAAACCGGGAAGGGGAAGGAGGAAGAAAGGAAAATGCTCCTTTGTGTTGCCAGCCCCACCACCACCTCCATGCACATACGGCAGTGACTGGTGGTTCATGCTTGCTGGTCCAGTTAACCATTCAATTTATTTTAGGGAATATATTCTTCGTTTGCCATCTGTGACTGTTTCCTATCAGGGAATGATTCACGGGTGCAGCAGCGCTCCAGCTTTGCATTCACTCAAGCTTCAACTCCGTTGCCCCTGGCAAACTTTCAGTGGTGCAGCTGGAAAACAGGTCCACAACTTCCCTTGGTGCAGCCTGAGATAGTTTCACGCTGTGGGTTTTTAACACGGGTGTCTGGTCCGTGATCACCCTTCGCTGTAGCAGCAGCTGCAGGCAGCTGTGCTCCTCCAAAAACCGGGTCAAAAGAAGGTCTTGCCCTTTGGTACTGGTCCTTCTGCGACTGCCCTGGTCCCCAGCGCCAGGCTGTGCCTCCCCGCAGAGCAGGCTCGGCCAGAGGAGCGAGGGAGGCTGGTCCCGGCAGGACGAGCAAGCGGAGGGAGGTGGATGCAGCGTGTCCAGGAAGCACATTCCCGGGACATGACGGCACATCCCGGGGGCTCGGGGGCTGCACTTGTGCTGGGAAGGAAGGACTGGGCTTGCTTTCAGGCTCCCCTTCTCACTCGGGAGCAGAACTCCGAACACATTTTCTAACGCCACTTCTGTGTTTTTCCCAAATTCCCTCCTCAGTACTTCCACTACGATTCTGAAGCGAAAAATAATCAGTAAGCAACGATTAGCCTGCAAACTGCTGAGATCTCTCTTTGGAGAAGGGACATTTTGTCCCACAGCAGCTACCAAGAGGGGCCCCAGTGAGCCACGGCATTCCCAGACACCAGACTAATGCATCAAATAAAACTCCAGTAAGGCGTAAGGAAGATGTGCCCACCTGCAGCCTCGCCGTGATCCCAGTCTGTGCAAGATGGAAAGGAGATGATGTGGATCACCCAGACACACACGGGGTTGTGTCCTCACCTTCTGGGCAGGTTCGTGGTCACTGTTGCAAGGAGGGAAGATACATCAGGACGTGAATATTCAGTCTCATTTTAGCTGGATATACTTTGTCTGAAGTTGTGCTCACTTTTGCCCGAAAATCTGCTTTAAGAGAAGGAATTGAGGTGTGAACACTCAGGTGAAATTTGAATTCACCTCCCATGATCTTCTTGCACTGGAAACCTCATTTCAGTATTCACATTTAAACAATCCAAGACTAAGAAAATCTGCTGTTTGCTCTTTTCCACCGAGCTACACTGGGCAGCCCAACTGAACTCTTGAAAATTATGAAAATGAGATTAATTATTTTTAAGTCACAGATACATCTGAATAGATATAAAAAGCAAATGACAACTGTTGGAGGGAGGCAAGGCAGAGCGTGAGCACATCAGAAGTGAGATTTGGAAATAGACCTTCTAAATGGCTGCACAGGCTCCCCTGTGATGATGGGCTTGCGGCAGAGCTCTGAGCCTGGAATTTGCTCCAAGGGACCTGTGGTTGAATTTCTTTTTGTCACTGTTGCTTTGCAATGCCATAATAAGTGTTGGTGAATTTGCAAATCATAAAAGCATGGACCATGGGTGGGTGCTTTCATCCAAGGGCTAGAACAAACATTTTTGGTGTCAGCCCATTCCAGAGAGATTTTCAGTGTTATAAATTAAAAACCAAAATAATAAAAAAAAAAATTTAGAAAAAGCTAAACAAGCAACAGCTGTTTGGAACCAGGCCCTAAATCCAAAGTATATAAATGGTGTTCAGGCAAATGCGTCGAGACAGTGACAAGAAAATGCTCAGCTCAAGAAACGCAGGGTGATTTCTAGCTATTCTGCTCCCAGGAAGATGATTTTTGTCCAGCCACAAGAAATTAGCCATTCTCAGTGATGAGAGACGCTTAGATGACGCAGCCGCTGCCACATCTACCTGATGGGCTGGACCGTTCGGAGCCCCCGGTGACAACGGGTGGCAGCTTTGGGACACGTCCCTGGTGACTGCACACGGATGTGGCCCAGCCTTGCACAGACAATTGGGAAACATTTAAAGCAGCTGAATTAGGAATCTGTTCATAGATATTTTAATGTTGGGGATAACAAACCGGAGATAAGAAGTGAGTAGGTATCAAAAGAAAAGAGCCATTGATAGCCTCCTGTCAGGGGACCTTCGACATACGTACTCTCCCAGCTGAATTATGAATATTAGTTGGTTTGGAAAGGTATTTGCCCTTTGGACAGCCATATTTGTGTTTTGAGCTTCAGAAACATAAATTACAGTCATTTAAACCCCAGGCTTACATTTTACTTCAATGACGTAAATGAGTTCCCAGCGTTCAAAGGCCAGCTGTCCCTTACAGCAAGAGGTAGCAATTATATAAAATTCTTTTATTGCATGGAGGTATTTTCAGTCCTTTAAGTTTATGTGCCCCAGGTGAAGCAATATAAACAAGCTATAGCTGTCACAATTGTGTTAATAATGGAAACTGCATTTGGGAAGTTTTAGGGATAAAACCTATAACTTTATACTGCTAAGGTGTCAAAGCTTTCCAATGTAAAACAGAAGTGCAGCTGTGTAAGGCACCGAGAAAGGTTTCTGAAAAGCCAACATTCACAGACTCTTCAGGTATATAAAAGCGGTTGCTTCCAAGCCACAGCCGTTAATAAGAATTACTGGGAAAAATAAGGTTAAAAATGCAGGTTTAAAAAAGGTTTAAATGGCTCTGGGTTTTTGATAACTTCAGATACACAGAGTTAAATCCACCCCTAATCCAGCCTCACTGAAATCCATATTTTACAGATGTGGATGTGTTCACGGCTGATGGCATCAATGAACTGTATGAGCACAGACATGCCAGACAGTCCAGCCTGGCTCTCAGCTCAGGGAATTGCTCCATCAGCTCCAGTGCTGGAGTTTTCCATTGTGGACTGCTAATCCCTTGGCTTAAACTTCAAAAACAGACCAGGCAAAGCAATGGATTGCAACAGTGCAGGTAGTTGGGTTTGTTTTGTTTCCCCCCAGCCCCAGTAGATGAATAGAGGAATGCCTCTACCTTAAAAAAAAAAAAAAAAAAAAATTTAAAGGTTCAAAGCCAACAAAAAATGCATCAAAAAATACCAGTGTGCCTACGGATGGCTTTAATTTGCTGTCCTGTCCACCCTGAGAGCATGGTGCAGCACACTGTGCTCCCAGCTGTGCATGCACCTGGAGCTGAGCTTATTCTACTTTCCAGCTTTTCATTCATTTTTGTTCAACAGTGGCATACTGAGCCACATGGAAGACAATAATTCTGCTCCACGGCAATTTTTAGAACCAGTTTTCTATTCTGCATTCAGAAATACTGCTTTCCTTTCACCCTTATTCAGGCAGAATGTGGGGAAATTTGGCCTCCTCAATCAAGGGCAATGATGTAACCACCACGCCGGAGAGCTGCAGCCAACCTGCCTGCTCCATGGAGCCTCACGGCAGTCACTGGCTTTGGCAAACCGGGGGATGGAGATGGTCCGGGAATGGTTCACAGTCGGGAACTCACCAGAGCTCCTCCAGCCTGCTGTGGGATGGAGCAGAGCTCGCAAGCCCCAGTCCCAAAGGAGAGGTATGAAACCTCCTGGTGAAAGCACCATTGAAACCTTTCAGTGCCAAAGTCGCAGAGTTGCCGTGTTTTCATGAAAGGCCTTTTGCAACCTGCAAAATGCAACATTTTTTTTTTTTTTCCCCCTAGGAAAAGTGAAAAAAAACCACCCCAAAGGCAAACGTTTACTCATCTAGTTTGATTTAGGGACAGAAAATCCAAATGCATTCGCATGCAGAGAACTGAGTTCACATTGGGATGGGCATCCAAGCTCTTCTCTCCTGCTGACTTCCCTACGCTTTCAGCTGTCACCTGGAGAGACAGCTATTTTTTGACACAATTTTTTCTGACCTCATCCCATGAAAAAGTCAGGGCATCTACTAAAGGCAGGCTTTCAGCACGGCAAGGCGAAGGTTTAGTGGCAGAGAAGGGAAGGTTTGGATGCAGTTCACGTCTCTCGCTTGGTGAACTGACAAGGGGGAGAATCAAACTTCAAAGGCTTCCATTGCACAGCTGATGACATTTAGGAAGAAAAGGAAAATTGTTGCTTTTTTTGGGAGATTTACAAATGCCATCCGTGTCCACGGGTGTAATTTTCCATCGGGAAAAAGAATTTCAGAAGCAACATATGGACCATGCAGTAAAGAAGTTACCATAGCAACCAGCCTCCTAAAAATCCCTCTATATGTATACAGAAATCAAATGCATGTAATAATTATGGCCGCATGTCTAAAGTAATTTATAAGTCACATCTTCCTAGTATTTTTTTTTTTTTGCCTATTAAAAGTCTAATTCATGCTTCAAACATCGGCTTACTGTGCTGCCTCTCGAACCTGCACACAATTTGCAACTGAAAGTCAAAAGCATCGTAACTGACAGTCACTGACAACAGAGTGAAATCTAATTTAGCTAATTCAAAATATATGCTATAAGCATGAAAGAATGGTTATGGGACCAGGATGAATTAAGCTCTGGGAATACAGCTGAGATGACATTTAGGTTCAGAAAACGTTAGCTGTTAAAAATAAACAGATGAAGGGGTGTGAACGTCGAAGAAGTATTTCAAAAGCAGGGTGTTTTACCAGGCAGAAGGGAGTTTGGGGGGTTACAGCCCTCCCTCCCCTCTGCACTGTGGTCCCTGTGCGAGGACAGACGGGACCATGGATTGTCCTCTCCCCACAGCCCTGCACTCCCATCACAGCCAGTTCAGGGACACACACTTCTCCTGCTCTACTTTTTTGCAGTCTCTGAAGGGATCTTAAAAGATTTCATGGCTTGGGACAGCATGTTGCCATAGTTCTCTGTGCTCTGGCATGAGGAACCAGAGATCTTCCTTGTTGTCTGCTGGACACTCTGGAGATCTAGCAAAGATTGATTTCCTAGATGGACATCTAGGAAAACAAAACCTCTGCTATTGAGAGGAGATGGAGATATGGGGTCAGTGGCAAGAGAAGACCTCCTCCTGACCCAAATGCCTGTGGGATAGGAGGCCATCACGTGCTTCAGTGTTGTCTTCCAGATCCTGTTTCAAAAGATGCTGAGGGGACACAACGTTTCACCATTGCCCCCAGGGCACCATCATGCCCTCTTGCCTGGTCAGAATGGGGAGCATTAATGATTAATTAAATGTAAATTTTACAGACTGATGCCACTGTCTTCAAGCTGACAGTCCTGAATGTTGAGGTCAGTTACAGCACCCAGAAGCCCCCAGAGAGTTCAGGTCCCATTTTGATTTATCTTCAGCCAGGAAACGAATCAACTAAATGCGTAACAAATGCACAGACTCTCCCCGCCTGCCAGTGTTCAGGAAGGCTTCTCAGTGAGCTTCAGCTCACCAAGCAGCGTTAAGCTTCATCTGTTAAAACCATTTTTTCATCACACCTGGCTCTTGTTACCGTAGGCGGGAGCTGTCTCTGCCTGTGCTCTGCCAAAATCCGCACTCCTGTTTGTGGGATGCTGCATCCCCGGTGTACAAACAAGGTTCCTGCCGTCACAGGAGCAGGCGATCTGAAGATATTCAGTTCCTTTAGAGAACGAACAATTTGAAATGTCGAGTACCTGCTCATGGCTGGGACCTTTCACAGTCCCTCCTTTCCCCAACTGCTGTTTCCGTTCCTGCTCCGAGCATCGGCTGCTGCAGACTCTGTGCAAAAGGAGCTGAAACGCAGCCTTTGACCGGCTTTGTGCATCTTGCCTCCACTTGCATGCTTTCAAAGCCCTTCCAACTGCTCATTCTTTCACTTTTTCAAAGTGAGTTGAGCAGCTGGTGAGAAGATCGGGAAGGGTGAGGTCCTGCAAATGTCTCTTCTGAGGGAATGCATCGTTAATACTCTTAAATGGACATTTATCCTGCACTGAACATTGGCAGAAAGTTAATAAAATCACATTTCTAAGCCCCTCGAGCACTTGTTCTTGATGAGAGTTATTTCCATCACAAGCTTTAGCTCTCTCCCTCTGGCTAATTTGCAGCAGAGTCGCTCAAGAAAAGACTGGACCACGATCCTTCTTATGTGAGCAAAGATGTATTTGTTCTCCCCGAGTGGAAATCAGTGCTGCTAGAGAGCCAGAAGACGACTTTGGCTGAACTTAAATCCTTTCTTTAGTGTGAATAAATATAAAACCAGCTTTTGCTAAAATGTCATGTCACTCTTCAGTTGCTCAGACACTTGAGTCCATCTTGCTCAACCAGAAAATAAAAGGCATCTCTGGACCTGAAAGGCAGCACCCGTTTTCTGCCATGTCTCGTGGGGCTGTAACACTTCCCGTCTGCCTGCGGTGGGGACCAGAGGTTTTCTGCCCAGATGAAAACTTGGTGTTTTTTCTTGGTTTTGTTCTTTTTTTAGGCAACAAGGGATGTGCACCTAAGGAAAGAGGATACAAATCCACGTCGTGACTGGACTGGATCATCCTGCACCTTGTCTGCTGGGGAGGAGGTTTCAGTATGTTACTCTCAGTGTGATAAATTGAGACTTACAGCTCCTGCCTGGGAGGAAAATGAGGAAGAAGCCTAAAGCGTGGTGGTTACAGGAAGATTTTCCACCTTTCTGCTTTGCTTGGTGCCCACCGCTGGCAGCCCTGGTGCCATCCCCTGGCTCCCAGGCTCAGCCTCGCAGGGGTCACCCCCCCAGGGCACGTGGCAGAGCAAAGGCACTGTCCATGGGGATGAGAACAGCTTGTTGCAACATTTTTTCTAGCTCACATTAAGTCATAAGTGGCAAAACAGATGGCTTTTAGGAAACTTGGGCCCATGTTTGCATGCCATGGGAAGCCCACACTTGTCACACGCCGGGGGATTATGGTTCCACCCTCGTCCCATGGGGAATGTGTGGTTTTATGGATGATACAAAGTTTGGTAAATGTTTCTTTGAAACGGCCATTTTTTTCCCTTACGGGCACGTAATATTCTTTTTGGTGGCTGGACACGTAATACTTTTTCTGAATACTTTGCCCATAAAAAATTCACTTAACACAGGGAACTCCACATGCCTTTAGGACTCTAATGGAGGAATACGAAGTCTGAATAGGGTAGAAATGCAGCAGCATTTTGATGACTGGAGCAACAACAAAGCGCCAGCAACAAGAAGGGGGCAATGAGCGGTGTCTTAGGGCTGGGCATTTGAGTTCTTGCACTGCTACAGGCTTCCTGCTTGATTTTGTATGAAACACACCCCTTGGGTCCTCAGCTCGGCACCTCTAGGAAGTAAAGATTAAAATGTGTGTGTCACTGAATCCCCTAATTTCTTCCGAGAGAGAAATAATTTAGAGGCAGAGAGATGCAAGAGCTGCACAGACCCCTCTGACACAGAGCATATGGACTGAAACAGGAGGGACCTTCTGCTCCTCAGAAGAAATTATTGTACACATAGAGACAAAGGGTTTTTATAAACTCAGTCACCTAAAGATGAGCTCCGTGACCTGCAAGTAGCAAGCCAAATGTGAGGTTTGAACATTTTGGTCTTGCCTGTTCTGCATATCCCAATTTCTCCTGCCGAAGGGGAACTTGCCAAGGCTGATGCTGGGATCTGTGGGTTGTACGCCGAGAAAACAGCGTGCAAAACCTGCTGCCTCCTTCTGACCTGCTGGGCAGAGTCTGTCCGTCCTCAAAGCACAAGTGCCTGAGGGTCCAGACTTGCTGGCAGTATCAGGCTTCCTGGAGCTCATGGTGTGCTCATGTCTCTACCCAAGGCAGCGTAACAACTTGTGTCATCGCTTCTGGCTGCCGTTCAGGAAAGCATCTCTAGGAAAGGACTCACACTCCTCTGAAATGAGGCTTAAACACATGCTCAGGTGCCTCCTGGAGCAAAGATATCTATGCACATGACAAGGTGGCAAAGAACAGGCAAGTTCCCTACAAGCTGGCATCTTGTTCTCCTCAGGCCAGCTTCAGGGTGCCCCAGATCCACAGATTGACCCCCTTGGGCTTGAAGAGAGGCCGCTCATGGGACAAATTCCCATGACCTTTCCAAAGCTCTTTCCCCAGGCTAGAGATGCCAGGCTTGAAAAAAGTCATTTGCCAAATGATTTCTTAATGTTTGTGTCTTCGGGTGAAATTTGTCATGCTTTTAATTTATTACAGAAGAAAAGTGGAAACAGGGAAGGCTTTATGATTTTTAAATGTTCTAACATTTATTTCGGTGTTTCAGTTTTTATTACAATTATGTTTGTGGCAGAGGAAATTTCTCAAGACCAAGAGCTAATGTTGCTTTCAGCCACTAATGCATTTTCAATTAGTGTCAGAGAATGCTAAAACTATCCTTTTGCTGCTTCAGCAGTGAAGAAAAGCCCCTGGCATAGAAGTGTGCAACACTTCCACTCCCCTTAGTTGTGGCCGCTGCTCGAGTACACCTTCCTTTTATGATCTGTTTGCCTTTACTGGGTCATGATTTTACTTTGTGAATTTTGTCATCAGCTGGATTTCTCTCTACAGGCTTCTTGGTGAGCATTTTACAAAAGCCACTTGGTTCTTTTTTTAACTGGCGCGTGAGAAGAAATCTGCTCTTTTCACACTGTTCTGACCAGAAATGCCAAATATGCATCTCTTGCAACGGCTATTTCCCTTTCCTGCAACCACATCTGGAAGTGCCAGGTGCCCCCCTGGCACAAATCAGTGTGGGTCCAGTGGTAGTACCAGTGGTGTGCAAACTGGTGTCACCAGATGGTCTGGATCTCATTTCAAGGCTCCGTGTTCTTCCATGTGAGATGTGAACCTCAAATAAAATGTTTAATACAGTCACTTAACTCATGATCCATGGATTTCCTACCTCGGCATTGTTAATAGCTTACATCCACTTCTGGCATTATATGATATTTATTATAGTCACGGAAGTCACGCCATCCGCAGTGAGTTAGGTCACGTTATGACACTTCCTTGACCTCCATGTCAGCACGAGGACAGCAAACAAAATTGATTGTTTAGGTGCTGTTCTTTTACGTTGTGTTTCGAGTGGAAAATTTTCCCTGAATTTCAGAACTCAAAAAATAAGTGGAAACCTGAGCACCGACAGAGGAAAGGTGCTTCTTTACCTCCTGAAGTTTTGCTTGTATAATGCTTCCCCAGCGAACACCTGCTGCTTAATTCTTACGGTTTTCGTCGCAAGAAGATCTTCCCGATGCCTGAAATGCGTGGCTGGGTTTGCGGCTGCCTTCCCTCCTGGCAGACGGAGCTGGCACCTCGGCTGGGCGCCGGCAGCCCCGGTGCCTGGTGGAGGGGGGCTGCGCTGACCCCCCGGCAGATGTGTGCGGGGCTTTGATGTGGGGGGCGTTGGGTTGCAGGCAGCCCTGCCCGCCCCTTCCATCTGCGGAGCCGAGGCTCTGGGGAACACGGATGTCAGACCTGGCTGCACAACAGACGCCGCTCAGCAGAGGGAACGGAAACCCGCCAGTAAACAGCTTCTTCTTGCTGCTCTGTGATCACCTAGAATATTTTCATCCCAACTATTGTAAGTTAAGATGTGACTATGTTACAGAAAATGAGCGCATATGGTGTTCTCAGAGGTGCATGGTGTGGCCACCACATCTTGACTGAGTTAGGTAGAGCTCAGTGTCTGTACACGGTGCGTTAATTCATGAGCAGCAAGTTGGGAAGGAGCCTCCTGGACCAGCATGTGAACTTTGATATGATCCTCTCTGGTGGTGCAGAGCCATTTGCTGCAATACGTGTCCAGACACATCGGACTTGGTAAGGGTTTTTTTTCCCAGGCATGAGGATTGGGATAGATGGTAGGAGATGAAAACACCAAAAGTCTTGCATGGGTCCCATCATATCGGTAAAGAGAATAGGGACTAAAAGGGGAATAAAACCAGCTGGACTCTAAAGGTTCAGCAGCCAGGATGAGGAAAATCAGGATGGGGAAAATGTATTTCATCCTGGCAGTAAGACAAATGGATTTATGTAAAAATGTAAGAAAGGCTACAGTGGGCCAGACTGAAGGTTCAATGACCCCAGGAGCCTGTGGTGAGCTATAGCCAACATCACATGTCTACGGATGGCAGGAATAATGTACGTTTATGCCCCCCTGGTTTACTCTCCCAGGTTGCAGGCAGGGGTGTTTTAAATTATTTTATTTTAAAACTTTGCATCGGTCGCTCTGTTGTGTACCTCTGCTTCCTAAAAACATCTTGAGTCACTTCATGCACCAATGTGCTCAAAAGGGAAACTCACAGGTAGGATAACCAGCCCGACCTGGTACCTAACCCCATGCAACTCAGCATGGCGCATCCGGACTTTCTTCCCTTTGTTCCTTTCATTCCCTTGGTTCCCGGTCGCAGAGGGAGGGAGCTGTGGGGCTCAGGGACAGCAGCATTAGTCACCTCCATACCAAGGCCCTTGGAGATGTTCTCTGTTTGTGAAATGTTGGGATGAATGTTTGGTTTCTATTGGCGACATAAATCAATGTCACTGCCTTGGCGCTACTTTTCCAGAACAAAGAATTCCCAGAAAAGGGAAACCCCGCTGCTGGGTTGTATAATACAAATGTATGATCCTGTTGGCCACATGGTACTTCCCACACTGGATATTTTTTTCTCCAGGATACAACCAGGAGGCTAATGAAAACAACACATGGAAGACCTCAGGATAAGCCCCAGTGTCTGCTGAGGAGTACATAGCTCTGGTCTGGGTCCTAAAGCAAACACAGATGCATCTAAAACAATTATCAAAGAAAAACAACATGTAACTCGAGAAGGAAAGTCTATATGTGCCTGCAGGCTAATGACTGGCTGGTCTAGGCTGGGGGATTAACTTCCAGACTGCGTATGAAGAAGCAACGTCTAGTAAGAGGAATGGGGGCTGAAGTTACAAGTGGCCACGAAGGGAGCATTGAGTGTTGTTTCTTCTGCTGAGGATCTGCTGTTCTCCAGCTGGGGAGACCTTCTCACATCACATTCCGCCAGTGAACCAGAGCGGAGTGCCTCAGCCTTCGGACAGCCCGCCCCAGAGCCCTCCTCAATCTCGGCGCGTTGCAAAAACTCCCAACAGAAAGGTGAATTGTGAGCACGGCAACGAAAATGTAAAAAATAAAATAAAATATAATATAATAATCACACATCTGTTCCTCAAACCAGAACTCTCTCGTCTGGAGGGAATTGAGGAGCAGGCTGTTTCTCCTGCTGTCAGTGCTGAGGGCAGCCCTGGGCTAAGGCTGCCACAAACACCATCAAAATATTTTGACAGACTTTAATGTGCAATTTCTGCAGGGAAAAATTCCTTCTTCCAGGTTCGAGCACAACAAATGACAAACATTTTTCTCAGCTAGAAAGCTCAATAACCCATGGAGCTTTTTGGTGGGCAAATTTTGTACTGATCACAGGTGATACATTACAAATATCCAGAAACAGGTCCGAGCAGACAGATGAGGTGAAAACATGATTTTTTTTTCTAGCAACTCACTCAATGGAGAAATTGATGCCTGAGCACAAGAATACCGCAAGAAGAAAAGCAAGTCCTCAACCTAGCAGAAACTTTCCAGCCCAGCTCCATGCTGGGTGTGCTGGGTGGCACACCTACCGCTGCCTGCTCTCCAGCATTCTCCCATTTTACAAACATGGGTTTAATTATATCTGTTGGTTTTGATTCCTGTAATTTTTCCGAGGAAAGCACTAAGGAACTATAAGTGGATAGGAAATTATTTGGTTGGGAGGTTGGGATTTTTTTCTCCTTTTTCTTTATTTCTGTCTCAAAATATCTCTGGCAATGTAGAAAGTACTTTTCCATTACATTGGTCATTCAGCAAGTTCTTATGAAATTTCAGTTTGCCTTGTGATATTTCCCAGTTTGCTCCATGGAAAACTATATTTTTGGGCAGGCTGTAGAAATACCCAAGAATTCAGAACACACATTTCAACATCCTTCAGTTGGAAGAATTTTGGAGTGACAGCAGATCCGTTTTCCAGTCCACACAGTGAGCTGAATCACCATCCTACAGCCAACATCTCCCTGCGTTCAGCTTTGTTTCTGACACACCATCAAGCGCTGGAGTCAAAAGCCAGCCCAGGAGTAATCCTGCATTTCTGTGCATCAGGGCTGATGCATGTGGGGACATGGATACTGTCCCAGGAGCCAAATGCAAATTGCCACAAAGCACATTCGACACAGACTATCTTAAACTGGATGGGAAGTTTTTTAGCACAATCAAACTTTAAAAAAAAAAAAAAAAAAAGTTGCTGGATTGTACCTTCTTTATTTTAATACAATTTATTTTATATTTTCTTTTACTTCCTGGCAACTCCTGCTGTTCTGGGTTAATGCACAGAGCAGAGCATAGTCTTATGAATTCTGATTTCTCTGAATATATTTGCAACACTTTCCTATTTCCCCTGAAACAAATGGTGTTGTAAGGAGGTTGCTGACTGGAGCAGCATCAGAGGCGGGATATTCCCAGATGGCCAGCGTTTGGTCCTATTTCCCTATCTGACCGAGCGCTTCGGGGAATCACACCTTGTACCCCACCAAAGTGCCCAGTGTAGTGTTAGCCCACTGGTGCCTAATTCACCGAATTTCCCAGAGCCCAGCCTCGCTCCGGTGGTGGTTTAAAGGGAAGTCAATTATTTTCACCCATCACAGAAAACCAGCTTTTAAGCTCTGTCCATTATTTACCCAAATACCTCGTTCCTGGCATTTGCTCAGGCACCCTCCCTTGCCAAATAAAACTCTTCTCGAAGGCTGAGGCCGGTGATGAACCTGGGTATCCGTGTTTAAACCGGATTGCGGCTGTCACAAGTGGTGTATCCTGGGAAAATCATTTCATCCTCCTTTTCTGCCTGTTCACCAGCACTTACACAGATAGGTACTGAAACACCAAAGTACTGAGCAGCTACAGGTCAGGTTTGGGATGGAGAGTCAAATCTGTCTTGTTATTAAGGGATGAGAATGATGAGAAATTCCTCAGTGGGTTGTTTTTTTTTTTTGCATGCCAAGAAGTTATAACTGTATAAATCAAACCTTTCTCAAACTTCATTTCGGGTTAAAATTAACTGATTGTTCCCTGGAGATTCCTGTAGCAAACCTGTCTCCTCTCCAGTCCATCACCTACACCTGTAATTAGTGACTGGGGAGCAGGAAGGGGATAAATTCTTAAATTAGACTTTAGATAGCAGATAGCAGCCTGTAAATCGAAGCCTGCCGAAGCGGCTTCTCTCAGCAAAGATTTCATATTTAGGGATCTTTTTTATTGGAGAAATCATGAAATTCCACTCATCGCAAACTCACTTTCTGAGGGCTTGATCCAAAGTCAATAGACGTCAGGAGAAAACTGCCGTGGGCTGACCTCTGTGGCCATGGGTTTTGCTGGTTATCTATATGATTTCTAAACTGATTTTCATGCTGAATGTTTTCTGTCTTGTGTGCCTGAGCCTTGCTGATGTTTTTTAGTTCCAGCTGAACTGGTGCAGTCACCTTTAGGGAAAGAGTCTTGCTTTTGTCCCGTACCCAAAAGAAAGTAAAAATGGAAGTGTTTTTACTATGAATCCCCGAGACATGCCCGAGTTGGGATAAGAAGCCATCTAGGGATCAAGAGTCAATGCCATAAAAAATCAATGTTTCTTGGGAACATGTCTGAAAAAAAAGCCAAAACACGCAGGGCTGAGAATTGAGTTTAGCCTCTGGGGATGTCCCTGGGGATGGTCCGGGGCACCTGGGGCAGTTCCTGGCATGGATGTGCCAGGGCAGGACAAGGGCTCTGTGGGCTTAGGCAGGAGATGCAGGTGGGCAGCATCGTCTATGTCACTGGCACAGCCAGAAAGTGACAAAAAGTGGATTTTTCACAGCTTCCAAAAGAGCCATTTGTTCCTCTGCTATTTAAATTTAAGAAAGTCAAGCATCCAAATCCCTAGGATTTGATAATGCCTCTCAGTGTATGCACTTTCTGACCAGACTTTGAATATCTGAAATGAATAAATATCAAAAGCAGGAAAGTGGATTGAATAGAGACATTCTAGCCTCATAAAAATCCCCCCCGTGCTTCTTCTACCCGGGAGCTTTAGCACCATATAGCTTTTCTTTCCTTTAAAAAAAAAATAAAAATCTGTTCCCATATTTAGGTTCCTCTCCTCCTGTGAATCATACTCAGATGATTTTCGAGGACCTTTCATTCTCTGTCTGCCTCACATGTTAATCCAAATCTCCTTTCTTAATTAAACTTTTACTCTACAAGAGTCTTTAACCTCCGTTTCCAAGTGGCAAAATCAAATCCAGCTCCTCTTGATAAGGAAAACTCATTTCTGGTTGATTGACAAGTTTAATTAAATACCAATATTTTCTTTTAATTGCTAGATTATTACCAAGGCAGCAGCTTCAAGGATTATTGTGGGTGCGCGGGAGAGTGGTACCTAAAGACTGAGCTGCACAACCGGTTCTTGCTCTCCGCTTTCCCTTTCCTAGAAGGGGCTGGATCTGCTTCAATGTTACACGGAGGAGCAGCGTATGGGCAGGCTCTGAGCTCTGATCACACTTGATTAAGGCCACTGACCTTCCTGTGCTTAACTGGTGTCCTGAGCATCCCTATAGACACGTATACGGTCTCTCCGCAAGGACTCCGACCGCCCTTTCTGCAGCCCCATCCAGCTTGCTGGGGCTCGGGGGTGTTTAATTTGCTGAGATATAAGATGTAAGCAGCCAAGCCGTGCCAAGCCTTGGTTCAGATGTATCTCTGTTTACACTGCAAATTGCAGCTAATAACCAAAAGATGGCAGGATGGAAACTGCCTTATGAAAAACATCCCCTTCACATTCCTGGGGCTTCTCCGTATTACAACACCACGGTGTTGCAACACAGTGATGGTCGTCCGAGAAAGTGGAAAAACCTGGTTATGGGTCTATTGCACCATTGTACGTGCCAATAGCCATTATCTTTCCAAAACCATCGAATGTGTAAAGAAAACAGGGTGACCATCACAGACCAGGGATTCTCTAATTAATTCAGACTTCATTCGCGATGAATCACTGCTTATTTCAGTCGCAGTCTGCAAACAGGTGTAAGAATAATCATGTGCATGTGTGAAGCCTCATTTTCAAGGATTTATTCTTGACACTGGTTTTAATAAGTTATTGGTGAATAGTAGGCAATTACAACTGCTTTTTTTTCCCCAGGTAGTTACACTTTACTTTGTTAGATTGTTAGGACAGAAAACAACCTAACCATAATAAAAGAGGCCGACAGGTCTTTCCTTCAACACACAACTAAGCCTTTCCCCTGTTGTCCTAATGTTATTTGTGGGATATGAGTCAGACATTGATTTTGTGTGAAAAATAGAGGAACAGAGCTGAATCACATGAAAGGTATCATGGTAATGGTCTTGGTGACAAGATGAAGTCCCAAGAGCCAAGTCAGATAAACATCCCTAACAAGACCTTCCACTGTCCTCCATAAACCATATAATACGGCCTCAGATAGGAAAGCTACTAAATAACTCTCAAAGAGCTATTACATCCCAAAGCTCCCTATCTTGACAAAGATATTGTCATGACGCCAAGCTATTCATCATATCCTATTAAGAAGTTAGAGCTGGAAATTCTCTTTAATTTGTTTATGTATCTTAGGAAAGTGTTTATAGTTTCCCATCTATAAAAGAAACACTATTTAATATGTATTAACTGGGCTGTAGTTTTCATATGGTCTTTACTATAACTTTGGTGATATACAGGAATGAGATGCGCTGGGGGGATCCTGATCACTGACCAAAGAGACAGAGGGCCCTCAATACCTTTCCTAAGCTTGTTTCTGACCAGTTAAAACATCAAGCTACAAGTTCACTGAAGCAGGAACTGTGTGGTGAGGTTAACGTTACTTATCACTAAAGGCAAAAGAGCTTGGCTCTTGGTTCATCCCAACATGAGCTGGCAGAGAAGAGCAGTATCATGTCCAGAAATATCATTGAGAGCCATTCCCTTACGTAGACCTTTGAGATCTACTTCATTTTTTACACACTTATTTGAAGGATATCTTAACCACAGTTAATTTGCAGTTACGATTCTCACTAGGCACCTTCACCAAATTTGCATCCACATAACATTAGTATATGACTGTGATTAGGTTATTATTTCATCTGTTCTTGCTTTTCACAATTAAACGTGAACTCAATGCTGGCAAACAATTCCCATATTCAAGTAAGTGGTCTCCTATCCTCCTTCTGAAATTCTGCGATTGCCACAGCCTCTGGGTTATATCTCCACATCGGTACACCCAGGGCTCAGTCCACATGATGCCAAGCAAACATCACAGGTCAAAAGTGTTCATGATAGTATTTTTATAAAGTTAAAAACAAAACCCACCAGCAGTTGCCATGAAACAACTTTGACACTGTGAGATACCTTTCCAAGGCAATGTAAGAGATTTCAGCCGTAACACTCCCATTAAATTTAACAAAAGCCTTGAGACTGATTCTCCACGTACATCACAGACTTTAAGATGATCCAGAGGCTTAAAATTCAGCTTTCAATTTAGGTGATCTATTTTATGGCATATTCCCCCATCGCACAACTCCATTAATGTGCTGTTGGTTTTCAGTTTCATATGCACTCTGGGCTGAGCTGTTAAGTATTTTGGAGCAAGTGCATATATGACATGCTAATAGGGGTGATCTTCATACAACCAAGCTTCTCTTCCTTTTTTCAGTACACTTGATTACTAGTTCTCCAATATGTAAAATTTCCCTTCTGTCACTGAGAAAGGACAGGCTTCAGCATCTCAAGATCATGGAATCATAGAATAGTAGAATGGTTTGGGTTGGAAGGGACCTTAAAGATCACCTAGTTCCAACCCCCCTGCAGGAACATCTCTCACTGGACCAGGTTGCTCCAAGACCCATCCAACCTGGCCTTGGACATCTCCAGGGATGGGGCAGCCACAGCTTCTCTGGGCAACCTGGGCCAGGGTCTCACCACCCTCACAGTTAACAATTTCTTCCTGAGATCTAACCTAAATCTCCCCTCTTTCAGTTTTAAACCACTTCCCCTTGTCCTATGGCTCCACTCCCTGACCCAGAGTCCCTCCCCAGCTTTCCTGGAGCCCCTTGAGGGACTGGAAGGGACTCTAAGGTCTCCCCGGAGCCTTCTCTTCTCCCGGCTGAACCCCCCCCAGCTCTCCCAGCCTGTCCTCCCAGCAGAGGGGCTCCAGCGCTCCCAGCACCATCATGGCCTCCTCTGGACTTGCTCCTTTTCCCCGTTCAGCTTTCCCTGTCCTGTCAGTGGTGGAGCAGCGCTCAGCACCAGTTCCTCAGCTGGCACACAAGGTGGAGGGTCCCAGAGAGCCACGTTAGTCCATGGGGAACCACATGCCCCTACCCTGGAAGCACCAGTGATGCCTTCCCCATGACAGCCAGCCCCATCCTGGAACCTCCAGGCAAAGGCGTTTGGACGGGAGGAGGGGTTATCCCCACGCTGACTCCAAAGAGTCGGAGCCAGCCCTGAGCTCTTGCTCAATACCGCGAGTGCTGAGTGTGTGAGAGTGGTATCTGATACGCTAATTAGCGAAAATTGCTTCCTTTCCAACATCCTGTTATTTTACCCCCATGGTGATTTACTGATGTTAAAAATTGGGTTTGGCAGGTGGAGTCCCCCTTGCTGCTGGTAACTGCCAGGAAAGCAGGTGTCTTGTTTCTGGTTTTAAGAGGCTTTTTGGTTTTCTTGGCCTGGATACTTCTTTTTCTTTTTGAATATACCTTCCCTTCCTTCATGGCTTTTTTCTTTGCAATTCACATCTTTTTTTTTTTTTTTNTTTTTTTTTTTCTTTTTTTTTTTTTAACTAATCTCTGATTTTGGAACATTTCCATATTTGACTGTTGCTGGTATTTAAACAACTTCCTAATCTCTAGGATTTCCTTTCCTCTGTAAATCACCTTTAAAAACCCAGCAATCCCTTATTATTTCCTCTTTCATTTTCATTGTTTCATCTATAACAAGCAACATTAAATCCAGAGGGCATTTAAGACCTATTTCAATTTCTGCATGAGAAAAAAAAAAAAAAACAAAAACACCCACAACATTTTTTTCAAGCTTGAAGTAGGATTTTTGCCAGGGGGAATATTTGTTCTCTCCAGTAACAAGGTGACATGGTGCCAGTTCAGTCTAATTTCACATGGGGCCAGGAAAGATTCATTTAAATGGCTGCGATATTCATTCAGAGTTTCTTTCAGAGAGTGTCCTAAATAAACTAAGAGCTGCGTGATGTCCGCTGAGTTGTTTCCTTCCTCCCAGGGAAAGAGGAGGACTGTACTTATTTTCACAGGTAGCAACAAAAGAGACCATCTGCTTGGCTATTTCATAATCGGCTTATTTGTCTGCATGGGGTCACTGCAGCAGGCTTCAAACATGCCCCCTGAAGCCGATGGCCGGAGGGGAGCCGGGAGATCCGCGGGCTCTTTGGGACAGGGGACCAGCGTCCGCCCCTGCATGTCCCACCCCGTGAGTGGTCCCTTTGGCTGCGCCCGTAGCTGATGTTATTTGCACGCATCATTATTTGCAAAAGCTGGGCTGGGACCCAAAAGGGCAACAGGTGGGGTGAGAAATCTGCAGAGTGGGCACTGCGAGGAGGGGGAGAAAGGGGCTAGGAGTTCTCTTGGCAATTAGCTACCTGCAGCCCTCGGAGATGGAAGGAGCCCAGCAGTGTCAATAATTGCAGTAATCAAAGTAAATCACATCTTGCCACTCTCCTAGATGACATTTCTCTCTCCCTGTACGTGAGAACAGAGGTGAATTTTCCAGTGGCATTTGAAGACGACAATTTCAGAGGTTTTGCGAGAGGATTAGTTACACATTTCAGCTCTCAGTGCTGGAAAAAGGCACTTGTGTGGAAAAGAGAATTTTGGAGCTTTTGGTGTGATTTTGAAGAATGCTATGGAGAGCTGGGCTTAAGTCAGAGCAGAAATGAACCCCGTGTATATTGGATCATTAGTATCTTTAAAAGAACAATTGTGCTTTGAAGTACAATAGGAAAATAGAGATTTTTATCTCAATGAGGTATGAAGATAATTGCACTCAGGCACTTTAATCAGCGTGCTTCAGATTTAAGCAGATGGATACAGAGGGCAAATCTGCGAAGGATGAATTATTTATTTTGGGCACACTAAAACTTTGTCTCTTAAAGGTCATCAAACTTTCAACAGAATTGACAAAGTCTGCTGCATATGTGAATGCGATTAATCTTCTCATTAGTGAGAGGCAACATTTTCTTTTGAACTTGATATGCCTGGTAGGGGAACAAAAAAAAAAACCCAGAACAAAATCATTTATGGAAAAGTACAGCTGAAGAGCATCTGTTTGTCTTACATCAGTGGTTCTGCCCAATTGCTTAAAGAAAATTAAACTGGAAACCTTAGAGCAGAATAATATGTTCTGTCCAGTAGGCAAAAATATTTGACTATATATCATTTTTAATAGGATTATAAAATTACAAGCTCCCCCACTCCCATCAAGCAGCATTTATCAATTAGTATGGTGCCTCTTTAGTGGATGGCTAAGGCACTTTGGTGTCCAAGGCAATAAAAGAGTCATTTACACCCTGTACAAGAAATCAGCAGTGAAAAAAGAAGAAAGAAATGCCATTGTTCATAATTGACTTGAATGAGACTGCTCGCATGGGTAAGCTTAAACACATGCAGGAATGGCTTTAAACGATTTACGATACTTTGCATTTAAATCAGACACGGGTCAAAACTGGGCCCCCAGCTTGAATTTATCCATCTGGATCTTGATCAGTGGGGCCAAACTTTCGTTTCTGAGGTTGCGTTGTGTTTCAGGCGAGGCGGGATGGTCGTCCGCAGAGGGCTGGGGTGGCGGTTACGCTGCCAGCCCCCGCAGCTGGAATTTCCAGGGGGATTTGACACAAGTGAACGCGGTGCGTGCCCACGTGCCAAAGGGGTTTATAGGCGAAGGTAACTCAGACAGGCACAGGAAATCAATGGAGGAAATAAAGAAAGAAACTGCATTATTAATGGAGTTAAATAAAGAGATGAAGGCTCATGAATGATTAAAATATTGTGTCACTCAGTGAACGAGGCCTCCAGTGGGTACACTATAATACGGGACCGCAGACAGGAACGCCGTCGATAAAAATTTGGATGAGGCCTCGTGGTGTTTCGGATCTATTCCCTGTGCTGTCAGTGCCCCAGAAGCAGCTGAAAAACTCATTTCATGGTCTTTCCCAACATATAAAATAGGGATAATAATTATCTTTTTTTTTTTTTCACAGTACTTTGAAATACGCAGCTGAAAGTTGCTCAAGGTAAGTTATGTGACTCTAGCTGGTCCCAGTAAAAAGCAGTTTCTATTACTTTTATTAAAGAATAACTTAATTTAAAATAAGTACTCTTTTTAAAAACATCTTATGTGATTGTTTTTCCATAAAAACTCTTTAATCTATTTGCAGAAGGCAGAAAGTGCTCTGTGATTTTTCAGTCAAACAACTAAATGAGCTAATTAGGGACAGGACAAGTCTTATTCCATCAGGCTTCTTAGCGCATTATAGTAATCCCGACATTCAGGCCATTTGACGTGAATGAATGCCTTAAGAAGTCCTCCATGGAGGGATGGAGAAAGAAGCAAGAGGAAGACCTGCACAGGGGTGGACATGGTTCTGTGAGCAAGAGCCGCCAACCAGGAATTTGGCCTTTTTTTCCCATGTCGACGTGCCCAAGGCTGCGCAGCATCATCCTCCCAGGTCGGGAGAGCACTTTGTTCTGGGCACCAGGTTAAGTCAGATCTGCCAGCAAAACCAGCGTTGCTGGAGGTTGAACCAAAGTGGCTACACAGATTTTGGTAGGTGGGAGATGCCCCATCCCTGGAAATATTCCATGTCAGATTGGACAAGTCTCTGAGCAACCTGATCTAGTTGAAGATGTCCCTGCTCACCGCAGGGGGTTGGACTAGCTGGCCTTTAAAGGTCCTTTCCAACTCCTATCGTTCTGTGATTCTATGATTTTTATGGAAAGATATTACTCCTTCCGAAAGAGTAAATGAACGGGAGCTGATTTGGTGCCTGGCTTTCGTTTTACCACTTAATTCCTCTGCAGGGAGTAAGTGTTTCATCCTCACAGCCTGAACCCCAGCTGACCTCCCCATCCCCACCATCTCCTACAAACCACCCACCAGACACTTCTGAGAGGGGAAGGATGAGGACATGCCATGTAGGCAACCAGAGTTCAAAAATACAGATAACACCTTCATGCTACTGTCAAATCAAGGATATTATGAGACTACTGTATGTGAAGGGGGGCAATTAATTTAATTAAATAACTGATAGCGTTCCTTAAGATTACATCTCTTCTCTTCATCTCCTCTGCTTAAAAATCAATAGGAAATTACAGTCTAATGTACCTGAATATTAAAACTCGGAGATTCATGTAGAACAGGAAAAAACCTGAGATCCTAGCAATTACTCAGATGACACTGTTATCGAGTTAACAACACAGACCTGAGTTGATTTTTCTCCTTTGAGTGGGGCCAGGATAATATTAATGGTTACTTTTGTGACTCTAATAACAGCACAGACTCTTCATTGTGCTCAGCAAAAGCAAACATTTTAACAAACGGTACCTTCTTTTTAATTGCACGGGCTGCAGCCTTACTGCCTCAAAGCACGATATACACATGTTATAGTGTAAGTTCCTCTCCACTCAGGAAAGTATTTCAAGATGTACAAAAGTACCTTTTTTAATCAACATAAAAGGTTGCGTCTATGCACTAGCTTGCCTTTCATAAATAACTACTCCACAATAGTTTCTTAAATAGAGTTGCACAAAAAAATCCTGCTGCTGTTTCAAAAACCTGCGCCCAACATAAATGCTGCCATAAAGACAGCTTTGTCTGGAACCCAACCTCCTAGGAGGAGTATGTCGCAGAATTTTTTGGACTTAGGCCGAAATGAAATGCTGAGGGATATGGTTTAGGGGTGGTTTTGGCAGTGTAGGTTATGGTTGAACTCGATGATCTCGAACGTCTCTTCCAACTCAAGTGATTCTATGATTCTATGATTCTATGAAAAGCCCTTGGGCATCTTATTGGCAATTATATGGTTTAGACAGGCAAAAAGCTCAGCAAAGCACAGGGACAGCCTGGACACCCCAGAGGACAAGGCAGGGCAAACTGGTGTCAGTCCAGCTCTGCTGCTGGCGCAGTCCAGGTCAGGCATTTACACAGGCAACTACAGCACCCTCTGAAGACTTAAAGCAGCCTCAAAACGATAAAGCCAGGAGAGCTGTGGCATCATTTGCAACGGAAAAGTGGTCTGAAAGGAGGCTGCTGAGCATCCTCCAAGCTGGAAATCCGCCAGCCTCATGGTGGGGCATCGGGCAGGGATCTCCCTCACCACTGACCTGCCCTGTGACCATCTACATCTGTCTGTGGCACAAACCTAGCGCAGAATCGCTCAAAAACTCAGCTCTGAGATTCTGTGCATCCACCAGGACCAGAGCAGTAATTAAGAGAGTGAAAGATCTGCTGCCAAATATCACGGCGTGGTGGTGTTTGCACGGTGAGGGCTGAGCAAAGCAAGCTTCAGAGGCTGTGTTCTTTGCAGAGATTTTCTTTCTCAAGAGAAGATTGTAATCAAACTACCCTGGGAAGAAAAGGGGCCTTTGAACGGCAGACTCAATAAAATTCTAAATTTAAATTTAAATACACACACAAATCATTTCTGAATGTTTATTTCATTTCACAATGGGAAAATCCCCCTTCCTTTGGTTGGAATTATTACCTTTTAATGGGTACCAGAAGATTTGATCATTGCCATAATTTTTTCCAGGATTTTTCTTCCTTTGTGTGCCCACAGTGTTGTCTTGTTTTGCTCTTTGCAGTAGTCCCAGGAATGTGCCCTGTATTCAGTGGGACAAACAACTGGGTGGTATCAGCAGCACCTGAAATTTCTAGCCAGGCTGGAGTAGGCAATCTAGGCAGAAATTTTGGGCTGGGGATTAGAACTAAAATAGAGTGCAAAACAAAAGAATAAAAGCTAAAGAGTTATTATGAGCAATTTATTTGATATAAGGTGCTGCACAGAACAGAGAATGACTTTATGATTTATTGTCATTTTGGAGGTACTGCATCTGAGACGCCCGAAGTTCCTCTCTTAAAAAGTAAATCCAAACTGGTGTGACAATATCTGGACTGAGGTGACATACAGCCTATGATTTTGAGTTGTGTTTTTAGCATAACAGCTAGGAGGTGTGACGTGTTCCTTGTGTGGGCACGCGGATCCCCCACGCTGGAGCTGGGGAGCAGGGGAGCACTAGAACAGTCCCTACCCCAACGCCAGGCTGAGCTGGGACGCCAGATTGACTTAATTTACTGCATGGAGGAGGTCTGGAAAGTGGAAAATTACTCAAGGCTGAACAAAGAGGCTCAGCTGTAGCCATGGGGACACAGAGGGGCTGAGCACCACCCAGGACGACTGGGTTGGGAGGAAGGACACACAGACAAGCTGCTGTACGGGGCTGGCTCTGCTTTCGCTGGGGAACCGGCATGGTTGAAGCAAGCTGAGCTGGGCAGGGACGGAAGCTTTTGGCTATTTTAAGGAGAAGTAATAAGCTGCAGGACAAATATCTTGGACAACCCCAGAAGGGTTTGACCCCTATGAATATGCCAATACATGGATCAGCAGTACCTTTATTAGGCACCCTAAGGATGCCCAAATTTTCCCCAGCCCCACAACTGAGAGCTATGGGGAGCAAAAGCAGCCAAGAGATGCACATGCAGATGTGGGAAACCTGGTATAACACCCAGGACCTCTTGTCTCCTTTCATTTAAATGAAGTAATTAACTTTCCAAACTCCCATCCTCACCTGTCTCCTGGCACAGAAAGGACATTCCCATTTATTCTATGAGATACCCAAGACTGTGATTTAAAGGAAAAGCCAAGGATCTTTACCCTTATCTTGGTGCCCTAGTGAACCCCACCAGTGTAATACAATTTCACTGGATTGCTGGAACAGTTTTATTTCTTATTGGTAAACCAGGCTTCCTTCCAGTTAGCACCTGCTTATCATCTGCCTGACACAACTTTTTTTAATCAAGAAATTCTTTTTAAATCCCTTTTTTGGTCAAGGCTATCATTGCTTGAGAGCAGCAGTTTACAAACAGATTGCAGTTACAAACCCTTGGAAACGGGGCAACAAGAGATTAACACTCTATAAAGGATGAGTAAAAGCACGGGAAGCTGGTAAAACGGTAGGAAATGAGGAATTGTGAACACATGCCCTGGCAGCATCCAGAAATTTGTTCTTAACCTCCTTTCATCCATACCGGTGAAGCCTCACTGGGCCCCAGCACTGAACCCCGGCAGGCGCAGCCCAGGCTCCTGCGGCCATCCTGTGCTTGCACGCAGCCATGCCACGGAGGGAGGGATTTATTTACACCACAGGGGAACAAATTCCCACCTTTCTCTGCTTTGAAGTGGGCCGCACTCTACACAGCTGCAGGGGCAGCTCCCACAGCCGGCATTCCCGCAATCCGCCAGAGCAGTTGGGATCTGGAGAGAATCTTCCCTGCCCAGACCCACTCCCAGCTTCAGGAAGAGTTTGCCAACGTGATACGTTTGATCTTATCAGCTCATTTTCACTTTAGGGGTGCAAGAGAAGAGGACACCAAAAAAAAGCCTTTCATAGAATCATAGAATCATAGAATCATAGAATCACTTGGGTTGGAAGAGACCTTCAAGATCATCAAGTCCAACCATAAACCTATGCCAAAACCACCCCTAACCCACGTCCCTCAGCACCACGTCTGCCCGGCTTTTAAATACCTCCAGGGACGGCGATTCCACCACCTCCCTGGGCAGCCTGTTCCAACGCTCGATAACCCTTTCGGTAAAGAAGTTTTTCCTAATATCGAACGTAAACCTCCCCTGCCACAACTTGAGGCCATTTCCTCTTGTCCTATCGCTTGTTACTTGGGTCCTTTCTCTTTTTTGGTGTGGCTACTGATATCAGTGGGGGACCTAAAACTATATCAACCTATACAGAAATCTCAAACATATGTTATCTTACATAGTTATATTATGTAGACCAGCAGCAAAAGTTCTACTGTCTGTCAAGCTGATGTAAATCTGATTTTCTGCAACTAAATTATGGGAGAAAGAGAAATTCCCTGCATGCACAAACTTTATTCCTGGACCTGGAGGGAAGAAGCCACCTGCACTTAACTGTCTGTGACCTGACAGCAAAGAAGAAAAGCTTGGACACAGAGCATGTCCTGTCTGTGGGTGAGGAACGGCACTTATAAGGCAGTAATCACAATGCTTTTTGTGTTGAGCTGCTCAAGTTTTAATCATTGCTAGGAACTCAATTAGTCACTGTTATTAAGCAGCCAAACAGACTGAATGTCAGAGTGGAAATATCTGACATTGTCTTAACAACTTGAAATATTCCAAAACAACCCTATTTGGGGTACATTATTCCTACCGAATTGCCAAAATCCCTCAGCTATCGCAGACCTGCTGGGAACGTATGGCTAAGTAACCTCAAACCCAAAGATTGACCAAAAACCCAAGTGATGTCCTGGGAACCTCACGAGCTGGTCAAATCCATAATTTTTTTGACTTGTAGGAGGACCTTGTTTTTTCAAGAATCCAGAGAACCTGTTTGGAAGCCCTTTGCTACTTTATGGTTGGAAGCTGACTGAGAAAAAGGAAGACACAGTGAGGGGAGCATGGTTCCCCTGGTGGCCATGCCAGGGTGAGATCCTCTGGGAAAACTGGAGCAGTGGGTGCTGGGGGAGCTCCGATGCATGGCAGGTAGCTGCCCCCACTCCAGGTTTCCTTCCTGGATAATTCGGCCTCTATGTAATCTCATGCTGGCTGATGTACAGGGTGTTTTGGAAACCTCACCAAACCCACAGCTGATATTTGGGTTTTGTGCCCAAAGAGTTAACTCACGCCAGGGAGGCTGCAGAGTGTGGGTGGTGGGAAGCCTCCCCTGGTCCTTCGTGTAGGGGAGAGGCCGCGTTGCTCCTTGTTTGTTGTTCCTGTGGCTCCCTTTCTAGGAGCTACATCCCAAAAGCAGGCAAGGAAAGACGAGGGAAGGAGGGAGAACGCTGCAACCGGCCCAGACCAAAGGGGCCAAAGAAACGTGTGGAGCCCAAGCAAGGGAAGCTCTGCCAGGACTGTGATGTCTCATAATTGACTAAGGGATTAATGGCTTAGGACAAAACCCACAAAACAGCTTCCTTCTCCCATCTGTGGGCCACAAGGTTCTCCCCACAGCTTTGGGGAGCCAGCAGCCCAGGCTGTCAGAGAAGGCGTATTAGCAGAAGCACAGCACTTGAAACATATTTTCTGGAAAATGATGATTCCCACATGGTCTCAAACGCCTAGAGAAGCTCCCACACCCACCTCGCATGCTCCAATGGTGCTTGCTGGCTTCAGGGAGGGCAGCATGGGATGCTGAGCTCCAGTGCCTCTCTGCAGGACCAGGCTGAGCCCAGGGGAAGGACAGGAGGGGAGGAACTGGGCTGGGGGCTTCATTTGAAGTGAGATTCTGCTAAAAATGAGCATGGAGATCCAAATTGGGGTGTGGAATGCAGCAGCAGGACCACACAGCCAAGAAGCCCACATTTCTAGCACAGCTGCTGAGATGTTTCCTCACTGTGAAGGTGACAGGGAGGAATCCACAGCTGACATATACATCCTTTTGCTGGAGGATTTCATATCTTTTTCTCAGGCTCTGTGACTAATTATGCGAATTAAGAAAAAAAATACCACAACCCACAGATTTGCCAGCAGACGTTAGACTTGAAAAAAAATAAGAAGCAACCTACCAGGGGACAATTCAAATGACCAACCAGAAAAAAATGGTAAACAGCTGTGATTTGACGTCTGTACTGCAGAGTTGGACTCTGCAAGAAGGAATAAATGACCAGAATAAAAATCACTGATGGCTCCTCTATTCAAGCCCAGACCATGCTTAGGGGCAGGAGGGTCCCAGGAGTCAGGCATGCTCTTTTCCTCTCATGGGACAGAGAGTCACTTAGGGTGGGACTGATTAAAAGTTAAATTTCTACTCTAAGTGCATTTGTCTAGAAAAGTGATGAGCCTAAATGCAGAGGTGCAAGCTCTCCTTTGATCCCTCACCCCTCTGCTGATAGCTCCTCCTGGGGACACAATGATTTGAGCTGCAACCAAAGCCATGGCAGGTGCCTGTAATGTTTTTATCTTAAATCACAGAAATGGAAACTTATGACATGCAGTTGCTTCTCACGTTTGCCTCTTTAGGATAACTTCCTCCCAGATGGAAAAAGAGTCCAGCAACAAGGACTTTACGCAGTCCCAGCAGATGCTTCTTGCTCATAGGAAGCTGCATTGCTTCCCTGGACCCTGCTCCTATTGCAATCAATTAGAGTTGCCTTTAATTTCTCAACCTGGAGTAACGAGATTACCTTAGATCCTGCATTCTCAAACCAATTCAGTTGAACAGTGGAATTCTAGACTTCATTGGCCTGATGGCTCACAATCAAAAGACAACCACCCTCTCCATTTATTTTCACAGTTATTAGGCCCGTCTTGTGACGGTTAGGGCATGACTCCTTGATTTTTAATATTTATGGTTTGTTTTGCTAAGAGGACAAGAGAGAAGGAGAAGCTTGCAGATCACTGGCTCCCACTGCTTTCATATACGGACCAAGGCCAATATGTTTCCGCAAAACACACGGATGTGGCTGAATCGACCCGGTAGAACTTGGACCTGGGCTATATTGGCCCCAAAGGATTTCTTAATATTAACATAAATACCTGGGTTTTTTAAATTGCAATTGCAATTCCCACGTGCTGAGGCCCCGTGCCGGGTGACACCGTCTGCCCAGGGCAGTGCAGCAGCATCGTGCCCGCGCAGCTGCCATCCCGGGGCTGTGGGGACCTCCTCCATCATGTCCCTAACAGGCCTGAGCTCTGCCAGCGCCGCTTAAAAGAGGGTAATTTAAAGCATCCGAAAGAGCTGAAGGCGTATTTCCTCCCCATACGCTTTTTTTCAAATTTAATTACAAAAGTAATTAATGCCCTGTCTGTTGAGAGGCAATAAAAAGAATTTGCTGAAAATTGCGATGTAAGCCTATTACAGGTGAGCTGACTTAATTAAAACACTGAGTAAATCCAAACAGCAGACATGTACAGAATACAACCCAAAGTGATCCAAAACAGCCAGTAAATACCTTCTTATCAGCAGCAAGGGAAATTTTTTCTTGGGCTCTTCTAAGAAGGCTTTTCGAAAATAGATTAATATGTTTGAATAACATATTCATGTTCATTTGGCAATATTTGTAAAAAGAAATAAAAGTATTTCCAAAATTGCCTATGTGCTTTGTTTCAGCATTTTCTGGAAGAAATAGATAAAGTTTTTAAGAGAAAAAAAAATACTACTTTTTCTTTTTGAAACTGTTGAAAAGTGGGGGGAAAGACCCTATCATTTGAAATGCCTAGAAACAATTTTTTCAGCAATGTTTTAGATCTTTCAGGTAACTGGAAAGGCTGCTATGTCTTCACTCTGACTCTCTCCAGAGAATACACTTTGATATCATTTATTAAAAAAAGGGGCTGAAAAGCAGACTACCGAGTTTGCCTCAAAATCTCAGCTTGGAGAAATCAAAGAAGAGCCACAAACAGGGACTTGGAGGTTTACACAAGCTGTGAATCTGTCCCATTTTTGCTATAAATATGTGCACCAGAATGTCACATAGACTTTCACACGCTAATGGCGGCGTCATATTAACGCTGTAAAATCACACTTGTGAGCCACAGACTTTAAATGTCACGTGGGTAAAAAGATGTTAGAACAGAGCTCATAAGTTTGGAAAACTCACTTTTGGTGGAAGGATGAGGAAAATGGATGGTCCTTTACACTTTGATTTTTGACTCCTCTGTCAATACTGACTTGCTGTGGCTTATCACATAATGCGGCTGGCGGCTCTCCAAACCCTAGTGAAACCAACTGAGAAAATCACCGTGAACATTTCGGGGCTGGAATGATGAGTTTTGGTAATGAATATTTTAAGCTCCTTTGACATTTGCAGCACTTGTTCCCAGAGCAGAGGTGGATTTAAAAGAGAAGTTGAGGATCCTGGCAGGGTCTGACGTCACTTGAGCCGTTGCGCTCAGCAAAACCAGCTAATTACACCAGTGCCGAAGTCCTGCAAAACCTGCTGTTCCCGCGGGTTGAATTTTAGGAGCTAACTTCAAGTCTCTTCTTCAGATCATTTCTCGCTTTGCATTTTGTCTGTACTGCTTTTTGTGTTCTATGTCTAGGTGTGTGTAATTAATTAATCACCTTAGGTGCTGTCAGCTTCCCATCAGATGGAGCTCTTTTGTTGCTAGACATGGCTGAGCCACGTTGCTCTGTCCATGAGCTGTGAATAAAGGTGTCTGGGTATCCAAATTTTGACTATTTGCTATTATTCCTTTGATCTCTCAATATACCAAAAGGAAGGAGCTGCACCTGGGAGATGGTCTCGCCAGCAGCATTGCCGATTGCCTTGCTAAACCTCCATTCTCCCCAAAAGGGTCACCGCATCTGGTATCCATGGGCTTTGGCTTTGACCCTCAAACTTTTATCAACTGTTATGCCATTTTACAACGTCATAATTAAGTTCTTTTTTCCACTCTGTGGGCTTGAAATTAGGCACTTACATTTATACATAGGCTTGGAAAGTCATGACTTGATCTTCAGAGGACCAAAGTACTGCAATCTTCATTGCTTTCCGTATTAGACCTCAAAATCAGTGGCCAATGTTCCTCTACCCTGTATTTCTCCCTTGTCTTACTTTAAGAGTCAAAGGAAAAGAGAAGGAAACATCTCTGTACTTGTATAAAACACCACTGGTATGAGTAACTTTGCCGTACTTGCGTTGACCCTGCTGTATTGTACACCTTACCCATATTTACGGTGTTTGCATGGACTTTTCCAAACCAAATGTTCTGCACAGTTCCCAAGCCGTGAACCTGCTTGCTATTGGTAGCAACCAGCGCTCAGTCTCCTGAGCCTGCATGCCCCAGTCCCCCCAGTAACCTGGTGCTGTCGTTCGGTTTGTCATAGCATGTCACTAGAAAATAGCGAGGGAAAGACTGGGAGTGGGTGAGGTGGTTATGTCTTCTGAGCCTCAAACAAGACCAAAAAAAGAAAATGAACTCAAAATAGAGCTTGAGATGCTCCTCCCACAGAGATGGGAGATACTCCTCCCTGCAATGTGGGAGTCATCTAAATGTGAGGAAGAGATCCTGCACAAATCTTTATGGTTGGAACTAATCTCATATTTCAACTCTGTAATCTAGGACCATTAAATATTTATACTGTTGGGATACACACAAAGAAAATTAATACCTATTCAAATGAAAAGGATCAAGCTGGGAAGGAGGTTAAAAGCAAAAGAGAACAAAATATCAAGTTGGATTTTCTTTCCATTTTTATTCTCAGCTCTCCTTCTGCTAATGTGTTATTTCACCCTCAGTACCTCTGACAATACCAGCTGCTTTGATCCCAAAGGCTTATTTGCTCCCTAAATCAGCAAGTTTGCAATAGCTTAAATAAACTCCAAAAGGTTCAAAGCCCAACAGAGAGAGATAAAATATACTTTAAAAAGACATGAAGTCAGGAAGGCATGTGTTCCTTAATGACTTTCCTGGAGGCTATATCTCTTCGCTCCCCCCTGCAACTCCTCCTTCTCATCCACCTTCCTTCTGTTTCCTGGCTTAAATTAGACCGTAAGATCTTCTGGATAGTGAACGCATCCTTCCTGTGCAATGGGCCATGATCTGCACTAGAGCCCCTGCTCGATCCTGGGACTAATTTTCCATCTGTTGTCAAGGGTACCTCTTTGGTCCATTAACAAACAGCAAAACAAACAAGGGAAAAAAGGCCAGTTCCCACATGATGTATTAACTCTCATCTCCTCACCGCTCGTTTCTCATCTCCGGAGACTCCTAACATGCAACGGGTATTTTGCGCTTGTGCCAATGCAGCGGGGAGGCTGTGGACAATCATAACAAGCCCAAACAAGTTATGGAAACTGCAAGGAGCACTTTTATACACAGCGTAATTTATTACCTGCTGCATTCTGCTAGTGGCAGGATTACGTCTGTCACAGCCTAACAGGAGGAATAAGGAGGTGCCACATGAGTAGGATATCACACACGTTACCAAGTATCCTAAAGATGCAGCTGTAAAAAGCAATTTGTCCTGAGTGTAGGTGTGGGGAAGGAAGAACAAATGCAGTAGAGATTAATCAGTTTTCTTTGAATGTAATGAGGATTTTTGTCTGTCACAGATCAAGGGCATGTTTTGCCCTGAGTTATATCCCCTTTTCACCCTCTTTTTGGATGGCAATACCAATACTACTTCTTCCATATGCTGCAGTCTGTCCTTCTCAAGACTTTCTCAGCAGCCAAATGCTAAGGGCATAACCAGATAGCTTTGCCAGGCTCCCTGCACTTCCAACGCCTCGAGTGATGCTGCACAGTTTTAAAACACGCCTTCTCCAACATTGCCATCCTTCAAAATGCCCAGGGAGAGCTAATGCTATGGGAAAGCTGAGGCTGTAACTTTCCCACTAAAGGGGAAAAATAAAAAAGAGTTGAATGTTATGTTTGCTGCCAGTGCTCAAGCCTGGCTTAAGCTGTGCATCCTCCTTCATCACCTCCCCGGCACGCAGCGGCCCAGGGACCTGCCACTTCGGGCTCGGGCACCACAGTCCCCAGGCAGCACCACCAGGCAAGCAGTGAGATGCCGACATGCCATCGCTTCCCCGAGCTCCCCCACCCGCCTCTCTGCAACGGAGTCCGCTCTCCTGTTTCCAGAATTTAGGGAATCTCGTTCAGATTAAAATAAATTCCACGCATTTTCTCACTAGCAAATGCAGGAGAATTCTCTGGGTTTTTTTTACTGGCAGAACATGGATTTTTAATTTATAAAGGTTTGCATTTAAGTAGATTGGTTTTATGGGGAGAGGTTGCTCATATTCCTGCAGGAAGATGACATCTTCCCTTCTCCTCCTCTTCGTGGCCTGTGGGGAATGATCTGGGAAGTCTCTGAGAAACCTCATCTGGGGTCCAACACTTTGCCAAGGTGGCTCTGGCCACACACATTGCTGGTCACTACTGACTTTGGTTCATTTCAAATATAACTTCTGGTCGTTCAGTTTGCATAAAGGAAAAACACTGGTACGTAAAGCCTTGGCACGCAGGGCAGGGGGAGCCACTGGGAGATGGCCGCAAGTGGGATCATTTGCTCACAGCACAGTTTACAAATGTACAAAAGAAATCAGCATCCCCAGCCAACACCAACACACAGCTGGGACCAGTCACACACACCAGGATCACCCGCCTGAGAGGTATAAATGGGAGTCAGGCTGTGATTTACCTGTCTTGCCTGGGTATCTACTTTAGGAAGACTGAAATTGCACACGAAAGTGTCTGCTTCTGTCCCACCATTACAAAGCAAGCTTGAAACGCCGAGCACAAATGTGGGTGCTATTTTTTGACCAACTTACTCTCACTCCAGCTCCCAGTTTAGCTGAGAACTGGCCACGTAACTGTTCTTTACATCTTTAAACACTTTCCTTTGGCCGCTGCACACCCTTGGTCCTCAGAGGTCAAGACAAAGAGCATCCAGGTCACAGTGACAAAACCCAGTGCATTTCTGCACAAACCCTTTCAAAATCCACAGAAAACTGGGCGTGCTTATATATATCTCTCTCTGTTTATACTCACTAAAGGAACAGTCACAAGCCAATCTGAACACGTTACGGTCACATCCCTGTGTGCAACTCACCTATTTCCAAGCATCTTTATCAAACTGCCTCTGATGAACAACCACATAAAACCTTCTGCACGTCAAACTCTTAACTCTCCTCTCCTAGAAGAAGTTCCTGTAGTTGATCTTAATCCAAGGCCTTCCAGCAGTAGAAAGTCACTGTGTATTAAAAACACATGTAAATCTTTGTGGTAGATTATGTCCAAAAATGCTGAGAACAATAAACATTCACATTTGACCAGTAGCCACCAACTTTGTCATAAATATTTACATAAGAAAACAGGCACAAAATCTTTGTTTACCGCACACCAAAACACTCAAAATTAAGGAATTTTTAAGTGTATATGCAGTATTCACTAGCTGAGAATCTGGACTTGAAGTGACAAATCCTGGGTTTAGTTACACTCAGGCAGTTTCATTCTTCTGAATTGAATTTAGGGACTTTACATTTTGCTAGCAGCGAAGAGGAGCTCTCATGGACCATTCCCAAGGGTGGCCATGTAAATGCCCTAAAGGCTCCCTGTTGTACACATATTAAGCCAAAAGGTGACTGTACAGCTCCAGCTTTACCCAGCCTCATTCCTTGGGTTTACATTACGTTCACATCACAACGCTTCAGAGCAGACCAAAAGGACTTCACTGGCAGGACTGCATCCTTTTGATATTTCCATGGGATGAATATGCATGAAATTAAATGTGGACAAAAATAACAGTCCAGAACATAAAGGGAGCCACAGCCAGCAGACACTTTCCAGCTCACATATTTTCCATGTGCACTGCATGGCCTGGCTGCCTGAGCAAGCTTCTGGGGCTCCTTGAGATCCTGCTCCTCTGCTTCGTGCCGTGAGCTCTCCCTCAAGCCAAGGCCTCTGGACTTGACCAAGGTATTTGCGGAGAAAGGGCCAGCATGGCTTTCCTCCCCATTGTCACAGGGCAGGAGGAAAATGCCTGAATAACCAGCTCCCGATTCCAGCTTTGCAAAGGAGCTGGAGATCAATCAGTGGGGCAGCAGGAGATGGTCACCTTGCCAAAGACACAGACCTGAGAATAAATCCTTTCTGATGTCTGTGGGCTATGTTGGTTTCTCTCCCTTTTTCTCAGTCTGTTGACAAGACAGACAACTTTGTATGTATGTATGGGGTTTTTTTTTAACAGGATTCTCAATGAGCAAGAGATTTTGGGGGCAGATATAATCACCTTACCATCCATCAACCAAGTAGACACCTAGGGAGAGTGAGGGTTAGACATCAACCCACAGATGAGCGATTTTTCCCTTCATTGTCAACATTTTTCTTTTTATTTCTGGGTTCTTTCCTACAGCACAATGCTTTGGCAGATCCCAGCTTTACTTCCCCAAGCAATGAGTCTGGGTGCGTGCTAAAGCAAGGAGGTGAGGCAGCGTGTCCTTGGGGGCCAGGGATGTGCCTACAGTCACAGCCGGGGTGACCTGGGCAATGCCCTAGAGAACCAGCGGAATCAAGAGGTTAGACTGGAGTGCATACAAAATTAATGGGCAAGGGAATATTTTTTAACCCTCCACTTATGACCACAGAATGCCTTTAACTGAATGGGTTTCCCCTCAATACTGTTCCCAGGAAACAGCCAAGTGAACTCAATCCCTTGGAAAGAGAGGGAAGAACACTGATGAACATCTGATCTCACATAGGGACAGGCTAAAAAAAATTAAACCTTTTTCCAATGGAGCAAACAATGAACTGTAAAGAATGTAAAATAAGCTGCAGATGATCAAACCCGGAATATTTCACATTATATGTAAGGAGACAAGGTTTGCTAAAGGATTTAACCTTTCCTCAGTACCCTGTCCTACCTACTCACTTTCTCTATTTCCTTTGGATTTCATAATCTTGATAATTTCCTATTTTGAATGCAAAGAAACAAGTAATAGTCACTTAGGGAAAAATGTATCAAACGTAGGAGAGGATTTTTTTTCACTTCTGCTGCTTAATAACTTTAGGAATGTGGGTCAAACTATTTCTTTCTCTACTTCTATTACATTAGCGACACATGTAGATTGCAGAGAGTTCCATTCACTGTGTTCCCCAGCATCTTTTTAAATTGCACGAACTTAAGGCAAGTTTTTTTGGGACACCCCCAAACCAGTGTTGTCCAGTACCTGTCAGGGGATTAGATCAGGCTTTGAAAAGCTCTTTGACACCCTCAAGCCAGAAGAATCCCACAAATCTGAGGTATCACCAGCCAGTCATCCTTTCTAACCCTGTGGCCAGTGTGGCTTTTGGCCCGCTGTAATTTAACACCTTGTTCAGAGAAAACCCTTGAGCATCCAAAAAGCAGCATGTGTGAAGGAAAGGGACAGTAGGAACTCACAAAAAGGCAGCAAAAGAGAAGAAAATCTCGTGCCTCTTAAAGACAGCAAAAGAGTCTGTCTTCAGGGATGGTGCAGAGGGAATCCCAAAGATGCCAACGTTGGCACACGGGCACTCGGTGCTGAGCAGGATAGGAGCAAGCCACGGGCTGCCTCCTTTCTGCAAGGTGCAGGCAAGGCAGAATGGGATGGAAAGCAAGTCCCTTAAAAGCATGCTTAAAGATTAAACACACACGCTTGAATCCCACCCTTGTAAGAAATAGCTCCCTCTCCTTGCATCATTCTGTAGTGAGCTTTTTATCATAGAATCACAGAATGGTTTGGGTTGGAAGGGACCTTAAAGGCCATCCAGTCCCACTCCCCTGCCCTGGGCAGGGACACCTCCCACCACACCAGGTTGCTCCAAGCCCCGTCCAACCTGGCCTTGAACCTCCCAGGGATGGGGCAGCCACAGCTGCTCCGGGCAACCCTGGCCAGGGGCTCACCACCCTCATGGTGAAAAATTTCTTCTTTTAATCTAATCTAAATCTCCCCTCTTCCACTTTGAAGCCATTATCCCTTGTCCTATCACTACATGCCCTTGTAAAAAGTTCCTCTCCAGATTTCTTTTAGGCCCCTTTCAGATACTGGCAGGGGCTGGAAGGTCTCCCCGGAGCCTTCTCTTCTCCCAGCTGAACCCCCCCAGCTCTCCCAGTATCCTCCCAGCAGAGGGGCTCCAGCCCTCCCAGCATCTCCGGGGCCTCCTCTGGCCCCGCTCCAGCAGCTCTGTGTCCTCCTGCTGTTGGTGGCCCCAGAGCTGGATTCAGTATTCCAGGGGGGGTCTCAGAAGAGATGAGTAAGGGGGCAGAATCCCCTCCCTTGCCCTGCTGGCCACGCTGTGGGGGGGCAGCCCAGGATGTGGGGGGCTTTCTGGGCTGCAAGCTCGCATTGCCTCCTCATGTTGAACTTCTCATCTACCAACACCTCCAAGTCCATCTCCTCAGGGCTGCTCTCGATCCATTCTCCAATCAGCCTGTATTTTTGTATCAGAAATAACTACTAATCCTCAGTATCTGCTAGCCAAAAGGATGCTGTTAGGGTAAAAGAAAAGTTCAGATTAAACCCAGCTCCCAGCCTAAGCTGAGCCCTGGTGCAGAGGAGCTGCATCCACCGCACAACTCTGCTCATGGGCTTCCAGGGCCCCCCAGCCCCCTGTAAGCTCCTCAGAGCCAACCCTGGCACAGATAACTTTATCCTCATCAGCACCCACTGCCCACCCCAAGCACTCCTTGCAAATAAAAAAGGAATCACTCTTGCATTCCTCCTCCCCGCTAATCTTTATTAGCAGTGGCAGAGTGGGAGCTGCAGGGAAAGGTTTGCTGGCTGGCTTCAAAGCAAAATTTACAGTTATTGAGTAATTCAGTAACTCTTGGTCCAATCCCTGAGAAATGAGATCTGGCCAAGTCCTTCCATGGTGGCAACAAGATTTTAATGAAAGAATTGTATTAACAGCTCTCGGGTTGTCTCCTTTATTTATACTAGAAGCTGGCGATAGATGCAATTACAGTAGATTAACTTTGGCATAGCTTCAGCATGAAAACAATACACCAAGGCCAAATTTTATTCCAAGTATAATATATCTATTGCCCTGACTGCATTTCTATTTATTTTGTTTGGACTGGCAAACTTTAATTCAAAGAATGTAATTACAACGTAACTTGCCACTAGGTTTTTTCAAGACTATATTATTCATTTGAAGGGAAAGTAAATTTATTTCTCATTGAGTTTAAATATGAAGGTCAATTTTCTTTGAGCTAAAAGAGTTTGGTTTTGACTTGATTTCTATGCATTGGGGGCAACCAGCACAGCTGTGAAAACATAATTGCTCTTAGAAATTTAGGGCCGCTCATCCTCATTTTCAAAATTGCTCGCTCTTTTTGTGTGCTTTCCTAATTTCAGCTCTCTGAAGCGGCCGCTGATTAGCTACCCCAGGTGCAATCCTTCTGGATTCTGGACTGTTCACTACCTCCAACTTGAACATTTCCAACTACAGTCGGCATCGCAGAAAATAGCCTAATTAAAGCCAAAAAGCTGAGCTGTTAAAATAGCAGAAGGGCCAGCAAGAGAAGCAGGGAGAGTTATTTGCCCCATCCAAGTGAAGGGGAAATTCCCCCTCAGCATCAGCAGGGAGGGGGATGCCCCGGGGAGATGCAGAGGACGTGCAGCTCTGTGCACCCGTGCTGTCAGATGGCCGGAGTGAAACAAAGGCAGAAACTTGTTATTTATAACCCATGAACATCACTAATAAAGGTACAGCAGCGGCATCCCCAGGACCTCCCCGCTCCGCGGCGTCCGGACAAGACAGAGGCTTTTCTCTACAAATACACAGAGGTGAAGAAAAGTCCCCATGTGGGTGCCGAGGTCTTGGGGGATGCACCGGGAAAGCACGGGGCAGTGTCTGGAGCTGTGGCTGTAAGGAGAACATAAATCATCCCTAACAAGCCCTTCCGCCGGCCAGCATGTGTGCAGGGACAGCCTGGCCCACGCCCGCGGTGGCTGCTCGAGAAACGCTCCGGGTTGCAGTGAGCACAAATGGCTCTTTCACACGTCTCAGCAGATGTTACTCATTTTCTCCTCATCTGACTTTAAGATTTGGCTCCATTCTTTCCCTGCTCCCAAAGCCCTGCAGTTGTCCTAGAAACCTCTCCCAGTTCGTCCGTGGGCAATAGGCTACCCCAGCTATTCGGCAGGGGCCGGTGCGCATCTGCAGGCATCCCACCCCTCCAATTTCTCATCCGGATTGCTTCTGTCTTCCCCACTGAAACTCATCTACTGGCCATTTCCGCTGCTCCACTGCACATCATGTTATTCATCAAGGTGCTTGTCCCTTCTGCACAGCGACAAGCACTCCAAAATTCCTAAGGACATTTGCAAAATTTGGATGGAGGAGAGTAACAGCAAGCAGGACCAGATGTTCAGTGGGAAAGACTAACGATGCACCGCTGTAACACAGCGTCCAAGGTTCAGCCCTGGACCACAGGAGGCTGAAGAGCAGCCAGTGGGGACAGTGCAGCTCATCCTGGGGTGGAGATGCACAGAGGCAGAAATGACTTCCCAAAATGCAAACATCCTTCACTTGATTTGGGTGGGTTTGCCCATGGGTAGATGCAGTAGCAGAGTTTAGGTTTGTAGAAGGTACCAGCATGGCATCACCAAAGTGCCCACTGGAGCAGATGACTTCAGGGTGTTTAGTCCCACTGGAAACCCTTTTTTTACAGACAAAAACCTACTGTGTTTTTCTTTCAGTTCTGTCCCCAGCTCTGCATGAAAATCAAAACATCTTCTGCCCAGCCCTGGCAGCATGTGGGCCAGACTGCTTGACTGAACAGTCACCCATGTGAGGAGGAGTCTGTAATTCACATGACACCTTCCCATAAACTATCTTTTAATTTATTGGACAGATCCCAAAAGAAACTAAAAAGCCTCAATAGATGCTTCAAATTTTTGCCATGTCAATAGTTTCAGCTGCATTGCACTTTGTAAAGGGAAAAGATAATATGACCAAATTCTTGGAAATGGATTGCTGACAATACATGTTTATGTGGTTTTGCTCAAATGTGTATACCAGTTGTGCATCACAAGACATGGAAGTCACTAACCAATCTATAACTCAAGATAAATAACATTCCCTATGGATTCTGCTTGTTATATTAAGCACACAGATCATGCAAAGTCACTTGTCACCACCAGCAGGAATTGACCTAAAATAAATCATCCAGGAGAGCTGCAGTGCTAAGACTGGGAGCCCAAAGTGGGTGGGAAAAGGTCCAAATCCTCTGTGGTTCAAGGAAGGTGTTCTTGCCCAGCTTGGTCCTTGGACCCCCCACACTCCTCACCAGCAAAACGGAGGGGACTTCCCCAGCCCACAACATCCCAAGCACATCCTCAGCAAGTCACCATTTCACAAGAAATCCTGAGATGAAAATAAACTCCACAATAGGGTTTGTTCATGGGAAATACAATTAAAATGTTAACATGTAAGGAGGAAACCCTCCATACAAAGTATGTGCTTTACCCCAGCCCTGAGTTCACCAAAGGCGAGTTTAGAAAAGCCAAGTAGTAAAAGCAGTAAAGTAACGCAGTAAAATAATAAAGTGAAAGCAATCCCAACCAACAGTTAGTCAATATGTAACTCAGGTTCGCAGCAGCATTTTCATATGGATGGAGAAGCTTATAAAGTCACTCTGTTATTTGCTACGCACTCATATGAGTGAGAAAAACAAATCAAGAACAGCTTCAGGTAATCAGACCTCAGTCATCGGGACTGAAAAGCTGACGGGTCCAACCAGTGATTTTTTTTTCTCTGGGAAGAGATTTGTCACGATCCTCGACACAAGAAATGTGCCCATCAATTATCAGATTTATGAGCGTGCCTCCATGCCATCAGAAACCCCGCAGCCACCAACCGAGGGACGGCACGCACCACTTCCATCCGTGCTCGATCTCAACGAGGACAACACCGAGCAACACCTTGCGGCCGTCATTTAAAGAAAACTGGTGAAAATTGTAGCAGCGTAGTCAATGTGGGCCATGCTGTGTCCACTCCCATCAATTAGGGATGCCAGGAAGGTGAAAGGAGCCATATACAAGAAAGTTCAGAAAATTGCCATGTGTAATTATGATTGCTTTGCTCCAAAAGCACCAGTTTTCCATGATGACCCTCAGCTAAGCTGTTGCCTATAGAAGCTCACCAAATCCCATCCCGTTATGGCACCAAGGTGCGTTTTTTGGCGAAGGCATTTGCCACCGTCCCGGTGGATGCAGCGCAGGCAGCTGCAGCCCAAGCGCAGGGAAACGCCGGCGGCGGAGCCGGGCTCCAAACAAAATGAATTAAACGGGAATGATTTCCCCAAACGGAGGCTGGGGGGAATCATCAGAAACAAATTAAAATCAAAACAACTTTTCAGCAGGAAACAATGGAACAGATGTAATAATATTTATTACTGGAAACTGCTAAACATGCCAATTAATTTTGAAGGGACTTAAATGGATTAAGCCCTTTTTTACTGGAAAATAGGAGGGAGTCATGAATCACAGCAATACCTTCGGCAATGTAGATGTTTTTTCCTGTAAGCTTGTTCAGAAATCAAAGAAAAAAATATCTAAGTCTCAAACTGGACAATAATCTTTCTGTTGCATTAATGCTACCAATGCCTCCATGACTATGCCTAGAAATATTACGGGGAGGCAAAAATCAAACTGCTATTTCCATACATCAAGTTGATCATTTCAGTCTGAACCAGGAAAGCACTTAACTGGGGCCAAAATTAGCCACGTTAGCATTCTGTGATGCTCTAAGCACAGAAATAGTTTGAAGTTAATTCAAATACTGGAAGTTGTACACATGATTAAATGCTTAGATAGACCAGGCCATAGCCCACCTCTGTTACTATATATAGAAATATTATTATTAAAAATAGGAAATAAGTATCCATCTTTACTTATTTTGACACAAGAACATGGAACTCTTTTCCCACAAAAATGTCTAATGCTTAAAAACTGTTCATCCTACATTGGAACTTAAAGTAAAACATGAACAAAAAATACATAATAAACCAATTCAATTTTAGGAGCACCGAGAGTGGATTTTTTACTATTTTTCACACGCTTGCTAAGAAGACCTTTACCCACATTGTTTCCTGCCAGTATGCAGAAAGAGAATTGAGAAGTGGCTTTCCGGTAAGACTAAGGAATCAATTTAGTTTTTCTAAAAGGAAATTAAAAGTACTTTGCAGCACTGAAATTTGCCCATTGTAAATGTTGATTTTGCAAAGGGACATTTTCCTTCAGAAAACTGTCAGAAAACATTCTGCTCAGCTCCACTTAGCATCATTGCCTTCCCCTCCTTTCGCATTTTATATAGCACTCCATGTTTTCTTATGCAAAATTGTCATGTTCCTCCAAAAATAGTACCACATTTAGAGAGGCTATAAGGAGGTACTAATAAAATTGCGGTTATTTAAAGAGTACAAGATAAATATGACACACACACTGTCACAAATAGAAAGCAGCTGGAAGAATACTAACAATGTCAGGGTTATGTGTAAACTCCATTTTCCTATCAAAAACTATGGAAACAGAAAAAGAACTGAGAAAAATTCACTGTTTGCTTTAGCTGAGACTTATTGCTGCTGATTCTGGATATAGCTCGTACAAGAGACAAATTGCTTCACGTTTCCAGGCTTTGCTATTCTGATCTCAGCAAGAAAGTTTCATTCTGATTTCCTCCCTAATCGCTTAAATGTATTTTCTTTGGCAGATCCATTGCAATTGTGAAAATATTTTGTCCCTAACGGCCAGCAGGTTTTCTTTTCCACAAAGTGACCTAAACCCCTGAGATTCTGACCCATTTATACATACTGAATAGTTGTGCAGCAGGAGCTTTGGCTCTGTAAGGAACCTAAGATGAGACTTTTTCAACAAGGGCATGGTGGCATTTGAGCTCTCCCTGCAGAGTCCTTCAACAGGCAATGGGGAGAGAAAGCCACCTCCAAAAACTGATTCATCCTCAACGAGTTATTTGGGAGGAAAGAAGGTAAACGGGCCATAAATTCAGTCTGCTCTTGCTCATCCCCATGCAAAGCCAGCCCTAAATGCCACCATGTGATGGCCACGGGAGCCATCCTTGTGGAAAGGGTTAAAAAAACCCCTCAAGTAATGAGAAGCCAGCCACCTCAGGGCATGTCAGCTGTTGAAGTGCAGGTGTCACTTATGGAAACCTCACAAAATACAGTCTTTTTCCTACCACCGATACTAAAGCCCACAAGGAATTACTCTCACACTTACAACCAGATGCTGCAACTCAACCGCGCTCGGAGAGCCGGGAGGGAAGGACCCACCGCGTCTCGCAGGCTGGCTGTCCTCCGGCGGAAGACGCGCGGAGCCGGATTGCACTCCCGGTGACACCGGCACAGCGACTCCACTAGAAGCCGTGCAGCCCTGCTGGAGGGGGACCAAGGATGCTGGAGCAGGAGCTGGCTGCCTGTCTCTTACAGAAAGCAGGAGGCCACTGAGACAATTCGCTCTTATTTACGGGCTCCTCCGGCAGCCAAGCCCATTCAGTTGTACCCCTTCCTTTCTTATTAAATATTTGATTATCAACTCTAAATTCTGTGACTATAAGGACTTTTTTTTCTTATTTAATCATAGCTCAGGTGCAAGAAACACTGCCAGCATGGTGCATTGCTCATTGCCTGCTTTCTTCAGACAATGACCTGTTTCCTCTGCCCTCCTTCAAGTGATGGGTGAAGCCGACAACATGTAATGGAATTGGTTTAAATAGCAAATTCTGCTCTATTCTGTATTGCTGGAAGAAACGCCACTGAGCAATCAATCCTTTTATGTCCTCCTTGGGCATAAGGTACAGTAAGGCACTGAACTGCATGTGTCAGCTCTGTCCCAGGGGAAGCTCAGCCTCCATAGCCAAAGACAACATCTTCAGATTGGTTTTTTTCCATGGTTTGCACCGTCCCTGCATAGAAGCAGACCCATGGGGGAGGCTGGACGCTGCTGACCTGGCAAGGGAGATGATCAGGAGGTAGAAAACTGCTTAACAGTGTCTCTCAGCACACAGCCATCACTCACTGAGCACCTTCTGGAGCGTTAATTTGGACCAACATTGGTGATGGTTGGTAACCCCATCTTCATGTGTCTGTCCACCTCCATTTCCAACCCATTTATACCCTTGTAGCCATGACTTCTCTCAGTTATTTACGCAGCAGGTACAAAGTTAAAACAAATACTTCCATCTAAAGCAAGCTTGTCTTTGTGCGTCCCATGCCCTTGTATTACAAGAAACAGGAATAAAGGACTTGGTACTCGTGAGGCCCCACCTCGAGTACAGGGTTCAGTTCTGGGCCCCTCATGACAAGAAAGACCTTGAGGTGCTGGAGCATGTCCAGAGAAGGGGACCGGAACTGGTGAGGGGTCTGGAGGACAAGTCTTATGAGGAGTGGCTGAGGGAGCTGGAGATGTTCAGCCTGGAGAAGAGGAGGCTGAGGGGAGACCTTCTTGCTCTCAACTACCTGAAAGGAGGGTGTAGCCAAGGTGGGTTGGTCTCTTCTCCCAAGGAACAAGCGATAGAACAAGAGGAAACGGCCTCAAATTGTGCCAGGGGTGGTTTAGTTTGGATATCAGGAAAAATTCATTCACCAAAAGGGTTATCAAGCATTGGAGCAGGCTGCCCAGGGAAGTGGTGGAATCACCGTCTCTGGAGGTATCTAACGGCCGGGTAGACATAGTGCTGAGGGACATGGGTTACTAGTAACTTGGCAGTGCTTGGTTAACAGTTGGACTTGATGATCTTAAAGATCTCTTCCAACCAAAACAATTCTATGACTCAATGATTCTATGATTCTATGACTTCCCCTTCTCCCCTCCTGTACTGCTCCTGGCTCAGCTCTCTCTTCTCCCAGGTGATTGAGGAAGGCTGTGGCATTGCAAGCCCAGTAACCTGACCACAAAACCTTTGAACCTGTTCACAGATTTCTCCCCTGTTCAGAGGAACATGTGTGCCCTTCAAACAAAAACCCCAGAAAAAAACATCTCTTTTTTCCCTTATCAGCATCTCCTCCCAACTGTAAGACAGCAGATTTCAAACGAATTAAGGAATTACTCTTGTTGAAAAGGGTAGTAATATTCATCACCAGAAGCTAAGATTCCAATTGACATTGCGGTAGAAGCAATAAGGCAGGAACTGTTTCCAGCCACATTTCTTAAATGAAATACACAGTGAGGAGCATGGTGAGGAGGAGGAGGAGGAGAGGCTGAAGGTGCTCATCGCCTGTTGCTGCCACATGGTGCCCACACGACTGGTGCTCACAGCTCTCTGCTCACACCACCCCCTGGTTAAAGGAGGGCCATATCCACCCCAGCAACTGTGTGTATGTGGGAGAAAAGCAAAGCAATGCAATACTCGTTTGGCTCAGCCCCTGGAGAGGTCATGTTTTACTAAATTAATAATCTATATAGATCTGTTCAGCTTCAGCTCCTTAAGAAACTAATCCAGACAAGCCCAAAAGTACTAATAACATTTCAGTCTGGGCTTGAAGAGAGATTAGCGAACATTTATTTTGCTTCCAGGATTTTATCATTGCTCCCAACCTTTCCTTGCACAGGATCTAAATGAGGAAATATGAACAAAAAGACTAAGTAGTAGGCTTTATGTTGAATTAAATTTCACCGGCAAAAAAAAAAAAAATCAAGCCAACCTCAGTAAAATTGATCCACTTAACATTCAACAGAATAAATATACAGGAACACGCTTGGCTGTGCAAGTAGAAAATGGGGGATTTATAGGTCCATATTTCAAAACTATTGCAACGAACTTCTTCATCTGCCACTTAAATCTTATCTCCCAGCTCACCTGTAACCCATAGAAAACTCATACTTGAAGCTTCCTGCTTTGACTGTTTCTGGGGGTGCTTTTTGATCCCTCAGCAGGCGCATGTTGACCCAGGTGATGGACAGCACCATCCAATCTGGATTTTTTTAATCATAGAATAAAACTCAACTTTATCCTGAAAACCTACCTTTGGCAGGAAATCCAGCATGAATATACCAAGGCAAAGGAAAGCGGGAAGGCTCAGAAATGCAGATCTGGAATTCAGATTGCTCTGACCACTCTGCCCGTGCTCATGGGGCTCAGGGAGAAAGCAGAGTGGTTTATTGCCCACAGAACAATTTATGAAAGGAGGGTGGTTGTACAGGAAACGTCTCAAGGTGAAAACAGCAAGTACTAATGGCTGGGGCATAAAAATAAACCAGGTTCATGGGAGGAGAACTGGGGTGAGGTGTGTTTGCTTTAAGCATCACTTCAAAAATATATTGTTTAGAAACTGCCTTAGTGAGGCAACCAAAGCCAGTGCCTGGGAAATCAACACCAGGAACTGGCAAATTCGTGTTGTTGTCCACTATTTGGTCTTGTTCAGATTTATTGGCTGATAAGTGGATCATGCAAGTAGGTATAAAGCCATAACAAGATTATGTGTGAATGATAAGGGGGTTATAGTGTGTGAGGGAGCACAACGCAGCCCAGGGAAAGGCTGTGGTGATTAATGGCAGCAAGACCCTGCAGTGGTTTACACAGCGCTTGGCAGTGGGACAAAATGCAAAAGCCAGATGAGGTTGCGTTAGAGACATGAAAATAGAGGCGTGGGGCCAGTTTCACTTGACCTGCAATACAGAGAGATAAATTATGCCTGTCAGCACCCGCTGGGCCCTAGGACTAGCGTATCCCCCCCTGACCCTCGTTAGGTTTTCCCCCTGGCTGGTGCACACGAGAGCTGCAGCCGCTGCGTTTCGTGGGGGCAGACCCGCAGCGCACGTACCTCCTGCACGCCAAGAGAGGAAAAGGATATTTACTGGGGCTGTTGCATTGATTATGTGAATTTCACACTGTTTAAACGATTTCAAAGCATTAAAAATTCACAGCAGGATTTTTTAAAGAACCAGTTGTGCGATTTTGCCCCACGAGCCCATGGTATAGGGTCCAGAAGCACTTCCCAGCTCTGGGATGGGGCTGCATCACCTTTGCTTCCTTGTCCTCGTGCACCTTCTTCCCCACTTTCCCAGTGGGGGAAGAAACCCAGGCATGTGGAAAGGAGCTGTGATACCTGCATATATCATAGAATCAGAATACCAGAATGGTTCGGGTTGGAAGGGACCTTGAAGACCATCCAGTTCCAACCCCCTGCCCTGGGCAGGGACATCTCCCACTAGACCAGGGTGCTCCAAGCCCCGTCCAACCTGGCCTTGAACCTCCAGGGATGGGGCAGCCACAGCTGCTCTGGGCAACCCCGGCCAGGGGCTCACCAGCCGCACAGGAAACAATTTCTTCCCAATATCTCATCTAAATCTCCCCTCTTCCAGCCTGAAGCCATCACCCCTCATCCTATCACTACACGCCCTTGTAAAAAGTCATATATATATATATGTATATATATATATGTATGTATGTTTAATATAGAGTGTTGTGAGTTTATGTCTTGGGAAACACATGCTTACTTGCTCTAGTACAAGGAAGGTTCATGTTAATTCAGAGTAATTATGTTGAATTAAATATATAAAATAGTTCACAATCTTTCTTTGAAGTCATTAACCCTCCACCTATTTTTTGCAAGTTAATTGGCACTACTAATTTACAGACAGGGAGAGCAAGACAAGAGGGGGCAGCACGTCATTTCCAACGGAGCCACAAGTTGGGGACCGAAAGCCACGGCCACGGGCTGTGCCCCAAGCTGGGTTTGTCCCAGGGCTCTGCACTGCCAGCCCAGGGCCCTGGCTCTTGAGCATCTCGTGGGCTGGAAACAGCTCCAGGAGCTTCGGGAACCTGGCAGTGACAGGGCGGAGACAAGCAAGGAAAGGTGTTGTGAACACCGGCCTGGGAATAGAAGGGGGAAATGTTTCCGTAGGGGCAGGAAAGCATAAATGAATGCAGGAAAATTCCTCAGGGTTTTTTTTAGCGCTTGCAGCTCCCGTCTCTCTAAAGGAAGGCTCCAGGCAGTGCCACAGGCTGCATTTCAAACTGCTCCGCAGGTGAATACCTGCAGATGTTTAACACCTCCTGGATAGCAGAGCAGTGTTAAACAGTGACTCTAGACCTTCCCCAGCTCCTGTGTGCCACGGCAAAAATCAACCAGATACAGGTGCCCAGCACTGACTCTTGCAACCCATCAGAAACCTTCTGCATGATATAAACTCTCTGATAAGCTCAGCTGGAAATAGATATCGAGTTTAAATATTTATTTTGGGAGGAGAGAGAGACAGTGCAATCACAGAACTTCATTTCCATAACAGACATCACTAAAACTGCTCACTTTATCAGGTTGCTAAAATGTTGCCTTGCTGCAGGATACCTTCATCATCCCTCAAATAATTGCACATTTAATTTGCTCAGGAGAGCCAAAATTTATGGAGGTATTTAACATGGCTGACATCTGTCTTACTATATTATAAAGCATTCTCTAATAAATCAAATTCTTCACTATAAGACACAAGTCTTAACATGAGAGCCGAGGAAAGGCATCTGCATGGACTGGAGCTGAACGTATATCAAACCCACAGGGTCCTGGGCAACAATAGCCAGAGCTATCAGCAACCTACCCATTGCCATAAATAATGTTTTGACAAAAATGAGTACAGAAAGGGATTTGTCAAGTTAGTTTTCCTTCATGGCTCAAAATCAGGGATGATTTATAGTACACATCTTGAACAAATTAGGAACAAAGACATAAGATTTGGCCACTGAGTTTGTTAAAACTATGCACTGAAAAGAACCAGAATGTTCTGTAGTGGAGCTTCAACTGATGGACTTATGTTGACTTACATGTCCCGAAGGTCTGATATGTGATTTGAACAGCTCAAGGCATTCCCTAAATGACATGCAATACTCTGTCAATCCCATCAATCCCACATCCAGCAAACTCCACCATGGACATCAGAGAGGGGAAATTGCTATTTTTGCTTCTACTTTTCTTTGCTTAGTTGGCTTCCACCAGCTTCCGAGCGAGTGGGACTACTCAGGGTGACATTAGAGAGCTGAATATTTATATCTAAACAAGAAATTGGGTTTTATGCATCTTTTTTTTAGTCCTGGTAAGGAGCAATACCAAGCGGTCTCCATGCCCATCACAAGCCAGTGTAACTGGAAGTTTAGGTGCCGTGTTTTGGATATTGAGATGTTCAAGAACAGAAAAGCAGAACACTACAAAGCAAGAGCTGGGCCTGGAGAGAACCTGGAGGACCCTTATGAAGACAAATACATTAAAACACGTCCCAGCAGGGGCTGGGCTCCCTGGGCCATTGCAAAGGTAGGAGCTCCCTACCACAGTCTATGCACACAGAAGCAGACCCGATTTCTGCCCCAGCCGTAACGGCTGTTGCAATTTGTACCACGGTTGTCATTTTGCTTCTCTTCCCACTCCGACTTTTCTCTGAAAATGTTTGAACTATGGCTATCCACAGAGCTGCTTTCATTTTTAATGTTACAAATACTGTAAACGTTTGAACCACAGCAAACACGGATCCGCTGCAGAAAATATTTGCTCTTTTCCCTTCGAGGCTAAAGAAAACAAAGCAAAGGGCATTAAGCTCAAGGCTACTGTAAACGTCCACCAGTTTTGTCTTTCTTTTTTCCCACAATGACAGGGAATCCTTTAAATTTGGACCTAACATGCATCATGGCTGCATTTGCTAGAAAGACTACGTGCAAAATCCAGCTGCCTCGCCCTGGAAATTGTCTCCCAGCAGCACAAAACAGCAGATAAAGAATGTTAAAGATCAACTTGTCTTATCATGCTGTAGCTCCAGATGGATTTGTGCAGACAGAGGCACAAATTATACCTTAAAACAACAGGTTGTTGACAGTGAGAAAACAATTACAACACCTTTTTTTTCCCTGTCTGGTCTCGTCAGCCAGATTCCCATGTCTGCACCTCCAAGCCCAACACCGCGCTGTGTAACGCACGAGGCCAGGGAAGAAATAAAAGGCTGGGATGGAAATCCCTGATGTTACTTACACTCAGCGGACAGAGGCAGGCCCAGAGGTGTATGGAAGTTAATATAAGAGTCTTTAAAAGTGACACTGGTGCGCTATATCCTCAGCTGTCTGCTGCCGCTGTGTCCAGGGTTTACAAAAGAATTAAAAGAGCAATTTCTGAGAAAGTCGGCGCAACTGGAAATACCGTTGAATATAATCATGGGGTTGAAGGGAAGGAGGAGGGCGGTTGTCTCGCTTGGACCGTTTTAAGGGCTTCTTAAGGTAAAACAAGGCCACCCTGTACTACACATATGAGTCAAATTGGTAATTACATTCTTGGCTGATACAACCCTCCTGACCAACGAGCACGACCGTGGATACGAGATCAGGCTGGTGTTGTGGGAAAGGCAAACCTACCCTGGATTTTTTCTTTCTGCAGCCAGCCTTACCCGATAGCTTATTTGGAGCTATTTACGTGCTAAAGAAATTAGCACGTTGGGTACAACGTGGGTTTGTTTGGGTACAAACATGTCGAAAGGCTGTGTGGGCTGCTTCTCATACTTAGAAACTGTATTTTGCTATTCAGGAGCATTAAAGAATTCAATTTTCACTTCCGGAGAGCGTTTCCCAGGCGACTTTCTTCCGCTGCCCTGCTCCGGTGAGGAACATCAAGAGCCGCTGCAGATCTTTGAAGAACTGGCCAATAATTTCAACGTCTCCTTGGCAAAAACAGACCCGGCGAGGCAGTCGTCCCACCTGACAGCTTCGGAGCGAAGGGGTGGGCTGCACGGGGAGTGGGGGCACAGCTGCATTCGCAGCAGAACGGCCTTTCCCAAGCCAGGCACGAAATGCAATTAGAGAGAACAGAATATCCCGAGTATAAGATATCAAAACAAACCACGTTCAAACGCTGGAAGCCGAGCGTGGGGCAAGGCTGGGATTGTTTGGAGCTGGCCTCCTTTCTGCTGGCATCCACCGCTCGCAGACGCAGAGAGCGATGCTGTTTGAAAGCCTCTCCGTGCTGTTCTCTGCTTTTCTAGGTTTCGGGTTGGAGCTTTAACTGCCCCTTGTTGCAGTGGAGGTATTCTTACTGCTAAAGTGTGGCTCCTATGTCACCAAAGTGACCTATCTATGGACAGTTTGCAACGGTAAGGGGAAAAGCTGCTGCATGGCACGGCCAAATTCATTGCTAAGGGGAAAGAAAAGCCCACTGAGATGCTTGGAAGGGAAACCAGTGCCTAATCTAGCTGATATCACCAAAGCACCAGAGATATAAATCCTAATGAAGAATTTATGAAGGTGAAGGAGTTAATTAGAGAGAGCTGAGTCTTAAGGAGCTATGACAGTAGCACAAAGATAAATCATTCATTTTGGCCTCCGGCAGCATTTGCCCACTCCCAGCCAGCCGGTCGAGGCTTCAGACCAGGGGCTTGTACGTCAGGGCAGGAGCAAAGCCCTGTGCACACAGGGAGGAGGTGCCTTTGGCAGCAGCACGTGGCTGCAAAAACCCTGAATTTTTGCTCACAGGAGGCCAGTGCTGGCTGGAGCCGATCACCAGCCCCCGACCGCCGCTGCCAAAAGGACAGGACAACCAACCTGAGAACATGGAGATGATTTTTTTTGGTCTCCAGTGTAAGATTTCTCACATCGATTTCCAGCTGGGCGGAGGTTTGGTGGCCGCCGAAGCAGCCATGGGAGTGTAGGAAACATGCACAGCACAGCGATGCCCCGGAGCTACGGAGTGGGCACAGCAGCCTCCTTTAAAAGAAGAAACAAAACCACATCTGGCCTCCAGGGAAATGTGGGGACCAGAGCTACTCCTGGGGATGACGGCTCATGGAAAGCACTTCTGTCTCTGTGGGCAAGTGGATTAGGACGTATTTGCCAAAGCCCACGGCAAATCTGGAGTCCCAGAAAGGATCTCTTTAAAGGCTGGCTCCAGAAGCATTGCAGAAGTGTTGAAAGGGAAGGACAGAGACCCTTTTCTCTTTTTGGTTTTGAGCGTCTGTAATGCTGCTTTGTTAAAGGGCCTGGAGAAGGAAGGTGTGGGCAGCTCAGCCTCTATGGGATGCTGATATCGAGCAGTTGATGGAGCTGTTACGATGTGCCTGGACTCACGGCTCAGATAACCCGGACCTGGAATCCTGCGGGAAGCCACGCTCTGGCCGATGCTGCAGCTCTGTGTGGTTTCTGAAGAGCACCAAGGGAGGGGACATCCAGCAGCATCCCACTGCTTGTACCTGAAATGGATCATTTCCTACGGAACCCCTGTGGGGAATCAGCCTCTATCAAGGGTTTCATCTTTGCAGTCATGAGTTATCCAGCTCTGTTAAAAATGTAAGAGACTATTTGATCCCCTGAAAGGAAAAATTTCCCAATTTGCCATATGAAATAACCTGTAAAGCAGCATTTCCTTTGATTTCTCATTTCCTTTTATTTTCCATTGATCTCATCACATTCTCTCATTGTCTCATCTCATAGAGCAAGGCAAGAGGACAGCTAATCTGTTTTCCCTCTGCCCTTCTTAATGTCTTCTTGATTGAAATTCACATTAACTCTTAGGTACCCCAATCTCAGGCAGCATCCGTAAAGCCATGCCCATTTCTACGAAATTCAGCTGCTCTGCAACTTCTCTTTCAAGCCACTGAGATGTGGGGAGCTCTCAGGAACGGGGCAGATACTTGCATAATCCCTAGCACGTACCCAAAGAAGCGCTGGCTGCTGAGTTTCTCCAAAATTTTCCTGGAGACAGAGTGATGCTCTGACACAGGGGACAAAGGGAAGGACAGAGGATTACTGCCAGGAGCCTCCCAGCTTCTCCTTTCAAAGGTGAGCTGCTAGGGCAAAGCCAGTCCCATCTGCAATGGGGACAACCTCGGGCACGATCCCTCTCCTGCAGCATTAGGGCTCCGGAGCACCACTTCTGCTTCCAAATCGCTTTAGCAACAACTACCTGCTTTTCAGAGACAGCCAGCTGCCAGGAGAGGCTGCCAAAGGCCTTTGGAAATAATCACAAGCCGGACATATTTTTGTCCCCAAGAGTGAAAGCGGCAAAGCCCTGAATTTGGGGGAGACACCTTAAGGCAGCTTGCAGAGAGCAGAGGCTGCACCACCAGTTTGCCAGACCCTGTCCCAGCCCTGCTGCCGATGCGTGGCCCCACGACATCATTGTATTTGGCATTTATAGAGATTATCAGCCCTGCCTTGTTCTCTAGCTGACTTCTCATTTAATTTCAGCGACAAACAACGGTGCTTCTTCACCACGCCGGATCTCCAACGTGCCATCTTTGTGTGATTTTTTTGATTATTAATAAAAACCAAAAAGCTTGCGTCTACCTGCTCAGGGGTGTGACAGTGCAGTAAAGCACAGCCTGAATTTTCTGTGCTTTAACTGTCCTTGGCACAGGCACCCTCAGCACCGGCCAAGCAGAAGGAGGTTACTGAGGTCCAGCGAGGAAGGGGATGCTGCACCTCGGTAACCCCCTCCCCGTTCCCAGCCCGTGATGATCTGCAATCCTGGCCGCACCACCGTGCTTTTAGGGAGTGACGGACTTCAGAGTATTTGCTGGCAAACTGGGCTGTGGAGTGCTTGAGCCAGCTTTTCTGCAGCTCACCCAGACCACACGTGAAGGAGACATGGGTGGCGTGGAGGAGCCACGCTTGGGCACGCAGCCAGGTGGAAAGCCCACAAAAAGTAGGCAAAACCAGCCTGAGAAGGACTCAGAGCAATTAGGGACTCTCCACCAAGTCCTCACTGATTATACCACTGCCGTGAGTGGTGTAGAGCCCAGTTAAATTGGGAAGGGGGATGCCGCAGAGCCCTCCGGACGAGGGGTGGTGCAAGATGCAGAGAGAGGAGCCTCCGCTAGAGCCAGGCTTGGGCTATGCCAGCAGGAATGTCGCTTGGTTTACTTGCAGAAATGCTGGTTGTTCATTTATGGAATGAACTGATTTTCTTAGGAAAACCGGGCATAACAATTATCCNCAGAGCGCAGGCAGAGCGCAGGCAGAGCGCAGGCAGAGCGCAGGCAGAGCGCAGCACCGCCGGGAGCCGCTCTCCGCTGTCCTCTCCCTGGCGACATCCAGCCTCGGGGACGGGGGGATCCGGGGGGGGACGAACCCGAAGCGAGAAAGCCCATTAAAATCCCCGGCGCCTGTTTTAGGTACCTGCTGTCTCGCCATGAAGCTCCTGACAGCAGCTTTGCTTCTGCTGTTCATCGCCATGTGCTTAGCCAGCGCAGAAGGTAAGTTGGTTTATTCTGCTTATTCCGACCGTAAACCTCTTTCCCAGGGGGTTGCTTTTCCGGGAATTTTTATTTGCCTCGCGGTAGCCCCGAGGTGGATTTAGCTGCCCCCTGCATGTTGGGAACAGCGATGCATTGAGCCTGCGGGAAAGGTAGCTGTGAGGTTTTTTTAAAGGTGGAAGTAGAGGTAAAACACATCCAACAAAGTTGTGTCTTCGTCGCGAGCGTGAAATAGCCCCAGCGCAGTGTGGGAGGTCACACCGCGTTCGCCGTTATTCAGGACTATGGCTCAAATATCCCTTTCGGAAGGGAGGGTGGTTTTCACAGGGAAAATAGAGCAGAGCTGGATTTGATGCGGCAGCACACATTGCCCCCGGCGTGCCAGTCTGCCTGTTCTCCCGCGCACAAGATCGATGGTTAAAAACCACTCGGCTTTTGTCTGGCTGCGAACACACCCCAGCATCCCTGCGAGGAGAAATGACTGAAAGCCCTCCAAAGTCCAAGAGAGACGTGAGTGAATGAGAAAGTAGCTGAGATGTGCTTTTGCTTGCTCCTTTTAGAGCAAGTGCTGAATCTTTAATTTCCTTTTGTTTAATAAAATTACATTTAATCACAGCAGGTGCACTTTAAAAAGCTCTCGTATTTACTAAGCTTCAGAACACAGCTCTAAAATATATATCGCAGAGAGTCACTAATTTTTCCTGGGATAAAGNCCCCTCCCCCCCGCCCCCCTGCCAAGTGCTATGGTAATTAAGCTTTTATCTGAATAGATAAAATAATTAACATATTTATTACTCAGAAGAAAAAACTCATTTTATGATTGATTGCAGCCTACTAATCTTCCATCAAATATTCAAAGTCTGCCTTGTTAGGCCATTCATTTTATTTATTTTTAAAGACACTACATATGTTTTCTATCCCAAGGGGGGGGAAGAAATCAGCATATGAAAAATTCCCATCATTACTAGCACACAGCTCAGCAGAAAACCAACCGGGGTGGAGAGCACCCATCCTGTCTGCAGGAGACAGGGCTTCATTAAGCTTGCAAGAGCTTTTTCCACATTATAGAAAGCACTAAGGGGGTGGGAGAAATCCTGCAGAGCCCTGTAGGCACCTACAGATGCGGTGGCTTCATGCCCAAGCCAGACTCGGTGCTGCCGCGGTGCTTGGTCCCGGCATTCCCGCACCTGCGTGCGCCCACCTCCCATTGCACCACGGGCACTCCCCGCACACTTCGTTTGCCTGCCGTCGCAGGAGGTGCTGTGAGATGATTTACCTCCACGCTTAATCACTCTAAATTATGGGCATTTTTATCTAATGGCTTTAATTCTTGGTTCCGGGGAGGTTTGTTGCTGTGGTTACTGGGCAAGTGTAAACAGCTCCCAGTTACCCCGGAGCAAGCTCATAACGGAACCTCCCAAGGTCTGCAGAGAAGACCCTCCATTGAGGGCTGCATTCACACACCCACAGAGTTTTGGGCCATTGTTGGGGTTTTTTTGGAAACGTGAAGCCACAAGACAAAAAAAGAGAAGACAGGAGCCACCAGAGACAGAAGAACCATAAAACACATGGCAGTAGAGTCATTGCCTCTTCCTAGCAGGGAAGTCATCCCCTTCCTAGTCATCCCCTCAAACATAGGGTCCCCAGGGCAGCTCCCTGCCTGGATGCCACCAGACAGGTCATGGACCAGGCCATGAGGTGCTCCTGGCATGGAGACACCACAGCGTGGCCTTGCAAAAGGGTCTTGTGCAGATGGGGAACCTGTGGAGAGCGGTGCAGAGCATGGGGGCCACCTGGACCAGCCTCCGGCACGGAGAGGAGCACGGGCAGGCAGTGGGCAGGCAGGGAGGGCAGCAGTGGGGTGGTCGCATGGCTCTGCTTCTGCAATTTCGTATGTATCAAACGTTTTATGTCTTCAGTTTTTTGATGCAAAAGCCCTCCTAAAAGATAACAGAAAAGCCCCACACCTCTAGGGCTTCTCAGAAGACCCTAAATAGCTGCAAACATGTCCCTGCTGCCACATCCACTGGCAACAGGACTGTCACCACTGCGGTGGCTGTTGGCCACCAGGCACTGTACCGCCCGTCCAGCATGCCAACAGGGCACATGGGTGCTATTCCTGCTGCTGTAACTCACACTAAATAGGCTCTTACATCACAAAAGGTTCAAAGCATCACGGCCCTCTCCCCCACAATCTGAGTTTCCTTGAATTAAGGCCCATAAAACCATTGCAACGAGGGTGGCAGCTCTCCCAAGGGACTCTCACCTCATGGGGACCAGCGCTGAAGCTGGATGCGCTGAGTCCCCACGGCAGATGTTGAATCACGTTCCTGCCACCCCTGAAAGGTTTTGAAATTATACCCAGCTCTGCCAAGCTGTGAAAAGGAGAAGAGCCAGGAATGGATTTTCTCGTGCCTGAATGTTTGTGGTTCTTGCTGCCCCAGCCCTCCGTCTCGGTAAGAGCTCATCTGGGCCTGGATTAGAAACTTATTCGCGTGCTGATCTCATTTGGTCCTATTCTCCTATTCTATAGAACACCCTTTGGTTTGCTTTTCAGATTCCCCGGGCTTTTGAATGTGGATCGGTTGGCAGCGGAGCCACTTCTTTTCAGAGAAGTGGCATTAATAGCACAGAGAGAGGCTGCCTGTAGTTTATTACATACAGTAATGCCCTATTCTATCCCAAAAGCCTTTCATCTGAAAAGCTGGCACCCACAGATTACCCAAGACTACCCACACACAGAAAGAGATGCGATGAGCAAATCAGGACAGCATGATTTGTTTCCAATTCTGGGGCAATAAGAAAGGTTTTCCACCCAATTGTCCTTGTGTTATTCAGCCAGGGTAATGCTCCAACTGGACATGGGGGGAGTAACGCAGCATCCTCGCCCAAGCACTCTCCATCCAACACCAAGGATTAAAAAACAAAAGGGAAAGGGAAAACACAATGATGAGGACAGTGCTGGTGCCGTCCCCATCCCTGTCCCACACAGCTCTCATCCCACCCAACACCACGGAGACTTCTCAGGGCTTTGGCCAACACTATCAGGAACACGAGTGACTCAGATGACACAAATTGCCTTTCTTTCCTTCGCATTGTTCCCTCTACGCTATAGCAAGCGTCAGGGCGGATAGCAAAAACGCCATCCAACTCGCTGCATGATTAAGCACAAAATAAATACCTGCAACCATTCTCCGTTTAGATGTCTATTAAGAAAATTGTATGAAGTGTAAACTGTACTTGCACGTGAAAACCAATGGTGAGTCGTAGCACGCAAGGAAGTGAGTCAGTAGGAAATTAAACACAACTTACTATTTTCTCAACATAAAAAGCCACAGGCAGGATTAATCCTTTTGTACATATCTAAAGGTGATTCTCAGATCACCTACACAAAAAGCCAGTTCTCTGTTTTGCCATGTTATTGCAACCCTTTTTAATGATTCATGATGAAGAACTTCAAAGAGCTCAAAGAGCTCCAAGCCCTGACAACAGTCCCGGATCCAACCTATTCATTCTCATCTCAGCAAAAAATCCTTCTTGGTGAATAATTTAAGTCTACGAAGAGAGCTGCCTTAAAACTATTCCCGAGAGGAGGAATAGCGCCTAGAATTTACTCTCATCATGGAAATAAAAATAAAAAGAGAATATCAAAAGAAAACAGCGACTGCAACAACAATGCAAGCCTTATTTTGCAGAATCCATCCGTTGTGAAACTCCACAGAAGGGAACACAGCTGTTTTCCCTGAAATATGTTTCATGTTTGCAGAGACCAAAGATGAAATCCAAAGTTTTGACTTTCAACTTACGGTAGACAAACACATGCGACGATGACACAACTACTGTTCAGGGCTATTGAGGGAAGAAAAAGGTCGTGTAGAGCTAAAGGTGAAAACACGGGCTTGACCACAGCCTGTAGCACATCCTCCGCTGACCGAGGACAGCACTGTGGGAGAAGGCTTGCAACACCCTCCCGAAATCTGAGGCAATTCTCCCCTCACTTCAAGCTTGGGATTGAGTTTTATATTTGCTCTGTTGCAAGGGCTGAGGGCCCGAGCGCTGCAGGAGGCTCCCACCATCTCTCCCATATAACACGTGGCATCTGGTGCTGAACACAAACCGGTCACAAAACCAAAAAGGCATAAAAAGTGAAGTGTGGCACCCAGCGGAAAAAAAGCTACATACAACACACATCACATCCGTGCACCTCCACCTTAACGCTGAATTTTCTGGTGAGCATTTTAAGTCTAAATCCTCTCCCAAACTGCTGACGCGATATGCAGGGATTATGTCACGTCGCTTCAGATGTTTAATCTTCTCCCCAACAGGCTGATTGGGATGTTCTTATACATTAAACTCGGATGAACCAGTTGCATCACTTTGCCTCAGCAGCAATAAGTAGCTGCAGTTTCATGGCCGTTTTACAAAGATTTCTCACCATGGCTGGCATCTTCATCTTCCTTGTATGGAACGCTATGACACCTGGAAGGACAGTTCGTCCAAATCATACCTCACCCCGCATTTGGAAAAACCGGCATAACTGAAACCAGCAATACTGAAATTTTTCTAATAATGGTAACAATGGTAATAGTGTATCTTCTGGCTCCTGGAATGCAGAGAAATATCAAAGGGACCCTCTCTGCGTGGTGGGTCAGGATGTCGTGTGCACCCTCAGTGGGAGGAAAAGCCACACTCAGGGTGCATCAGGGCACAGATCCCATCCAAATCTTGTTTCAGCACGAAGACACAAATGTCCTTGCCCTGGCAGGGCTCGTCTGAAGCCCTCCTGTTTTCACACTGCTGCTATTTATTTTTGGGTTGAGCTGCTCTGTTCCAACAGCTCCTGCTTCAAAAGGCCTCCAGGACAGCAGCGTGTGTCCGGGGTTTGTCTCCATGTCTTAGAGCGCAACAGTTTTGCTCCAGCTCAGCTACGTGTTGTGCTCAGCATGAAACATGCCCACTTCCAGGGGGCCAAAAATTGCGAAGGTTTTGCTTTGAGTGGTAATCCCCCTGCTAAACCTCTTCTTGCTTATTTTAGGAGGAGGCAACCACTCGTCCCTGCCCTCCGTGCTGCAAACCACCCACCCTGGGGGTGCCAAATCACCACTGGTCCCACCAGGTCTTGCCCTCAGAGGCAAAGCCAGGCTTCACCCATGGTTTGCCAGGGACCCTTATGCTGGGGCAGAGACCTGAAAAGAATAGTTAATGAGATGAAATGACAGACCTTTGACCAGGAACAATGCCCCTCTAATTAGCCGGAGAAAGCGGGGCGATACGCTGCGCACAGGTAGGGTTATGCTCCCCTGGGGACGGCGGGGCTCTCGGCGCGTCCCGTCTGACAGCGGCTGCACGCCGGTGACCGCTCCTGCTCTGAGAGGCGCCTTTTGTGGTGGGCAAAATCCAAGCCCTGATTAATTACGGTGCGATTGTGGAGGGCTGAAACAGATGCTTCCACCGGCGCTCACCCCGCGGCTGGCCCGGTGCAGCCCCCCCCGGGCCGTGTGAGCCGCCGGCTGCCTGCCGAAACACGTTTGCTGAGGCTGAGCAGATCCGCTGGAGATACCGCAGGCACACGGAGCACCGGCGTACGCTGAGCTCTTCGGCGTTCGTTTGCATAAAAAATATATATCTTGATTATCAGGGTGTCTTTTGGGGCAGGCCATGAAGAATTCCATATACTATTACTTTCCCTCAAATCCTCTACCTGAAACTTCCTCCTCTTCTGTGATCGTCGTTTTGAGATAGAGCAGGTGTCAGAGACAGCTGTACACGGCCACCAAAAATCTGTCACACCAGGCAAGAGACACCTTCGAGCTCTCAGAAATAATTACTATCAAAGCCAGCGCTTGGCATAAAGACACCGAACTGCTCGGGTGCATAGTGAGCAGTTGCCGTATTTACACACACTTCAAATACATCCATTTCTACATTTAAATTGGAACTGAAGCAGCACTTTGCTTGTTTAATAGCTAATAAGCTTGACTCTTTCAACGTGAGCAAGAGTCATACAAGAAGAGGGGAATTCAATTTTTGGAAAGCTCAAGAATTTCGTTCAATTTTTCTCCAGCCTGTACATGAGTTTCCTGGCTTGGGGGAAGTTCAAATTGCCGTCAGCTAAGGCTGCACCCAAATTTTTATTAGAAGAGGGGGAGGGAAAATGGCTTTCCCTTCCCACAGTTTGCCCCGAGACTGTTCCTGCACACAGTAGAGAAGCGGCTGCCGAGGAGGGAGTTATCCCGAGCCGCAGCAGGGCAGGATTACAGCCCTGGATGGGATGCAGATGAGTTTGTTTAAGCCGAGTCTCCCCGGTGCCCAGTGAGCATCCTCACCACGCAGCCACCAGTGACTCTGAAAGGAGGCTTTTCTGCTCTCCCGCAGTTTTTCCTTCCTCGAACGAGGAACTGGATAACGACAGTTTCTTTCCAAGGCTTCAACCGAGATCTGCCGTGCCCCAGGTGCTCATTTTTATCCCCCAGCTGTAGAACAAGCCTCTCTGTTTAGTCCTCTCGGCATTTAATAACACACACCCCAAAACACCCCCAGCAGGGCGCGACGAGACCCTCGGGAGCTGGCTTAGAGCTGCGCAGCGCAAATGCCCAAAGCATAAGAAAAACAACCACACCATCCCCTCCTACCCCATTGCACCACCAGCAGCCCCACAAACTTGCCCAGGAACAGGGTTTTCACCCCAAAAATTCCCCGCCACGTTGGCCGCTCCCACCCCCCCAGCCCCAGCCTTGTCCCCAGTGTGCCGCCCACCCCTGCTTCCCCATCCTATGCCGGGCAGCGGCGAGCCGGCAGCGGAGGCAGGCTGTTCCCGGCGTGTCGGCACGTCTCACATGAAATCCAGGGCCAGGAACAAGGCAGCTGCCTGCGCGCAACGTGCAGGCTGTGTGTGGTAGGGCTGTACTCACAGCCTGCCAACTCCCGGGCCGGGAACGCAGTGGGGATGGCCGCTGCCAATGGGAGCCGGCAGGAACGGAGCCATGTGGGAAACTTAAAATGCAAGCGGAGCTGGGAGAGCGTGGAGCGTCCTTCCCAAGCGCTGCCTGAGCTGGCAGGAGGGCTGGTTTGGGTCGGTTTTTAATAAGGTGGCCGGGCATGCGAGCGGGGAGCGTGGGCAGCGGGATGTTGGGAGAGGGGCTGAGCCGAAGCAGGGATCAGCAGAAGCATTTATCTGCGCTCGGCTTTGAATATATTGCTACGAAAGAGATGAGAGACCCCACTCTGATCTTCACCCGTCTCAGTTACACAGGCAAAAATCTGGAATCTGGGTTTTAAAGATGCTATTTTAGCTGTGACTGAAATCAGAAACAGACTCCGCGAAGGAGAGGGAACGTGTATTTACATCCGCGAAGTTCCTGCGCGTCGCTGCCCTTGTCCTTCACGGAGCTGGGGTGTTCATGGGAGCAACCCAAAATTGATCTTACTATTTCCTGAAACATTCCACATGCTAAACCCACCTAACAATACCCTTCGGAATATTTCACACACACACACGCCCCTACCAATTCACTAAGCTTTCCTTTAGATTTGGCAGCCTGTTAAAGCTGGAAAATCACATTAAAGTCAACAGCTGACACCCCTCCCCAGGTGAGACTTGTCCAAATCTTATTTCCAAGGTGTACGGGAATTTCTGCGGAGCGCTCACAAGCAGGGGGTTTTTTCCACTCAGCAGCTCCATTCATACAAATACCACCACCCCANCGCAGGCAGAGCGCAGGCAGAGCGCAGGCAGAGCGCAGGCAGAGCGCAGGCAGAGCGCAGGCAGAGCGCAGGCAGAGCGCAGCACCGCCGGGAGCCGCTCTCCGCTGTCCTCTCCCTGGCGACATCCAGCCTCGGGGACGGGGGGATCCGGGGGGGGACGAACCCGAAGCGAGAAAGCCCATTAAAATCCCCGGCGCCTGTTTTAGGTACCTGCTGTCTCGCCATGAAGCTCCTGACAGCAGCTTTGCTTCTGCTGTTCATCGCCATGTGCTTAGCCAGCGCAGAAGGTAAGTTGGTTTATTCTGCTTATTCCGACCGTAAACCTCTTTCCCAGGGGGTTGCTTTTCCGGGAATTTTTATTTGCCTCGCGGTAGCCCCGAGGTGGATTTAGCTGCCCCCTGCATGTTGGGAACAGCGATGCATTGAGCCTGCGGGAAAGGTAGCTGTGAGGTTTTTTTAAAGGTGGAAGTAGAGGTAAAACACATCCAACAAAGTTGTGTCTTCGTCGCGAGCGTGAAATAGCCCCAGCGCAGTGTGGGAGGTCACACCGCGTTCGCCGTTATTCAGGACTATGGCTCAAATATCCCTTTCGGAAGGGAGGGTGGTTTTCACAGGGAAAATAGAGCAGAGCTGGATTTGATGCGGCAGCACACATTGCCCCCGGCGTGCCAGTCTGCCTGTTCTCCCGCGCACAAGATCGATGGTTAAAAACCACTCGGCTTTTGTCTGGCTGCGAACACACCCCAGCATCCCTGCGAGGAGAAATGACTGAAAGCCCTCCAAAGTCCAAGAGAGACGTGAGTGAATGAGAAAGTAGCTGAGATGTGCTTTTGCTTGCTCCTTTTAGAGCAAGTGCTGAATCTTTAATTTCCTTTTGTTTAATAAAATTACATTTAATCACAGCAGGTGCACTTTAAAAAGCTCTCGTATTTACTAAGCTTCAGAACACAGCTCTAAAATATATATCGCAGAGAGTCACTAATTTTTCCTGGGATAAAGCAAAGAAAATACTTTTTTTTTTTAAGCTCAAGAGTATTACAAAATTCAGCTTTTCCCACTGAGGCTCGAGAGACCAAAGGGAAGTTTGTGTGCGCCTGCAGGCTGGCAGGGAAGGGGCGCTTGGTATGCAGGAGGCTTTGCAGGCACATGAGAAAATGCTTTCTCTTGTAGGCGTAAAGTGCAAGTGTTCAAGAAAAGGTCCTAAAATAAGGTTCTCTAATGTACGGAAGCTGGAAATAAAACCGAGGTACCCGTTTTGCGTGGAAGAGATGATTATGTAAGTTTTCCTTCATTTATTGCTTTCTGTTTCCCTGTCAGCTGGATTGCTTTACCTTATACTGCAAGTTCCTCCTTTGTTCTTTGTTTTTCTCATGCCCTGGCATGCTAATTTCTGGGTATCGTTATTTGCTGTATCAGGTGCAATAAAACGTGCAACTGTGATCAAAACCCCAGCTATCTTTTTTTTGACACAATTGGTTTTGCTCAAAGAAATAATTACAGAACAGGTAGCAATAAAAGGGTAATCATTAGTTCAAGTGAAGATAGGGACAAACCCTACTTGAAGCTGCCTGATGTAAAATCCAGCGCTGTTTGAGTTATTCTGGGCGTGCAGAATAAGAACAGGAGCAGAGTTTGGTCCGGGGTGGGTTCTGCAAGGAAGAGCTATCCCAAGCAGAGTCAGATTTTTGCCTGCGTTGTACCGGAGCCATCCCCGTGCATTCGCTGGGATTCCCCAGCGCGTGAGAAAGCGCTTTCCTCCCCATCTCCCTGCAAACTGTGACCAACGCCACCCTGAAGTCTCAAAGCGATGTAGCAACTACCCAAACCAAGGCAGGTGTGGGGATTTTTGACATCCCTAAGGACTGGCTGAAAAGGAGGGGGATGCTTTTGATTTTTTAAGGTGGCTTTTTGGTGGGTTTTTTTTCCTGTCCTGTTTTGGGTATCTTAAGATCCCCCAACAAAACAGGATCCAACCAGCACAAGGGGCTGGATAAGGACCAGAAAGGGCAGATTAGCCAAGAAGACTGTGCCAAGCCCCTCTGCCACCTAAGAGGTGAGAAGAGGGTCCCAAGAGCGGCCACACCACCAGGACACTGAGGACCGATTTATTTACTGCAGCGTTTGCGCTCCCTCACTGAACGTTTCCCATTCGCTTAGTCTTAGAAAGGTGCCTTAACAGCAGGGTCCAAGTCCTGTCCTGCCGAGCCATGTACCGCCTCTGGAGCCCTGTAATGCACCCAGGGCCAAATCCTGCCCACCTGACTGGCACAAACAAGGAGATACCACAGGAGCCTGGTCCTGCCCAGGCAGAAATGGCTCGCCAGAGGGCATACGAAGGAGGAACGGAGAGCCATGCTTCCTTAGGCATCCTCCAGATTTACACCAGCATCACGGCAAGCAATGCTTAGCTCAGGGAACATCAGACCCACCTCTTTTAAGCCCAAACCAGCTGATGGAGGCCTGAACAGAAAAGATGCTTGCAGAGCATCGCTGCCTGCTCCTGTTCCATGCAGCTTTATTGTGTTTGCTTTGACCTTTCAATAGCAAGAAGATGGTGTAGAGGGGCACTAACTCTGCATCCCACTCCAGGCCCTGGAGCAGCTGGTGGACGGGGGTTATAAAATAAGTCTCATTAATGCAACATTTCACTTTCAATCAGAAAGTCCGGAAAGCTGGAATGCTGTGCACAAGCAGGTCGCTTTCCCAGCTGGATAGCTATGCAGACTCCGAGCGATGCTATTCAATTTCAGAGGGGTGCCCCGGGTTTGAGGTGGCTGTGGGGACTGTCCCATCGCTGTCACTGCCCATGGGGCAGGCAGGGCTGACCCACTGCCTTTCCAGCTACCCTAGCGCACGCTGAAGTCAGCATCGAAAGCAAACTGAAACTAATGTTCCCTGAAACAATTGATCCGGGAGTCTCTGGACAAGGCAGAGAATAGCAAAATTCCTGCAACTGAGTTGTTGCTGCAGTGATCATCTAAAATGAGTTGCTGAAGTTGGCTCCCCCCCCGTCCTCCTCAAAAGCTCTTGTATCTTTTCATATAGCAGAAACATGGTATAAATTATGTTGGGCAGAGAAGTAGGTAGGGGCACTTAGCTTAGTAAGGAATTTGTCTTTGGCAGCAGAGCTGTAGTAGAGGGTAAGAGACAGCTAAGCTGAGTCTTCAGTCTAGTCAAAAACCTATCACAATTCATGGTACATCACAGTAATTGCGTGTGTATCTGTCACCAGGAATAAGGAATCGCAGCAAAAAATAGGAGGGAGGTTTAACTGTTTCTGCCTGAAAGGATCCAACCCCCCTCCACCTATTGCCTCATCCCAAAGAAGGGGAAACATGTGGGGGCAAGAGCAGCTGATGGGAAACAGGTGCCTGAGGGACAGCCGAGGTGGATGGCCATCCCCACACCGGCTTGGGATGAACCAGGACCCTCGTGGCCCTGGGGACAGGGTATTTGTAGGCAAAGGTGCAGCCCCACCATCCCTGCAGATGAGATGGCTGGGGGCATGAGGCACCAGGGGTCACCAGCTGACCGAGGGGTGCTCGTCACAGCCCTGGAGGCATGGATGTACCAGGGAGGATTTTGGCACAGGGACCCTCAGACGCCGTGGGTGAAGGATCCAGCCACCAAGCCCCAGGCAGCCAAGGGACAGCTAGGTGCTCACTGCTGGAGTGAGTTCATGTCCCAAATCCCACTGGAAGGATGTCACTGGAGGTATAAGTTCTGGTGCTCCAGTTCCTTCTCCATTCCTCAACCGCTTCTTGCAGGTCATCCAGAGAACTCCGCACTCAGGGTACCCAACCCCACAGCGCCTCTTCTTAGGCACATCCCCTTGTGCCTGCTGGACTGGCATCCCCAAGAGCAGGGCCAGGTCAGCTCAGGGTGCCTAAAAATGCTACCACCCAACCCTGTGCACCAGGGACTGCATGGGAATCACAGGGGACCATGGGGCTGGCTTAGGAACATCTCCTCTGCTGTCCAGCCTTCAACATCAAAGCAGAAAACCTATGTGTGATCTCAAAGCAACATAATCTTAGCCAGAGAAAAGACTCCGTTGTTCACCTGAGAAGAAAACCATGCATCCTCAGACTGCAGGCTCTAGGAAATCCAGAATTGTCCTTCCCTGCTTCTGATGCAAATAAAGGGCTTGCTGCATTTCAGAGACACTCCAGTTTCTCTCCTCCTGCGGGTCAGCTTGTCCCTCACTTTCTGGAAATACCCTCTGTGGTCTGTGAGAAGAGAAACCCAAGCCAAGGCCTGGCGTCAGCTGGCACAGCCAAGAAGGTGGCTGCTGGATGGAGAATCTTCAGGCTGACGTTCAGTCCCTTAAAATTTGCATGCCTTGTGCCTTCAATGAAAGTTTGGTTCCACTCCCTTTCTCACACGCATGCTGATCCCCAGAGGGGTTGGCTGAGAATGCCCTTGGAGCAGAGACAGTCCATAAGTTCTTAGCAGTGACCCTTCCCTTTCCAATGTCTGCAGCCATAGGGGCTCTTGGAGGTCTTCCATCACCTTCCCATGCGCTGGGGAAAGGGCCACATCCTCCCAGCAAGAAAACATTGTCTTTTTGTGACTTTGCTCCACCTCCAACAGGTGTGAGCTACAGAAGGGGAGCAGGGAAGAAAGTTAATTGAATGGAAAGAACTATTTGAACACCTTGTGTAACATCAAAAAGGGAAACATGGTGAGACCCTTAGCTGAGCTCGTACAGGCAATACGCAGTGTTTCGCTTCCAGACAGGCATATATGTCCCCTCTGCACTGGTCAGGTGAGCTGGGAAAGTTTGCAAGGAACTTTTTCATGTGTTAGAAGATAAACAGCTCCTTTCTGAACCAAACCACAAAAGAAGCCCATCAGTATGCACAGATATTTCTGGTTTTCTGCCATAATATTACTCACATCTCTAGAAGCGTTCAAGTAATTCCTTTATATTATTTTCAGTTAATCTAAAAACCATGGTTCCCTGTTATGGATGGTATTTCCAGAAAATGAGTAATTCCAACACAAATTGTTTGGTTTCGGGTTTTTTTTTTTTATATTCACAAAACGAATAAGGAAGATGGAAAACCGCTTGATTTTGAGCCTTGAGAAGTGATAGCAGTCTTGGAGTTTCTGGAAAACCATCCTCTTGGGAAGCAGCTCCAGGTCTCTCATGTCACCTCGGTTGTGGCAGACCAACCAGTGATGGCTTTACAAAGCTCTCCAGAAGGAAACCTAGAACACCAGGAGGACCTTTGCCCTGTTTTGCCTCCCAACATGTCTTATCTTGACAATAAGGGGACACCAAGCCACTGGTGCCGGCAAGGAGAGAGGGATCAGGCTGTGCTGAGGGGGAGGCTGAAGCCTCCGGACCACACGCTGGGGCTCGGAGACGCTCTGCTGGGCATGCAGGCACCCTGCCATTGGCAAGTACTTAAAATGTTGCCGATTAAAAATAAAATCACATATAAAAAGAAGTAGTAATCAGCAAAGGAGGTCTGATCTTTTCTCTTGGATGCAGCATTGTTGAGTGTACAGGAACCATCTTCTCATGCAAAGACCTTGTGGCTGCCTGAATGACCCCTAATTAAATCAGCTATTAAGCTCAAAACAAGATATCTAAGATGGGCAGAGCAAACCCACTGATTAAAACCAGTGGGTAAATCTTCATCTGGTACCACCTAGTGTAACAGCAGACAATATTGCACTGCACTGATTGATAACAGCTGAAGATCTGCTCCAATACCATTACAGTAAACTGAAATATCTGCCATAAAATACAGAGCATGAAAACCCTCCCACTGCTCGCCCGGGTGAGCCCCCTGACCAATTTTGGCATTTACCTGGAGTGGGAGCTGGTATTTCCTTCGACTCCCATGACCTGTGCTTGCTTGCCTTGCAGCGTGACCCTGTGGACACGGGTGAGAGGGGAGCAGCAGCACTGCTTAAACCCCAAACGCCAGAACACAGTGAGGCTGCTGAAGTGGTACAGAGTATGGAAAGAGAAAGGCAGGTAAGTACAAGTTCGCTGAACAGTCCAGGGAGAAAATCTCAGTGGCAAGTTGGGCAATCGACAGCGTTCAGACAGAGAGAGCCCAGGAAAACGCACACACTGCAAACGCTCTATCCACCACGGAGGATGTGTTTCACTACTAAAATTACAATTATAAATGGATGTTCTTGATGTTATTGCCTTCCTGCTACATGCAATCCTCACTTCTATTTTAGGATTAGGCTGTTCTGACTATAAATAGTAATTATTTTCTGTTAAACTATTCATCAGCTGACGTTCTCAGTTATTTACATCCACTCACCTCGCTTCTACGGGTAAAAAGCCAAGATGAAAAGCTAAATTACTTCCACACAGTCATCAGGAAAGCAGTCAGCAGAGCTGGGAAGAGAGTGCCCTGTCACACCACCTTAAAATCTTCAATATCTGATGACGCGGATCTTTGCCAATTTTAACTAGTGTATTACACCCAGAAAAAGGTGTCAAGATCTTGATGTCAAGATGCTCTGACACTTCTTCCCTTGCACAGAGGAATTTTAGCTGGTTTTGTGGTTTGGGTTTTTATTTTGCAAGTCATAGATAGAAGGGAGAGAGAAACAGATTTCTGATAGTCAGTGGCGCTGCTCAACTCCAGCCCCGGCCAAAAAAGAGCCTCCATACACAGCACAGTCCCACCAAACCCTGATCCTTCTCAGCTGATGGGAAATTTGCTCCCCAAAATCAAGGTCAAACGAGGCAAGTAAGCAGCAAGCCCCATCTCCCAGCTGGTCCAAGGGTGCCAGCAAGCTCCAGCACAGCCACGCGGTGACAGGGGTGATGCCACAGCACTGCGAGCAGTGGTGGGTGCGGAGCCCCCAGCCAGCTGCTCCACAAACTGAGCACACGGAGAAACCCTGGCTACTGCATAACAATCTATTTACACTCTTTCCCTAGTTTTTTCGGTTGGTTTTTGAGGTTTTTTTTTAGTTTTTTGGGGGTTTTGTTTGGTTCTTGGGGTTTCTTAATAAAGCCATCCCTGAGATGACGAAGGGTGCCGAGCCCCAGACTCCCACATTCAGGAGATGTGCAGGGTTGTCCCGGGTGGACCAAGGGGAGGGATGCTGTGTGCAAGGCTGTGAGGGCCAGCAGCTGTGTGCTGCAGCCAAGCTCCTGCCTGCAGGTAACAGCGCTGCACGCAATCTTAGCACATAGAAGTATCTTCTCAGCAGCCTCCCAGCCCTAAAGGGGCTCCAGGAAAGCTGGGGAGGGACTCTGGATCAGGGAGAGGGGCCACAGGATGAGAGGGAACGGTTTTACACTGAAAGAGGGGAGATTTAGATGAGATACTAGGAAGAAATTGTTTCCTGTGCGGGTGGTGAGCCCCTGACCAGGGTTGCCCGGAGCAGCTGTGGCTGCCCCATCCCTGGAGGTTCAAGGCCAGGTCGGACGGGGCTTGGAGCAACCTGGTGTGGTTGGAGGTGTCCCTGCCCAGGGCAGGGAGGTGGGACTGGATGGTCTTTAAAGGTCCCTTCCAACCTAAACCATTCCATGATTCTATGATAAAAAGCTCACTACAGAATGATGCAAGGAGAGGGAGCTATTTGTTACAAGGGTGGGATTCAAGCGTATGTGTTTAATCTTCAAGCCTGCTTTTAAGGGACTTTGGCTGCTGGCCTGCCCAGCTCCAGCATCGCCCCACTGGGACTTGTCACCCCTGCATGGCACCCAGCAAGTCCCCAAGGCGAGCAGGGCAGCCAAGCCAAACCACAGCTGGAACAGCATCAAGTGAATATTTCAGATGTAAAGAGCCCAGTTTAAACCAAGTCCTCATAAAAAATAAAGAATTTGTCAGTGCCTCAGTGCCATCTGTACCCAACCCACAGCACGGCTCCCCAGGAAAATCCAGGGAACTTAAAGTCAAACGCAGCACAAACATGAATCGCTTCCCCAAAACAGCTTTGCCCTTGGTTTTACCCATACCATGGAAGATCACTTTCACCCAAAGAGCCTGCAAAACAAGGATTTTTAAGCAAACAGGATGGTCAACTGGTCTTCTCAGGACATAAACAAGAAAAATAACAGAGTCTAGTATTATTCCAAACATGACAGATATTGTGAATTTGTTATCTACATACAGCTGATGGTATACTTCAACATTTGTATACAAGATAGGGATTTTCCAGCAGTTAAAGTATATTAGCAGTTGTGGATTTCAGCCTAACACATCCTGATAATCGTGGCAGAGCCTGTTATTCCCTGCATGCCTGCAAGATCCAGCGCTGTCAAAGTCCAACCCTTCTCCCAGCTGCTTTGCTAATAGCAATCCAGCGACTGCTGAAGTCAATAACTTATTTTCCAATGTACTCCAACAAAGGCTAAAAATCTGGGGCTTTTTTGTTTGTGGGGGTTTTATTATTATTATTTGGAAGGGAGTTGTTTCATTCCTCATTTAAACATTCTGCGCTTGGCTTTCCTTCTGTTTAGGGTTTACGAAGAATAAAAGGAGGCAGCATGAGGAACGAGGCGGACTCCCTTGGCTGGCATAGGACTGGGCTCTGCAGAAGATTATTTCTTTCTCACAGACATAAGACACAAATTCTATATTATTATAAAGCACTTTTTACTGAGGGTCAGTTTTTACATTTTATAGCCGTGTGCAAAAGGCTTCCAGATTTCACAAGCATCTGTTGCACTTCAGATCTCATACCATACCCATCTGCTCCGTACTGAGGTTGGGAAAACACTCATGCTTTTCATTATAAAGAGGTTGATTTGGGGGTTGGGTTTGGTTGGGTGGTGTTTTGGGGTGGTTTTGTGGTTTTTTTTTTTAATTGTTATTCATTCATACTTCTCTATGATTGCAATTGGGCTTTATAAGCTCATTAGACAAACGGTAACATTTGTAAAGGTGTTCTACAGCCATGTCCCTCACCCATGAACAGTGGAAAAGCCACGGTGCTGCGGGGGTTTGTCATGGTCGCAGCCTCCGCTGTAGCCGGGCAAAGCAGGGACCAAAGACGAGTTTGCTGGGGAAGATGCCACCACCATGTCGTGGCTCTAACTGCAGAAGTGAGGTCCCTCGGCACATCCTCAAATGAGTATGAACATCACTTGTGTACCTCTTCTTTTAAGGGACTTGAGGTCTTGCTGCAAGGTGAAGCGTACCACGTCGCCCATTTAACCTTCCATGCATTAGAAAGCATTTCTAGGTCATTTTTATTACTAAGAAAACATTTGATTTCCCCCCCCCCCCCCCCCCCCCCCCCCCCCGTCTCCTCCGACCGATTTTNAAAAAAAAAAAAAAAAAAAAATTTTTTTTCCCCCCCCCCCCCCGCTCCCCACCTGAAGTTCTTACAGAAAGTTTGTGGCTTCAGTACCGAGTCATTTTAAGCTTCAAGTCTATTGTGTATGATTTCCTAGATTTGTAGCAACAACAACAAAAAAAAGCCTTTAAAAGGTACCTTTTTATGAAAAATACGATAGGGCAAACATATAAATACCTATATATGTTTTAGTCACAATACAGCATATTCATTACATTATTTTGAATGTAATACTTCAATGTTAAGCAGTGCATTCCTCTTTTTAAAAATAACAAAACTACCTTTTCATTTGTAAATATACTATAGGAAGTCTCCCTATATTATCTTTCTGTATAATGTACCGTACTGCTAAATTATCATATCCTATTTAAATGTTTGAAATATTTAGAAGGTTGCATGCAGATTTCATATTTCTTTCTAAGACAAGTAAAAAAAATAATAAAAAATATATTTAAAAAACCTCACAATTGCTTTTAAGTTTCTTTAAGCCATCAAGGAACTCCAGCCACTTCCAATAACTTTTTTTGGCGGGTGAACTGGTTCAGAGGGAAACACTGAGTCAGAAAAGCTGATTTAGAGACATGGCAACTTGATGACATTGAAATTGGAAAACGTTGTTCCAGTCAAATTCACTTCCTTTTCTCATTTTAGGATTTGGACTTTACCCAAACACTGAGGAAACTCATTACATAAAGAAGGGCTACACCATGCACCTATAGCCACTAGTCGAGTGTTCTGTTAAAATCAATGTAAATCAAGCACGCCAGAGCCATAGAAAAACAAGTAAAATGCAGCGATTTAGACAAAATGTCGGGGAGACGAGGGAAGGCTTCTATAATGAAAGTCAGGCACCAAAAACCTGTGCGCCACCCCCTCCTTTTCCTGTGCAGTTTCTGCCCTCACCCAAAGGGAGGGACTTTGCACTCAACAGGGCTCCTACGCCGCTCCCCAGCTAAAAAGAAAAGCAACGGTCAGGAGGGGTAAAGCTAGCAAGAGTTTAAATGCATTAAAACCTCCTGGTATTCCCCAAACAGCACCATGCTCCTTCCTGGCTGCTCCCAGCTGTGCAAAGGCAGCTTCGCTCTGGGCTGCGACTCCTGACACAGTGACCGTATACTACATAATCAAGGCAATGCCTGGCCTCAGCTCAAGGGTTTCCTCCAGTTCAAACTGAAAAAAAAAAAATATACATGCACACACACTATATAGTTATTTACTGTGATAACACTCTGGCAGAGCTGAGGGAGAAAGAGCTGTTAGATTTCGAAGTATTTTCCTATTCTGCACAAGGATGGAGCTACAAGCTTCAAATGCTCATTAGTAAAAATCTTGAGAAAGATCCTGGGGTATTTAAGAAATTAAACTGCTGGAGATATTAACCACAAGGCAGAGCTTCAGGCTGAGCCTGATCTCCAGGCCAGCCAAGCTGCCCCTCTCCTTTCTTGAGTCACATTCTGACAAAACCAGTGGTTTTTCCTTGAGGACACTCGATTTCAACACACCAGACTTCAAGAAAAGGTTTATGCTTATTTAGCGACCACTGGGCAAGGCATTTCCTGGAAAGTTATTGATATGGTTGCACAAGAGGTGGTTGGAGCTCCACTGGGAATGCCGTACACAGCTCTAGTTGCCCAAGCACAGCACTCGGCGACTCACACCTTGCAGGGTATAGTCTGTACAAATGACTCCTAGGTCTGGGCTCATCTGCCAAACCAAAACCACCAGCAAGAACTGGGCACAGAGGAAAGCAATTGTAATTTTTTTCCCCCACCCACTTGCTAGAACGGGAGACTAAAGAAAAAGAACTGTTTGGTTTGGCACGTGTATTCCCTTTAACCCAAAATCTGTGTTTTGAACACAACAACTCTTGGAAACAGGAACTAAAGCCAGGAAGAGGAGGAAAAACTGTGACTCTGAACTGGTTTTCCCAAGCCTGTTAAACTGCGTCTCCAGGCAGGTTTGTTGAGTCCCCAGAAACAGGAGGACGGACCTTGCTGGCCCTGATACTGCCGTTGTAAAGGGAAATACCATGTCAGAAGGCAAATGCCACACACAAAACATCAACCACTTTCCTTCAGACTGAAGCATCTTTGCTAAAGCATTTAAATGTATTTATATAGGTACCTCCTCCGCCTGGATTTGGCGGCAACCTTAAGGTTTATTGTTGTTTTCCCCAGGTTGCAAAGCCACAGGAGACCATCTGGTCCAACCTCCCTAATATACAGCCTGTACGTTTGTGCTTCGAGATTGAAAAATTAAGCCCCAGAGTACAGTTTGAGGATGCACCAGCCAGCTCTGACAGTTCACAAGTTACCAATTTACCTTCCCAAGAGCTTGAACCTTCACAGGGTAGAGCCGGAGCCCTGCTCCATCCCAGGGAGCAGGAGCAGCACCAGCACAAGCAGACTCCATAGCTCCTTTACTCGAGCACCAATGCTACATCACAAGGATATAAACCCTCAGCAGAGCCTCCAAGGACAACAGCTTTCCCCCATCCAGCCTGCAAAGCTGCTCCCCAGCACGCTGCAGCCAGGAGCGCAGAGATGGAGCACCAAGCCCTGGACGCGAGACCTCCATGGCTCCCCCATCCCTCCCTTGGGCATCCAGAGGCTGCACCCATCCAGAAACAGGTTTTGTTTTACTACAGGCACGAGGGTGAACCAAGCAGCTGCAGTGAAAGGACACAATAGCAGGGAGACCCGCCTTGCCTTTTCGGTGAGAGCGCTACGTGGGATTAGTAACGTTATCCAGATCCTTTCACCACTTGCCTTTCACTTGTTCATATGTGGTCTAGGTCAGCAATGGCCAAGAAGTTTATTAAGAAGCGATAGCTGCTCGGTGGTCTGCGCGAGACAGCGCGGTGCTCTCGGCAGGTCCAGCTGCCTGCCATGCCCCAGCTCCCCCCAGGCTCCCTAAATCAAGGCAGGAGGCCATGCCAGATCACTACACACATGGGAACCTTCCCTGGCCACGTCCATGCAGTGGGAGAGCTGGCTCCACGCTAACAAGGCTTCATCAGGGCTCTGGGAGCAAACGTGTGGCTCCATCATAAAGTCATCAGAGGGTCCTGGTCACCCCCAAGCCCCAGGGGGGAAGTCAAAGGCAGCATTACAGCAACACAAATGCTCTCTCGACTAATTAAACATCAGGGCTTGGACCCTCCTGAGCCCACATTCGTCAAGAATGGGAACAAACACGAATAAAAAGCCGCCATCCCGCTGAGATCCACAGCCAGGGAACTGCACCTGTCCATCCCGTGCAACCTGACATGGCTCAAAGGGCTTTGTATAAGCCCAGGCAGAGCTCACACTCTCCAAAACAGACTTCCCATTAGGTCAAATGAAACAGCAGTCACATTTTGAGTATTTTTCCTCCAAAGCCAGCTTCCAAAAGCAAGGCCTCTCAACCCAGATGTGCACAGCATCTGAAGACCTCACTCAGTTCAAGTTGCTCAGCACCATTGGAAAAAGGCAAGCTGGTTTCAGCTGTCTGCTGAGTTTGGGCTTTGGATCCAGAAGGATGGGCAGCCCATCTTGAAAGCCCTGGACACACTGGCTTCATGCCAGGGCAGCTCTGAGTTTCGGTGCTCTGTACCTCTTCCGTGCGTAGCACTCACACTGGGATTTCTTGCTCGGTTTCTTCCCTTCAGTGGGTTGAGGTGTGCGTGGTCACAAATGGAAATACAGGTATTTTTGAGGATCGCCGTTTGCGGCTCTCACTGACTCTGTGTTTCCTGTATCAGAAAGCCTGTGTCTGTTATTCATTGATTTTCCGCTGATCCCAAGCCACAAAGAGCCAAGTGCTTCCTGGAAAGTGCTCCATTTTCCTTGAAAGGCTGCACTCCACAAGCCCCCAGATATCCTTGTAACCAGCATGTGGTTCTGGCAAAGCAGGTTTCCTATAATTCCTTTACCTGACATAACCCACCCCAGAAAAGCAACTGGGATTGCCACTGCCTGAGGAACAGCAGCTACAGCTGCGTTTGCAAGCACAGAGCTCCAGACAGAGTGATTTTTGGTGCTTGTAGGTATCAAGACACACCTTACAGAAATCTTAATTGTGGGCATCTAGACAACTTGGAAAACCCCACAACAGTTAGCTGTGCTTTCTGACACCACAGACCTCTGGAAAGACTGACACACACCCCCATCTCTACAGGCCATCTCTGAAAATTCATGGAGACACACCAAAAACCTGCACAAAATCAGGCCACGCTTTAGTCATCATCTCTCATGTGAAACTGAGATAGTCACCATCTTTTTTTACTCCCCAAGGTTGCTTCCTTGGACCATCCCCTCTACTAATGAGTGGCCCTGCCCAGACAACAATGCAGCAACAGTCACCAATTCATACCACAGGTATTAAACACCCAGCACAGATCCAGAAGTTGGGGTTTGGGTGCTTTCCAAAGCATCCTCATTTTTGTTAGCCAGCGCTACACGAGACAAAGCTGTGTGAGATCAAAGGGATGTTCTGGAGACCCCAGCAGCCCAGGGTTCAGCCCCACAGCACTTTGGTGTCCAGTGGCTTTTGGGCCAAGGCCAGCAGATCCCAGCCCAGACGGTTGCTGTGGAGGAGTGGTGGGGAAAGCAGGGCTGAAAGGACACCTAGTGGTAATCAAAAACCTTCTCAGACAGCCTGGGGACACCTCTACGGCCCTTCAGCCGCCTGTGTTATAAATCAGCTTGGAGCCTGGTCATTGCAGTGCAACACTGGGGATGCCCTTCCCCGGTTCTGCAAGAAAAGCTTCAACTGTAGCATTTCCTTACCCAGGCATGGGAAACCCCCCAAAGCAGAGAAAATGCAGCTGTATTTTGGGAAACCTGCTCAGATGTTTACATAGTCATATCAGCCTGTTAACATGGAACACGCATGCTAAAGGCAAAGAGGACACCTGGCTGCCACTGCGTCTACGGCAGCTACATCCATCACACCAGCATGGGAAACTGGATTGCAGCACAACCCTGGGAAGATTCCCCTCCCCAACCACCTGCCCAAAACCCTTTACAGACACCAGGAGCTCCTGCCCAACACACCAAGCCACGTGGCTTTCTTGCCCAGTGGTTCTCTTCCCTGCCACCAGCTCTCCAGCAAGCCCAGGCCCCGCAGGACCACCTGGTGCTGTGCCCAGGTCCTCAGACCATCCAACTTCCCAGCAGCAAAACCACCACAACGCACATCATCACCTTCAATGCCTGAGGAGGGGAACTCGCTCCCTCTTGCCGGGTACGAGCACAACTTCATTCAACCATCAATGCAAAGCCAAGATCCCTGGAGGAGATGCCTGGTAGAGATGCACCATGCATTTATTTTCTCAACACTGAGCGACAGGCTGTATTTCTGGTCCTTTTGCTGACCTCTGAAGCACTCAAATCCCCTCTGGTTTTTCTCTTATCTTTTCCCTGTGTGTATCAGCAGCTCTTTGGGCAGAGACAGCTCTGACGACACGCGTGGAAGGCATCCAGCGCAACAGGAGCTACTCTGCTGTGAGCGGGCACGTGGGACCTGGGAGGGAGGAAGGATATGACATGAAGTGACAGGGAGGCAGGCGGCCAAGGCCTGGGAAAATAACCACGCCTATGTTTTTGTTTTTCTTCCTGCACAACAAAAGAGGTTAGTGAATTCCTCTTGGATGGGTTTCAGAACCTCCCCCAAGAAAAAGAAAAAAAAACCCACCAATCCTGCTGGTGTTCACTTAAGGCTGATAATTACAGGAATAATTATGATTTATTCCCATCATAAATCTTGGAGCAAGAAAAGGGTTTTGAGGTTTGCAAGCTTTGCGGGATGACAGAAGCAAAACACAGCTCTAATTGCCCTTCTTTGTTGTGTTTAATTAAGGATTCTGAAGCAACTGATCTCTCTGTCTTTTCATGGTTAGAAACCTGCAAGGAAAAGAAAATCCTTCTGCAGAGCCACCAATCGAAGCTTTGTTGGGTTACTAGGCACTAAGTGTGCTACATCTGAACACTCAGCACTCCCAGAAAGAGAAGCTTATTAAAGGAAAAGAAATGCTACAACAGGCTGCTCGCTCCAACACATCCCCCCTCTCCTTCCAGTAGGCTTTGGCAATTTTGAGCTCACTTCTAATCCCGGAAGAAGTGTCTTTTGTTTTTATCCCCCAGCATTTTTGCCTAATTACTGCCCATTCCGTTGTGTTGTGTAAAAATACTTCTCCATTTCTAGTACCTTCATAATTGCACCATTTACATTTTTCCTTGGGGTTTACTTCAGCTTCCTCTCTAAGTCTAGAAGACTTATCACTCTTGCAAACACATTAGGAAAAACAAACCCCTGCTCCCTCCTTGGACCGGTAATTCCCAGTCAAGCACCACTCCTCCCCAGCAAGAACCAGTTCGCCAAGTGCTACCTCTCTAAACCAAACGGTAAGCGACTGGCAGGGTGTTCCCTTTCCCTTTTTGTGCAACAGCTAGAACAGTTCTGCCAGGGAAATCCAGTTCCTCATTATAGTAATCAGCACCAAATCATCTCGACTGGCTCTGAGGGATGCCACCAGCCCATGAGCTACAGCAGCCATACACTCAGCCCAAGCTGCCCGGGCTCTGTGGAGCTATGGGATAAAAGAACAGGAAATCCTTGGGACTACTTGTTAATCCAAAGACACTTCGGATGGTCTTTTTGCAGAGAGCAATTGCTCTTGATAAGCATGGCACACCTTAGGCTGAGCGACGGTGCATGATGCTCCCTGAAGGGAGCACCTGGGAGGAAGCAGAGGAGGTTTGGTGTCATCCAGCAGGTAAAATCCCAACATTTCAACTGTACAGAGCAAAATACTGGATAACACCACCTGGAAGCAATCATCCAGAAAGGAAAAGTGTCGAATATAACTTTAAGAGAAAAAAGAAGGGTTCTTGGGTTTACCACGCCTGGGAAATATTCTTCTAAGATCAGGAGAAAAAAGGATGGGATGGAGGAGGACAAAACCAGCTCAGTATGCAGAAGGAAAATCAAAGAGTCAGCAGCACCACACCTGACCTCAGGTGTTTGCCTTAGACCACAGAGCAAGTATGGCAAGGCCCAGCCCCAAACCCCTTGCTGGTCCTACTGGCCCCCGCACCAGCACATGGGCATGGCCACATGTGCCCGAAAAGGGCCACTGCCCGGGGGTTCAACTGCTTTTCTCGTAAGAGTTGGTGACAGAAGCTGGAAAGCAGCAGGCTCTCAAATCTCTCAGTCAAAAGACAAATTGAAAGATGTCATTTTCTATGGGAAAACCAATCTCCTTCCTGTTTTCCCCCCTCCCGAGTTTCATCTCCATACCATCTGCATCACAATAATCCAAATAGTGGATCAAACACCAGTTGCTGGGTTTTAAGTGTAATTACAGCCTGCCATAACCGACAGGAGAGGGGCACTGGGTGCACAGCTCCAAGGACTAGACAGGGACCTCGAGAGCCAGGGTAACTCACTGCAACGACTCACTGCTCACATATATACACACATACATATTTATATACACACAAATATAACATGGAATTGAAAATCCTCCTTTTCTTCACCCACCTGTGCCTTTTTTTTTTTTTTTTTGGATAACACACTCTTTGTAGAAAGTCCCATTCCCCTGCCTACACACACCAAGAAGAACATCAAACTTGGCTAAACCTTGCAGCAGAAAATAATAAGGGAAATCAAACAGAAAGAAAGAACGGCCATAAAGCATAGACTGATGGTAAAACTATCAGTTTTCCATGTTCTAAAAAGCCTCTAGGGATTTTTTCCCCACTTACTTGTAGCAGGAGTTTCCAGCAGAACCTCCGCACAGGGTTGTCCATCCCGGCTGCTGCCCTGCGAGCAGAGCTGGCTCCGAACTGCAGCTTGGTAAAGGTTGACACCTTGTGGCTATTCCCAGCACTTACCAGTTAGGAAAGTGGGGGTTTTTCTCTGTTTCTGACCAAGGCTGTGGGTGGAGTTCATAGATTAAGAGCTAAATTCCCAGCACCTGGCATGTGATGTGTGGGGCTGAGGTCTGGGGTCAGTAACAGGTTAATGAAGATAAATACCACCAAACACTGACAACTATAAAAAAAAAAACCAAAGTCATACCCTATTTGTTTGGGAGGAGGAATAAAGAAAAGGGCAAAAAGATTCTTTGGGGTAAGAGCCATCTGTATATACATAAAGCCCATAAAACAAGTAATAAAAAAGTGATCTTGTGAATGATGTTTCTCTGCGATTTTGCAGCCCCGTGGGGTCCCCTCCTCCGTTTGCGCAGTGGGACCTGAGGCTGAGCCCTGCCTAACGCCAACCGCTGCTTCGGAGCACCGACCCCAGAGAAATTGTCTCTAATTTCCAGCAGAGTAAATGGAAACAGGCTCCACAGCGCGTTAAACCTGAGGTGAAAGAAAAAAACATTACTTTGGGTTTTATCCAGGAGAGTTAAAAAGATGGGATGTCTATAGTCTGAACAAGAAGTGCATTCGCTTGATAATTAGCAATTGCACTTATTTGAATATTCATCTGTGAACACAGTATTTATTCCAATTTAATACTTGCTTAAATGGGAAAACAAAGCAGCGTCCCTGCGGCAGAAGCTCAGCGGAAAGAGATCAGCCAAACCTGTCTCCCCTCATTAGCCAAGCACTTGTTTCAGAGGAGCTCGTTACTGGGGGAGTGCCTGCAGCCCCAAGGGAAAAAACCCACCTCACCTAGGGCACTTACTTTCCTTTAATCATGCTGCTCCACTTTCTAGTTCTCTGACCGCAAGAACTAGTATTTTGTATTTATTTAGCATTTTACACCTTCAAGCCATTCTAAAATACATATTAGCAGGCCTAAAACTTAAAGCTGCCCTAGTGGAAAAATATTCAGTAATTACAAGGGCTAATATATACCTTGAAAACTATTCTTGCCACATAACTGTGGGTCAGGCTTGAGGGATAAAGCGCAGCACCTGCAGTGGCTTCCTGCAGAATTTTTCCTTCTCTCTCTGCCCAGTTCAGCCACACCGTTAGGTACTGGTCCCAGTAAACCCAGCGCTTTGGACCCATATGCTGCCTGGGAGTTTTCAAGGGCTGTTACATCTGTAGTTTAAGGCTATGCTTTTATTTTTCTTTTTATACCCAGAGATGTTATCGTAAAGAGATACTGGAAGAGACGATGCCTGGCTGCCAGCGGGATGACTCAGGCGAGAAGTTAGGATGTTCATCCCTGTGGTTTGGTCCCTGAAGAACGGGAAGTTTAAAGGATCTATTGCACATGTAACACTAAGGTAGCCAACTGCAAAGCCGCCCGGTTAAATGGGTAGCCAGGGGTCACTTAAGTCAGCGCAAAGTACTCCTTTAAATTGCAGAAAGCAGAGCGGATCTACAAGTTATTTACCGTTCGCTTTCAACTAAGTTTAACGAAATTCCTTTGAGAACAGTAGGACGTCCTTCAAAAAGCTGAGTTGGTGCAGGGAAAAATAAAGTGAGGGTTACTCGGGGTACCATCGCAGTGTGTTTGCATGGAAGCATCTTAATTCAGCAGCCACCAGATGTTTCATTTTGACATTTTCTAAAATCCATATTCTGTTCATGCTAAATCTCTTCCTCCTTCCGCCCTGCCTGGAGCCCAGTTTTACTGTTTGGCCTCTGAACTGCAAAATCCATTTGGACCCAGCTCTCTGCTGCCCAGCCAGCCCTGCCCGCACCCCCGGGCCCGACACCGGCTCACCAAAACTCAGCACCCACCGCAGCTAAAACAGCCCCAAACCACCAACCCTCAGCCAGGAAAAGCTCTTTGTATCATTTTTTTTTCTCATTCAGAAATCTTTACAATTGTGCTCAAGGTCACACAGCAGTTTTTCTGTGATAATTTTATTTTTTTTAATTTTTTTTTTTTTTGGTACTAATACAGTCAATTAAATTACAGCGTTAGCCCAAAAGGAAAGCACAGGAGTTTCATGTCATACAGCAGGTTTTGCTTTCCTAAATACACCCCATTCACGGGAGCTTTTCCAGAGCCCAGGGAGATGCGAAGCTTCCAAGGGTTGAGTTAGGGGCGCTGTGCCTTGGGGTGTCACCCTCAGCCCTCTCATGGCCCCGGCAGCGGGAGCTGCACCCCAAGGGGGGCACCCTGGGGACAGGGGGCAGAGACCGGTGTCCAGGGCTCCCTCCTTGCCTTTTCCACCTTCCCCATCTTCCCAGGCGCTGGGGCTCCCACAGGCTTTAGCAGGTCCCTGCCCAGCTCTCCCATCTCTTTTGGGGTGAATTCATCTGGGGTTTTTGTGTTTGTTCTTTTTTTAATTGAGATGTCAGCTTCGTCCTCATTGATACAATCCTTTATTATAGCTGGCCTCTATTTGTGTATAATACATCCAGCCTCCCTTGATGGGAAAAGCATCGGTATGGTTTCACACCGATGTCCCTTTACAGAGAGCCAAAAACAAAAAATTACAGGCAAACCATCCCTGCCTGCAATGGAAGCCTGCAGGTGGATGCATTCCAAAATGACTCTCTGCTTAAAAACATGTGAAGCACCTCATTTTTCTTTTCTGTAGGTGTACTGTAATCAACAGGGCAAAGCAGTGACTGAGGTGAGAGAGGAAATTTTGATCAAGACCTCCTGGGAACACCGGTGACCCAGCCTTCCTCTCCCATTTTGTGTGCAGATGGACATACGTACATACGCAAAAGATGGGGAGCAGCCCTGAGGAGAGGGACTTGGGGGTGTTGGTGGGGGAGAAGCTCCCCAGGAGCCGGCACCGTGCGCTGGCAGCCCAGAACCCCCCCGGCCCCTGGGCTGCATCCCCACAGCGGGGGCAGCAGGGCCGGGGGGGGATTCTGCCCCTCTGCTCCGCTCGGGGGAGACCCCCCTGCAGTGCTGCCACCAGCTCCGGGGCCACCAACAGCAGGAGGACACGGACCTGTTGGAGTGGGGCCAGAGGAGGCCCCGGAGATGCTGGGAGGGCTGGAGCCCCTCTGCTGGGAGGATACTGGGAGAGCTGGGGGGGTTCAGCCGGGAGAAGAGAAGGCTCTGGGGAGACCTGCCAGCCCCTGCCAGTCCCCCAAGGGGCTCCAGGAAAGCTGGGGAGGGACTTTTTACAAGGGCAAGTAGTGATAGGACGAGGGATGATGGCTTCAAACTGGAAGAGGGGAGATTTAGATTAAATCTCAGGAAGAAATTTTTCACCATGAGGGTGGTGAGCCCCTGGCCGGGGTTGCCCAGAGCAGCTGTGGCTGCCCCATCCCTGGAGGTTCAAGGCCAGGTTGGACGGGGCTTGGAGCAGCCTGGTCTAGTGGGAGGTGTCCCTGCCCTGGGCAGGGTGTCGGAACTAAATGGTCTTTAACATCCCTTCCAACCTAAACCATTCCATGATTCTATGATAAATGTCGATATCATCACTCCTATTAACAATTTGTCTTGGCCTTAGCCACGGCCAGGGCCAGGCACTGCAAAAACACTACAAACAGATTGGTAAATGACCCCAAATATGACAGTTACGGGTACTGCCGAATATTTCCGGATGCCGTGGCTGCGGTTCTTATGACGGACGGGACATCTTCGTTTTGGGGCAGCAGTAAGGCTCTGCGCAGGAGCCACGTGTGCTCATGTCTTCACAGGTGTGCACGCACGCGATGGCACGGGGGGTGCGCACACACGTGAGCCTGCACCAGCCCGTGGGAACATGGCTGTGCGCACGCGTAGGCACATGTGTGGTGGGCACACATAGGTGCGCACGCCTTCACACGCGTGTCCGTGTGTGCGCGGCGCTGTGGGGGCTGCTCCCCAGCCTTGCCCTCCTGCCCCGAAGCCCAGGGAAGGAAACGGGCAATTCTCCTGCGGGGGCAACCCTTGTACGTACAATGCCAGGGAAGGGATTATACCAGGGATTAACATTTTAAACTCCCCCACCAGACCGACTGACTCAAAGATCCCCAGGCCGGTAATCGTATTACTGTCTCTGGGATTACCGCATTCCTGAGTTCAAACCCGAATTTCGGGAGAAGTCCGTCAGAGCTGCCCCCCAACCCCTGCGCACCCCAAACACCCCGGGCTGGGGCAGGAGCCGCCGCTTTTGGGTTTTTCTCCTTTTCTTTAGCCATTCTCTCCGTTTCCCCAGCCACAGCCGAGAGAAGACTCCGCGAGCGCTTTTCTTGTCGCCTGCCTCCTCCTAATTCCCAGTAATTTATCCCGTATTAAAACTCCCTTAAGGAAGAATGGCGCAGGACCCAACACCTGCTATGCAAATGGCAGCAAATCCCCCGGGCCCCCATGGAGGGGCAGTGGGGACCCGCGGGCTGCTGGTGGTCCCGGAGCATCCTCCCCCGGCTGCAAGACTCCATCTTCAGAGCTGGGGGGAGATGCTGAGAGCCCCCCCAAGAGCTCAGGCTCAATTTCATCCCACCGTTACAGGGCTTCAATTCTTCAGGTTATCTTTATCGCAGTTAAAAGAAAATAAAAATAAAAGCCATTCCTAAACAGAATTATTTATATGGAAGGAATAAAAGAAAACCTGAGCATCTCAGTGTGTAGTTAAGCTTCCTGCTTTGCACGTTGTTGGGGGGATTTCATCCGCAGGGCAGTCAATGAATTTTGTCCCTTTCTTTTAGCATAAGTGTTCTAGCTTCAATTAACAAAATACGAATCAACAAAAGAGGGGGAATTGTGGGCGGGAGAAGGTGGGGGGGGACGAGAAGAAAAACCCTCTCACACAATAAAGTGGGGGGAAAAAAGGGCTCGCTTCTTGGAGGTGACATCCTAATCCCATTTTTCCCAGTGAATGTGGTAACTGGGAGGCTGGGGAAGGGCCGGAGAGGGAGCGTACCCCGTCAGTGTGACTACGCCGGGAAGGTTTGGCGCTTTTCCTTGGATAACTCGGATCAGGGTTGTTGAAACCTCAGGCAGGCGCTGGCATCCCGGGCACCTGCTCCCTGGGGGTAGCGGGTACCAAACCAGGGAGAGATGGCACCACTGTGCCGGGGACCCGCACGAGGACCCCGTGCAAACCCCTCCGTCTCCACGCTTTCTTCCCCGCGGCCCTTTACCAGGATCATATATTTCCCAGCCCCGAGCGCTTGACTGACATTTGGGCTATTATTCGGGGAGATAGATTGTTTGGCCTGAAGATGCATTGTCTGGGCTCCTCATAAAAGAAACAAGTTAAATGCCGCAGCTACCACACACAAAAATGACTCTTTCTGGCCATAAAACCAGTGGGACAAGGAAGTGGTTGTAGGAGTCAAACATAATTGATGCTCCGAAAGATGTTATAAATAATCTGCGCCTGGTCCTCTCTCATGTGCCTCAAAACCACAGAAAGTGGTGCTTTTTTTTTTTTTTTCCTCTTTATCTCCCCTTGAATTCAGGAGCATAATACACCGTGAGCACCAATAATTGATGTATGTTATAATTCTTCATTACCCTATCAGTAGTCTGGGAAAATTGGAAGAAAAGAAAATGCCAGAAAGTTATGGTAAAACTTAAGATGCGACAGAAGTAGCTTTCTTTGCTCATGCTGTGAGTGTTTGAATAAGAAGAATGTCCCTGCACTGTAACAAGCTAAAAGAATGAGGAAGACAAAGGATTTCACGAAAAAGGTTTAGATAGAAGACAAGGCAAGTGAAACTGAAAGGAAGGGAAAAAAACCATTTACAATGGAACAATGCATGTACTAATCGCTTTGATATATTATACAAACCCAAAGACCCAAAACATTGTGTAATTATTTATAAATGACTTCTCCACTCCTGTGTATAATACCGAAGAAAGAATAAAACTGCAGGCTACTCTCTAAACTATTTCTAAATAGACCTAGCTCAAAAGGAAGCAGAAGTGTTTGAAAAAAAATAATTAATGGTTGATTTTATGGTTGTCTCATTAAAACATTTTAATTACAACAAACAAAATACATTTGTGCTTGCAGGGAACAATCGTTTACCTACTCGTCCCCCCCACCACCCCCCTTTCCAAAAAGAAGGAAAAAGTTACATCACACATTTAAAACCTGGAAATAAAATATTCCCACTATTTCTGCCGAGCACCCAGAGGGGTTGAGCCCCGGCCGCGGCTCCCGGGCGCTCGTGGGGCATTTCAGAGCGGACTCGGTTCCTCCTGCCAGGAACCCCCCGGCACTCGGGGGACCCTCCCTGCGATGTCCCCGTGCTCCCCTCCTGTCGGCTGCCCCCGGCACGCGGCCCGTGGACTCACGCTGGCCGCAGGCAGGTAGACGAGGCCAAATGTGGCCAAATCCTTTCTAGATGAAGCCCTCGAGCTGCTCCCGAGGCATTTCCCCCGCAGGAGAACCCGCTCCTGCTCTGGAAGAGGTTAACGCTGCCTCCCTTCGAGGAGATCCCTTTCAAATATTGGACTTCCAGGGTTGTCCATTAGCCAGCAGCCAAGGCTGAACCCCTGAACCCTCCGGTCGCCTGGGGCCGGGAGCTGGGAGCTGACTGTGGCCAGGGGACAGGTCCCAGGGGCATGGCACCGTATGGCCATCCCCACTCTGGCAGCCCCCGCTGCGCCTCTGGCCCCAGCCCCGGCCGGTGAAGGAGCCACCACGCTCTGCATCATTCCCACACCAGCCCAGGGAGCCCAGCTTCCCCTTTTCTACCTATTTTTAACATTCCTGCAGCATCATCTTGGGCATCCCCAAGGGTGAGTGAATATCATCCTCCCTTTATTCCTGCAAGGCACCAGATCGAGCTCTCTGTTCCCAGGGTGGTGGCATTGCCACCAGCCACGTCGCCTCCCCGAATTCCATTCAAAGCATCTTTTGCAGACACCTCTGCCTTCTCGCTCGGGTCATGCTTGCAAACGGTGAGGGGCCAAAAGAAGTGGTATCCTCCTTGTTGACACGTTGTTTTGAGATTCATAGAATCATAGAATCACTTGGGTTGGAAGAGACCTTCAAGATCATCAAGTCCAACCATAAACCTGTGCCAAAACCACCCCTAACCCATGTCCCTCAGCACCACGTCTGCCCGGCTTTTAAATGCCTCCAGGGACGGCGATTCCACCGCCTCACTGGGCAGCCTGTTCCAATGCCTGATAACCCTTTCGGTAAAGAAGTTTCTCCTAATATCCAACCTAAACCTCCCCTGGCACAACTTGAGGCCATTTCCTCTTGTCCTCTCATCCCAACATTAGTTTAAGCCCTCGTGTACTAATGTGAGGCAACACGGAGTTGGGTGAGTCGATGTATTGATGTGCATCTTAAACCTTAAAAAAAAAAAAAAGAAATAAAGAAGTACCTGTAACTTCTCTGAGGCATCTCCCAGTTGCAGGAGCAGTTTTACTGTGAAACGCTTGTTTCTGTGCCTGGGGAGAAAAGTGGCACTAACACAGCTCTAATGATGGTAATTTTGGTCATTTTGGAAATGGGAGGCTGATTCCGAACGTGGAGATTTGTTTACTTTTACAAGGTACAACGAACACTTACCAGGGCACGGTATCTTCTCACGGACTGGCTTTTCCTTGCTGGAAACGGTGCATTCAGAGAGTGGTGCCGAGCACCGACAGCCTTTGCTGCGGGTGCTGACGGCACCTTTTCTCCTCCAGCCTTTCCTCCCCCTTTATTTATTAATTCCTACTTTTTCTGGAGTCCAGCCGTGAGCAAGACCCCACACCCGTGGTCTCAACACGAGGAGGATGAGCAAGCTTCATGCTCGAGGCCCTGGTCCACCAAGTGACAAATGTGCCGCATGGGAACCACAACGGTTTGCTCCGATTTCGGATGCGCAGTTTGTCATCCCGCGTAGCGAAGGATGGGCCGATCCAGCTGTGCTTTTACGGTTTCCACAGTCAAAAATGCCATTTGAAAAATTTCTCTCTCTTTTTTTTTTTTTTTTTGTTTTTTTAAAGTGCTGTAAGGTGTCTCAAAGCAAATGGTATTTATGGCAAGCTTCCTTCAAGCTCAAAATATGAAACTAATAACATCCACGAGTCCATCTGAGCCTAGCTGCACTTACATCAAGGCGAAGAAGCTAATACCAAAGGCGAAAAAACAGACTAAGGCCATCAGTGAGATGCTGGAAACACACTCTGTCTTCCTTGAAATCAAAGGTCCTGTTTCATTTTGGGATAATTTTTTTTCTTTCCTGATCCCAGGAAACTTCATGAAACTTTAGCAGCTGACTGCCACATGAGCAGGTCTATAAGGTGTAAGAACTATTATCTGTGTCGGCTGAATAATTTATCTGCAAAATTAGTAGACTGCCTGCGATAGAACGGGTTGAATTATTCATCGGGAATAAATTATCCGAGATATTTAGCACTTCTTTCTGTTTGCGAAGGCTTCCTGAAACAATTCTGGTTCTGTGAATGCATTCGTTATTCATAAGTACGCGGTGAATAGATTATGCAAACAAATTTCGGCCTATGGGTTGTTTGTGAAACATTCACTTCAGCTCCGGCTATTCATGGCTGTGACTGATCACAGAGACACATGGTGCTCTCTCCCCTCCTTGATTGGAGCACAAACTTTTAAAACAAGAGAATAACAAATGACAAACTGCAAATGATGGATAAGGACTAATGAATAATGCGCTTTCACTGCAAACTTTCAGACAAGTGATCGGTTGTGCCAAAGTCTGTGAAACTCTAGGGAATCATAAACATTTTAATGAATAAACTATTGACTGCTTAAAGACACCTAAACAAAAGACAATCCAAGTGTCGCAGGCAACAGCGCAGTTTATATCGCTACACCCAAAGTGCACATTAACAAAAGTTTAACATTTTTTGCCATATGCTTTCCATAACCTTTCCATTTCGGCCCTTTCTGATTTTCTCCCGGTTTCTGCTGGGAACTCCAGCGCCGACACACGGAGGCTTCTAATGGTGCCGTCACTTAAGGACAGGAGGGACCCAGCGAAGTGGAACTACTTAGTGCAGAAAGTCATTTATGTATGCACGGGCCCTAAAAACATCAGCCTGATTGCGGGGCCGGTGATTGAGAGAGCCCCGTCCGTCCCTCCGCTGGAAGAGCCAGGCCCCGTCAACCCGGCCTTATATCGCACATCCGAGGTCTGTAGCCCTATAAAGATGTCAAAAAGCAGAAAGCGAGCCGATTCCGCAAGCTTGGCCACGGGGAAAACTCCTTCTGGTTTGAGACTCGTTAATATTCATCAGTCGGGGCTGTTCTGGATTGCTCACTTCTGCGCGTGATCTTTTGGGCACAAAGAAGGTTTGGTTGGGGCAGTTTGCGGGCGTCGGGATCATCCCAAAGGGCGGAGGGTGGGAAGCCGAAGGAATACCTGTGCCAGCCAGCTCCTCTTGCAGGTGGTGGTGAAGAAGGGTCGCTAGGAACTTCAAATTCAGAGATCAAGACACCACCTTACGCTGCCCATTTTCCCTGTTTATCAAAGGCACAGGGGAAAACTACAGGAGGGGGAATGAATCTCCACCCAACCCAAGGGGAAAGCACGTAAATAAATGTGAGTTTAGGCACAGAAGCCTAAAAATGGCTCTTGACGGACGGTGAAACTGAAAACCTTCCAGAGAGCACCTGAGTGGGGACGACGGGGCTTCCTTACGGCACCCAGAGGCGGGATGCAAAAATGTCACAATCAGGCAATTTTGTAGCCACTTCCAAAACTGTGGCTTCCCAAAGTGTTAAAAAGTGATACCCGGGCACTTTCATGGGGGTTAGCAGTGGCCGGAAGGATTTTACGCTAAAAACAGCACAGTCCTTTGTTTTTATCCAGAGACAAGGAAGAGCTGTATAAATACTTCCACAACCACTGAAGTTTGCAAGATAAACCCAATTTAGAATTTCTAACTTTCTGAGCACCTGCAAAGCCCTTTTCCCAGTGACGCACGCAAAAGCCGAAGCGCGTGGAGACATTCACCTCCGAAAGGCGGGGAGGGAAAAGAAAATTCCGAGTTTTCCCGTTTCGGAGCATTTTCACTTTGACGGGGAGGCGCAGAAAAAGGGCAAGGTGCGAAGAAAACCTGAAGGAATCCTCCACGGGGGGGGAATAAAAATGATAAATACGGGTCATCCCCTGGGAGTCCAGCCTAACCGCTTTCTCCCAAATCCCAGCGATTTCCACTCATTCCCGAGACCCGCAGCGCCCCGCTGACCCCTCCACCTCCACGCCGGCCACCGACCCCGCGCAGGGAGGAAGGGGAGGGG